>OY744529.1:98646360-98728860 GCA_963556195.1 Sepiola atlantica
CGTTTCCGAGACCTGCCCGAACGTTGACGACACGAAGTTACGGAAACATGGTGCGTCAGCTATAAAAGTACCGAAAAGTACTGATATATATATATATATATATATATATATATATATATATATATATATATTAGTAATATGTTTTAAAAAGGCTGAGGGCAATGCAAAGTGCTGGGTAGGTTGGATGTTGGAAGGAACAAAAATAATGAATCGAAATGGTATGTACTATTTATTTTTTCTTAAAATCTAACATAACAGTAAGTGTGGTGTTGGCTGTTTGTGTGTTGTCCGGATGATTATTAAAAAACATTTATTTAATATTTCGGGAAAAAGAAACTTCCCTTTGTCAAAAATAATAAACACCAAAGGAAAACTCCGTCTTTGCAGAGAATCTACCAAAATTAAAACATACTACTACTATTCCCAGCAATGCTTCAAGCAAACTACCATTCTTTCTCTCTCTCTCTCGCTCTCTCTCTCTCTCTCTCTCTCTACACACACACACATATATATATATATATATATATATATATATATATATATATATATATGAAGGTTTATAACTAAAAGATAACTTTTAGAGAATTAGACCTATTGTGAGATGAGGAAAGCTCAATATACTGGATAGAGTAAAAAATAAGGTGAGTCAATTGAAAGAGAAGAAGAATAAATATTTTTATCTACTAAATGCTCCTTGTTCTGAACAACTGAAGATATCGATCTGTTTCCATTTACAGGTCTAACTATTTTTCATTGACTTACCTTATATATATATATATATATATATATATATATATATATATATATATATATATATATATAGGCTGCCGATGAGTGCCTGAGACCCAATCCCTCAGTGTACGAAACCGCCGGTCCAACCGTCGTGGCAATTTCTGGTTTAATAAATACATATATATATATATAAACAGAAGAGACGGGGGGGGGGGGCTCGAGTAATTAACATTTAATTAATTAAGCTTTTCGAGTCAGCCTTCATAATATTTTCATACATGTAGAATTAGGAAACTTTTATTAATTAATTAAATTTACATTAGATAACTTTAAATAACCTTAGTAGATTAGAGAAGAACGAAATTTCAAGACGAGGCTGCGATTAGAAGTGTAAACGTGGCAAGAATCGTACTAAAATTAATAGATTTCAACGGCCTTTTATACCCTTAATAAACGTTGTTTAGACATTAGACGGGCTTCCTCATTTACATAATACATTCCTTTTAACCTTCCATTAAATTCAGATTTACAAATATACACTTATAACTGCTATTATCAAGTTTCCATATGTATTCACAATACGTTCCGATAAGGTGATATTAAGAAAAATTATTAATACAAGTAATTAAAGCCATTTTCTTCATCAACCAGCGTGTTTTGTCAACCATACTTCCAATGGCGATTATTGTTAAATGATCTATTTTATAAGTGAAAAATCTAAATCTATATATATATATATATACATATATATATATATATAGATATATATATATGTATATATATATATATATATATATATATATATATATATATATATATATGTATATATATATTTGTTGAGAGAGTTCAATTCTTTAACGAAGATTGTTCTAAACTGTATTCTTGGAATCAACAACACATGGTTACTAGAAGTTCTTGCTTTGACTTCTACAAAATATAACTGTAGCCAACCAGGCCTTATTTCCAGTATTTCTGTGGAACCGCAAGTATAGATGGACGATCCAATTAATGTATAGTGTTATGTGTAATAAAATATTGTGCTCTTTCATACACAATTCAGCACTCTGGTAATTTCTTCTCTCCATGTATAAGTTAGGTATGTGTATATGGTAATATATGGTAATATATTTGTAGGTACAGGATTCGCTCTTAAATTAATAACCCGATCATTTTGAATTTTGGTATAAGTCTGTTAGGTGAAAGTGTTGATAATTTGAGCTATATTTACTTTCATTTCGTTTCATGCAAAGGGGGGCAAAGAGGTATGTGAAAGCCCTTCGTGTAAATTCGTGAAAATTTAGAAACCTCCGATTTTTGTGAAATTTTAACAATAGGTATTAGACCCCAATTAATAAATACCCCCAAGTTTCAGTTTCTTTGCAGTAATTTTTACGACATAATATGGATAAAACAGTACTTCTATCGACCCTGACCCAATCTCCGTGAATTTCGCGTCGGCAGCGTTCGGGCATGCTACGTTAACACCCGAAAGATGACGAGCCGAATGGTGGCAGCCGATACCTTCGATACGTTGCTGCGTCGTATTTTTTCAGTTTCATTTTCAAGAAAGATTGCAAAAAAGCAAAAAAGAAAAAAACGTACAAAACATAGCGAAATTACTGTTAATAAATGAATTTTTTGTTTTTATTTTTGTAACAAAACAATGCTAAACAACTGTTAATAATAATAATAATAATAATAATAATAATAATAATAATAATAATAATAATAATAATAATAATAATAATAATAATAATACCTTGTCTTTCTATTAAGCGGCACATGTAATAGCATTTCGGACATTTTTTATTTTTTCCAACAGCTTTTTTTACTGGCAGAATGAAATGACTCCTTCGAGAGATTAAACTCTGCTCCACAGCTCTTCGCAATTCAGTTGTTTTTTCTTTTCTTTTTTTTTGTTGTTGAATTTAACAGGAAATAAACATGCACTGACTTTGATCAATTGCTTCTGGCTTTAACCAATATCAATACTGATTAGAGAAATGGTCGTCTGGTTACTGACAGCTGATTGGCTAATCTCTCGGCATCTCTCTGCCACTATTCGGCTCGTCATCTCTCGGGTGTTTACGTAGCATGTCCGAACGCTGCCGACGTGAAGTTCGCGGAGATTGGGTTAGGATCGATAGAAGTACCGATACAACATCCAATTTCAAATATTTCAGATTTGCATTGAATTTGATCGATAGTTATTAGACCCCAATTAAGCAAGATTCAGCTCCTTTAATTTTAGACATGTTCTAGAATCAAAATCATATAATGTATTGTGAACAGAAGTTGAATAAAGTTTCTAGACATAAGGTTTACTCGCATTATATTTTTTATTTATCTTGTTAAGGGGGGGGGGGTAATAACGAGGATTAATAAAAAATATTTTTTTCAATTTTACGAATAGTTCATTTTGTATTTCGGTCAAATGGGTGTATTTAATAAGTTCCGTGTGTTTCTTGTTTGATGTTTTACAAGTTTTTTTCGATTTGCTTCATTAAATGATCATCAGCTGAGGTTTAGTGCTTTTATTGGTTCCCTTTACTGTTTTATTTTTAACGGCTAGTATTTGTAAACTGTAAAACGAGCGTCTGTAGTGATGGGGTGTTGTACGCGAACGTGATAACGTGAAAGGCGAATTCAAAATGATCATGTCTAACGGCTAAGTGTTGATTACTATGCTAGACACTTCAAAAGTTTGCGGCTTGTTTCGTAATTAATGTTATTAATTGTGAAGTCTCTAGTTTTATTGTAGATGGCTTTAAGGAGTTTTTATGTCGGTATGATAGTGTATTAACATGAACACGTGTTCGGGTATATTCCGTACAGGATGTCGTCATTTTGTGTGTTGTTGTTGGTGTTGTGTTATCATGAATACATCATGTGTGTTGTAGTCGTAAGAGTTTTTGTATTGGCCGGTCTAAATTGAAAGAAGGGACAATTTGTTTTCCGCACCGCCATCTTCCGGAACAAATGCGCGCGAGGGAATTTTTGGCCTAACACCGTCTTTCCAACCGGACCTTTTTTTCAACCGAACCTGTAGGCGAAGGAAAGCCTTGGACAAAAAGAGGTGAGCACGCGAATTTTCTAAATTTATTCTTGCAATTCCACACATTCTTCCAATTTCCCTGTTTGTTTCTGGAATCTATCTATAAGAGTGGCTTTGTCTTTTGTTTCAGTTTCACGTTGAAATATTTACGTGCATCCCAACCACGTTCTTTGTAAATACAGGATTTCACCAGTGACATTCGTCTTTGGATTTTTTTGGCCCAGCTTTGCTGCTGTTACAGGAGAAAGGAAAATGGCAATTGCGAAGAAACAGTTAGATTTACATGCAGACGTATTTATTCTGCCATAAACAAATGGTAAAACGCAAACTTCAAAAGACGAAATGCAACATGTAAGATGGTACTTAATATGGTATAACAAGCAGTAGAACTACCGACATTGCCCCCTCAGCGTAAATACCCACGATTAACCCGAAAATCACCCCCTTCACTGTAGAGATCCCCGAATGCCGAAAGGCTTTATACTCTGATAGCTTCTTTCATCGAACAGCTTGCCTTTGGAATTACCTCCATGCTCCCAGTTTCCCCGACTGTACAAACATGCAAACAATTTAAATGTAATTTGAACAGAAATCTCTCCGTACAACCCCCTACTTAGGATGCCCTGATAAATCTGGCTCCTAATTCTAAGGAGCCCCTTACGTCTTAGTGGCAATGTGCCTTATTTAGGGTCAATGCAGTAAAAAATACTAAAGGGAATACATTTACATCCCAATACCATAAGAAAGACGCGCGTGTTGCCAGGGTTGTAGTTAGAGATGATACAAGAACTGTGTGTTAGCAAATATAACTTACATTTGTTTTTTTTTGTGAGTGTCTAAGTGTCTGGGCGACTTCCACCACAAAGAGTATCTAATACAACGTTTACCAGAATTTCTGAAAGCCATGGCAAGGTAGCAGCTGCTTGGACAACATCAGACGGCCTGGAAAGACCAGCCAGAAAAGTGGGTCAACTTGGGTCAGTTGGTAGAGTTCATTTCAGTTTCGAATCTCACTAGGTCTAGCTGCATTGATGAGTCGTAGAGACGATCAGATACATGTAGATCAGATACATACATATATATATATATATATATATATATATATATATATATATATATATATATATATATAGAGAGAGAGAGAGAGAGAGAGAGAGAGGGAGAGAGAGAGAGAGAAAGAGCGAATGGGAGAGAGAGAGTATCGTGTCCACGTTTGCTTCATGTTTAGATGCATGTTTATATTTATATAGATATAATCAGTCAACGGAAAATCATAAGCGCACAAGTGAAAGAATAATAACAAAAAATAATATAAAACTGAGAATGAATAAACGAATAAACGTGCAACTTACAATTTCGTGCTTTCGAGTTTATTGGACGATTTTAGAAGCAAAGTAAATCCCAATTTCAGTTGTTGTTTTAAATTTTTATTATTTTGTGTGTTGCGATATTTATTTACTCCTCGCGGAGTTAGGCACAATGCCAGTTTTATCTTACTCCCACAAGTAAGATGTGACCCAAGATCGAGTCGAGCAAGTGGGGTTAAAAGCCAGCGCTCGAGAGGTGAGCACTCTGGCCATTTAAAAATTGCCTGGGCAGCCCCGTCGGCATTCCCCGGTAGGGGCGCCTCAGACAGTAAGCAATAAACTTACTCCTCCCCGAAGAGGGGAGGCGAAGCCTGGGAGGGTGGACCTCCTAGAACTGCACAGAACAGGCGTGCAGTATCCATCGGAACAGATACTACACTTTGATCTTAGCCAAAAGGCCAAGTGTGTTGCGATATCCAAACAAAATCTTTTATGAAGTTTTTTTCTAAGACTAATATAATAATATAATAACACATTCATCGATGTTCAAAATATCGTCCGTGCAAATCGAAGAAGTGAATAAACCAGACGCAATAAAATGTAAACAAAATACAGTTTAAAGAACAAAATGTACGATCTCAAATTTGCCGCTTTTCTAGCGACCCCCCCTCTCTCTCTCTCTCTCTCTCTCTCTCTCTCTCTCTCTCTCTCTATATATATATATATATATATATATATATATATATATATATAGTAAGTTATAAAAATATATTTATCGCAATTAAGCTACACAGAGGCTCCCGCGTTTGATCCCCGGTGGGAATCTTTTAGCCTGAAGATTCACCCTGGGGATGAAACGCGGGAGCCTCTGTGTAGCTTCATTGCAATAAATATATTTTCATAGCTTACTACCTAGCTCTACTTACGTATCGAGCAATGTTGAAGTAAATACTGAAAATTGATACATAAAAAATTATATCTCCTTATAAAATTTTATGTGGATACATGAAATACTAATATATATATAATAGTTTTTTTTTAATGGAAATCGCTCCAGACAAAGCATGAAGCCACTTGATGTAAGGAGCTAACAAGAACAAATATGATTATTACAAATACCGAGATGCCTATTAGCCTTAATCTTGAAAAGACCAAGGTTATAGGTAGGAGGAAAACAGTCAGCAGGAAGAAAGTTTCACAAGCATGTGGTTCTTGGAAAAAAGCTACTGGAATAGGAAGCTGTATTACAATGAGGTATCAAAACAGCGAATTGATGGAGACCACTAGACCAACGAGTCAAACGAGTTGGAACGAAAGAAGCGGGGAATAGATCACATAATTCTGAAGAACACATGTCATAATAGCATTTATAGAAAAGACTGAGACTAGCAACATTACGTTTGTGAGAGAAGGGGTGCAGAAAAGAAGAAAGGGTAGGACTAATTAAATTACAGACACGTTTGTGCACCTTATCAAGAACCCTCAAATGGGACAGAGATTCACCAGCACAAATATGACAACAGTACTCAATACATGGTCTGACTGTAGATTTGTAGACATAGATAATAGCCTCAGATGTGAGAAAGTGTTTGGAGCGATCGAGAGAACCGACTTTACGAGAAGCAGAAAGAGCAATGGAAATTATGTATTAACCCCAAGAAAAATTTGATCAACAGTTGAACGAAAACCACGAAAGCCATACTGAACATCACAAAAAAGAGGTTATATCATATGGTGAAAATTCGATTAGTCATATCGATTCCAGCGGTTTCAAAAATCATAGTTTTATGAGGGGCCACGGATGTTATTGTTGTGTTCCGGAGATGCTGTGGCATACAATGGTCTAAGTCTTACCTGGCTGTTTCTCTCCATTCGCATCCGTTCGCGTCAATGTAGAGAAAGCTCATCTGACTAAAAACAGTGGGCGTTTCAGTTGGCTTCTCCTCCATGCTTCGTTCTTTCGCGAACTTGATTCTAGTATTTGGCTTTGTCTCTTCCCTTTTCTTCGGGTTCGGACGTTCTTCAGACATCGTGCTTCCAGGATTGACGGGTCGATATATCAATTAAATGGATCCTTCAAAGAAAAATATATGAAAGAGAGTCAAAAGAAATACAAGAAAGTTAAACATAAAATGAGATTCAAAATATAATAGGCTCACAATACCATAATATCGTTTTATTTAAAAATCTAACTTTAATTACGTACGAGTCTTGATTTACTTGCCTCTCCCCACGAGGGCAGAGTAAGACACATGGTGGGTTTTTAATGTGAGGGAAAGTCCAACCACCCATCACTATGGATAAGTACAAGAAAAGAAATTGCCTCAGTCTAGAAGGATTCATCCATCACTAACTGAGGACCGAAAATATGTGGTGTAGCATCAGAACAGATATTACACTTTGGTTTTACGAATCAGTTATAACATATGAGCGATTAAGTGGATAAAAGCGCGGACTGACGGCTCGGTGTGCCTTGCCTGACAGGAACTTGACACTTTGGTCTAAGATCACAGTGTAGTATCTGTTCTGTGCTTGGAGTGTTCATACCAGCCGCGGTTCGCTTTGGTATCATCCTGTCATTTATCCTACGAGGATCTAGTCTCCCTTCTTGTCGGAATGGTGTATGGTTCGGTTCAATCATAGGATGTGTACTATCCCAGACATTAGCTCCTCTTCGGGGTGATTAATTGGCAGTTGCCTGAGGCGCCCATAGCGGGTAATTCCGTTGGGTTCGTTCTTGGTTATATTTGCACCCAGCTAGAGTGCCCACTCGAAGGAACTTGTTACACTCTCGTAACAAGAACTCGTGTCACCTAGCGCATAAGGGGGATGCGAATAAAACCTGCCTTGCACTGTTTCATATCACTAGCATAGTTTTCGTTTGGGATGTTGGCAACCTTCACGTGGACCCTGCCATGAGTACCTTTTTGATATGAGAAAACCAATGCCAGTGAAGCAGTAGCAAGCTACTCAAAAACGCCGTAAGTGGTTGATTCACACGTATAAATGTGAGGGGAATCCACCCACCCGAAAAAATGGTACAAAATACATTTAATTAACAACACGATTTTGCAACACAAAAAACACGTTTATCTATTCCAGTTGCATCCGATTCTTAAGTAGAGAGGCTCAACGATGTGGTAGTCGGTAGGCGAGAGGTTCGGCGAATTCGGTGGTTGAGCTAGAATTCTATTGCATTACATTTTTAAAGAGAAATACGGAAATAAGTAAAAAAAAAAATAACCGAGAGAAACGAAAAGTAAAAAAATAAAAATATAAAAAATGACACTCAATAGAGCGTATACCTCCGCCAAAGGTCAACAGTAAAAATAAAAATAATATTCAAATTACTTAATTAAAGAAATTTAATATATTATAAAGACTCTCCAAGATACATTTTGTCTGTCTGTCCTCCGCTTTCTATCACTAAAACAAAATCTTATGCTAATCTTAAATCGTTTCGAACTGTAGTTCAATGCTATGATTCTGATTTGAAATCTTTTAAGTGATTCAAAATTATGTTAACACTAGCTGGGTCTGGGCTGGGTTTCTTGAATTTTATAGAAAATCTGTTAAATATCTTTCATCTATTTTTTATTATTAAAAACTATTATTTAGGTTTATGAGAATGATACACATCAGCTAGGAAATAATTGCAACGCTATAGCAAAAAACAAAAACAAAACAATTGCCTAGTGCGAGATTCGAACTCACGCTGGCTTAACATATAAAAATCAAATACGAACGCTTTATCCACAAGGCCACTGATGTAACGATGTATAAGGTCATTTTAAATTAATTAAATGAGTTCGGCGTAGAGATCGTTTACCAGATCTAAACTACTTTGATTGTCTAAAATAAATTAAAAAACACAAAGAAAAAGAAAATTAAAATAATTTTTTTTACTAAAGTAAAAAAAAATATATTAGTGTACATTGATCAAACATTTTTTATCCATTTTTAATAAAGAAAAGATGAATGCTTTCTCTTCAAAGTAAATAATAACGTCAAATACGATTATTTGACGTGAAAAGAAAGTAGTTGCTAAAAGGGAACGCTAAAAATGTCGGACCATTTGTTTCTAATGTTATTTGTTTCTAATGTTATTTTGATGTGCTTTTAATTTTGAATACTGAGTTTTGCAAAAAAAAAAGAAGGTTAAAGTACTTTTGATGAAGATGTTGATCCCAAATCTGCGGTTAGTTCTGCTCTTAGATAATCGGGTTAACTGTGATGCCGCGACACGCATACACACATACACGCATACACACATAGAGACAACTTTGCTATATATATATATATAGAGAGAGAGAGAGAGAGAGAGAGAGGGAGATAGTATGAAAGAAATAATTTCTTCAGAGTTTATTAAACAATCACCACCTGTCTACTAACATGATTCATGATGCCAGTGCCTCCCGACTCAAATTTATATGCCGTGTTTTTTTTTGTTTTCTTCTTCTTCTTCTTCTTCTTCTTCTTCTTCTTCTTCTTCTTCTTCTTCTTGGTAGTGTCGAGATTCAAATGTAGTCGGTAACCGGGGGCGAAAAGCAACAATTCATTTATGTCTTGACACCCATTTCACGAGTAACGTTTGCTATTACACCTTTTATTCTGCCCCGGGGGGGTGGTATTAATTTTGAATTTGATAACCGGAAGTCACAGGGTGTCATATCAGGTGAGTATGGTGGTAATGTAAACGGTCCGTCACGACCTATTCATCGATGCTGAAAAGTTTGATCGAGACAAGCACGAACGTTACGCGGAAAATAAAGTGGTGCGCCATCCTGTCGGAAAATACCCTACTCGCCTGACTTGTAACAGAACACATACATCAACTGACATAACTTTGTCTCACCCTGTATGAAGTGACATTAGCGTTTACAGCAGAGCTGATGGTATTTAATCTGCATACAGATTTTTAATATTAGCTTTAATCAAGACAGCTGTTGTGGTATTCATTTTAAATTTGATAAAAACATTATACAGGGTGGGCAAAAATAAGGGTCCTATTTTTAAAAATTCATAACTTTTTTATTTATTGATTTTTTTTTTTTTTTTAGAAAAAGTAAAGGACCCCTTCCGAAGCAAGCATGAGCCGTATTAGCCCTAAGGAACGTACCCTCATTTAGAAAACATTATTTTTGCTTAAAAAACTCAAAACAGTGTAAAAAACAATACTTTAGTTTTTGTAAGTTTTAAGAAGTGTTTTTCGGCTAAAATTTGTTTTGTTTATTTCAAAAAATCTCGGAAGGGTCAGTCTACACACACATAAAGTTTGGTGAGTTTAACTTTTATTTTGTGGAAGTTATTCAAATTCAAGTTATTCAAATTTAAAGATAGGACCCTTATTTTGGCCCACCCTATGGAAAATATTCACGTATTTAAAATTCGTACAGAAATAATTTAATTCTGCATTCTCTAAATTCAGTCACATTTTAAACTTAAATCGTTTATTTAAATTTCAAGCTTCATTTGTATTCAAATATCTATATTTTATTCGTATTCAAATATCTATATTTTATTTGTATTCAAATATCTATATTTTATTTGTATTCAAATATCTATATTTTATTTGTATTCAAATATCTATATTTTATTTGTATTCAAATATCTATATTTTATTTGTATTCAAATATCTATATTTTATTTGTATTCAAATATCTATATTTTATTCGTATTCAAATATCTATATTTTATTCGTATTCAAATATCTATATTTTATTTGTATTCAAATATCTATATTTTATTTGTATTCAAATATCTATATTTTATTTGTATTCAAATATCTATATTTTATTTGTATTCAAATATCTATATTTTATTTGTATTCAAATATCTATATTTTATTCGTATTCAAATATCTATATTTTATTTGTATTCAAATATCTATATTTTATTTGTATTCAAATATCTATATTTTATTCGTATTCAAATATCTATATTTTATTCGTATTCAAATATCTATATTTTATTCGTATTCAAATATCTATATTTTATTTGTATTCAAATATCTATATTTTATTCGTATTCAAATATCTATATTTTATTTGTATTCAAATATCTATATTTTATTTGTATTCAAATATCTATATTTTATTTGTATTCAAATATCTATATTTTATTTGTATTCAAATATCTATATTTTATTTGTATTCAAATATCTATATTTTATTTGTATTCAAATATCTATATTTTATTTGTATTCAAATATCTATATTTTACTTGTATTCAAATATCTATATTTTATTTGTATTCAAATATCTATATTTTATTTGTATTCAAATATCTATATTTTATTCGTATTCAAATATCTATATTTTATTTGTATTCAAATATCTATATTTTATTTGTATTCAAATATCAATATTTTATTTGTATTCAAATATCTATATTTTATTTGTATTCAAATATCTATATTTTATTTGTATTCAAATATCTATATTTTATTTTTTTTTATAATCGTGCATTGAGTTAATAACTAAAAACTACAAGAATACCCTAACACAGGACGTGTAAAATTAACACCCTTGACAGAACAGTTTTGCACCACTTTTATGTCACATCACAAAGATTAAAATCAGGATATAATGCTACTAAACCTTATGTCTTGAAATTAGCGATAGAGTAGAGAAAGACTAGTAACCTCTTTGTTGTATGAGAAAGTGACTATAGGAAAGAGAAGAGATCATGCGGGGCTCTTCCAATGTGGGATCTACACATTAAACCTAACTCCAACTGACTAACTAAGTGAGTAACTCTAACTAACTAAGTCACCCTAACTAACTAGTAACCCTAATTAACTAAACAAGTAACTCTAACTAACTAAGAAAGAATAACTAAATAAGTAACTCTAAGTAAACCTAACTAAATTAATAACCCCAAGTAACTAAATAACCCTAACTAACTAACTAACTAACTAACTAACTAACTAACTAACTAACTAACTAACTAACTAACTAACTAACTAAGTAACTAACTAACTAACTAACAAAGGGTTATTGTTAGTTAGTTACGGTAAGGGTTAGGATTAATGGGTAGATCCCATATTTGAAAAGCACCGATCATTCGTCATTAGATTGAAATGTCTATTTTGTACTAACCCTAAGTAACTCTAAGTAAATGACCCTAACTAACTAACTAACTAACTAACTAACTAACTAACTAACTAACTAACTAACTAACTAACTTACTAAAGGTTATTGTTAACTAGTTTTAGTTAGGGTTAGAATTAATGGGTAGATCCCATATTGAAAGAGCACCGATTATTTTTCATTAGTCGATTTTGTACTCTACCAAAAAGTGCCCTGAGCGACACCTCCCCAGATGTGGCAACAGTACTGCATCTTATGACGTATCCGGATCTTATCCCGGTGAATGATTGTGCCAGGAATGAGATACCTTCTACAGCGGTAGGGGGATCCGACCATTCTTTTAGCGACCTAATCAACAGATTTGATATTTGTAAGTTTAAAATATCACTGTATGTTGCACTTAAGTTTAAAATAGTGTTTTCGTCGGGTGTCACATGTTTAAAATATTATAGTCGTTGTTGTGTCACTCCTAAGTCTGAAATATCATTTTCGTTGATTTGTCACGCTTAAGTGAGAAAATTTTCACTTTATTAATATCATTTCTGTTTGACTCTCATATTAATGAGAGAAATAGTATTTTCACTTTATTAATATCATTTCTGTTTGACTCTCATATTAATGAGAGAAATAATATTTTCACTTTATTAATATCATTTCTGTTTGACTCTCATATTAATGAGAGAAATAGTATTTTCACTTTATTAATATCATTTCTGTTTGACTCTCATATTAATGAGAGAAATAGTATTTTCACTTTATTAATATCATTTCTGTTTGACTCTCATATTAATGAGAGAAATAGTATTTTCACTTTATTAATATCATTTCTGTTTGACTCTCATATTAATGAGAGAAATAGTATTTTCACTTTATTAATATCATTTCTGTTTGACTCTCATATTAATGAGAGAAATAGTATTTTCACTTTATTAATATCATTTCTGTTTGACTCTCATATTAATGAGAGAAATAGTATTTTCGTCTGCATGTCACGCTGAACTTTGCAATATCATTTTTCTTTGTTCTTTTAAAATACCTTATTTTAAAATAAAAATATAGTCCCTCTTTTTTTGAAACCCAGATGATTTGAAATTATTATGAATTTAGAAGCCAAACAACATTGTGATTTTTTTGTTATTTTAGATATATAAATATTTATATATTTCAGACTTAAGCTTGAAAGAGCATCGAAAATGATATTTAAAACTTCAAATAAAATTATCATGAATTTAGAAGAAAAACAGCATTGTAATTTTTTTGTTATTTTAGATATATAAATATTTATATATTTCAGACTTAAGCTTGAAAGAGCATCGAAAATGATATTTAAAACTTCATATTAGGTTATTATGAATTTAGAAGCCAAACAAATGTGTTTTTTTGTTATTTTAGATATATAAATATTTATATATTTCAGATTTAAGCTTGACAGAGCATCGAAATTCATATTTGAAACTTCACATTAAGTTATTAGGAATTTTTGAAGCCAAACGACGATTTGTTTTTTGTTTTTATAGATATATAAATATTTATATATTTCAGATTTAAGCTTGACAGAGTATCGAAATTTATATTTAATACTTCACATTAAGTTATTAGGAATTTTGGAGCCAAACGACGGTTTGTTTTTTGTTTTTATAGATATATAAATATTTATATATTTCAGATTTAAGCTTGACAGAGTATCGAAATTTATATTTAATACTTCACATTAAGTTATTAGGAATTTTGGAGCCAAACGACGGTTTGTTTTTTGTTTTTTTAGATATATAAATATTTATATATTTCAGATTTAAGCTTGACAGAGTATCGAAATTTATATTTAATACTTCACATTAAGTTATTAGGAATTTTGGAGCCAAATGACGGTTTGTTTTTTGTTTTTTTAGATATATAAATATTTATATATTTCAGATTTAAGCTTGACAGAGTATCGAAATTTATATTTAATACTTCACATTAAGTTATTAGGAATTTTGGAGCCTAACGACGGTTTGTTTTTTGTTTTTTTAGATATATAAATATTTATATATTTCAGATTTAAGCTTGACAGAGTATCGAAATTTATATTTAATACTTCACATTAAGTTATTAGGAATTTTGGAGCCTAACGACGGTTTGTTTTTTGTTTTTTTAGATATATAAATATTTATATATTTCAGATTTAAGCTTGACAGAGTATCGGAAATGATATTTAAAACTTAAAATAAAATTATCATGAATTTTGAAGCCAAACAAAGGTGTGTTCTTTTGTTTGTTTCAGATATATAAATATTTATATATTTCAGATTTAAGCTTGACAGAGCATTGAAAATGATATTTAAAACTTCAAATGAAATTATTATGAATTTTGAAGCGAAACAACGGTGTTTTTTTACATATAAATATTTATATATTTCAGACTTAAGCTTGACAGAGCATCGAAAATGATATTAAAAATTTAAAATAAAATTATTATGAATTTTGAAGCTAAACAATGGTGTGTTTTTTTTTTCTTTACATATATAAATATTTTTATATTTAAGACTTAAGCTTGAAAGTGCATCGAAAATAATATTTAAAATTTAAAATAAAATTATTATAAATTTAGAAGCCAAACAACGGTGATTTTTTTGTATTTTTAGATATATACATATTTAAATATTTCAGACTTAAGCTTGACAGAGCATCGAAAATTATATTTAAAATTTAAAATAAAATAATAATGAATTTTGTAGCCAAACAAATGTGTGTTTTTATTGTTTAGATATATCAATATTTATATATTTCAGACTTAAGCTTGACAGAGCATCGAAAATTATATTTAAAATTTAAAATAGAATAATTATGAATTTTGAAGTCAAACAAAGGTGTTTTATTGTTTTTCTTAGATATATAAATATTCATATATTTGAGACTTAAGCTTGACAGAGCATCGAAAATGATATTTAAAACTTCAAATAAAATGATAATGTATTTAAAAGCCAAACAACGGTGTTTATTTGTTTTTTTACATATATAAATATTTATATATTTCAGATTTAAGCTTAACAGAGCATCGGAAATCATATTTAAAATTTAAAATAAAATAATTATGAATTTTGAAGCCAAACAAAGGTGTGTTTTGTTTTTTTAGATATATAAATATTTATATATTTCAGATTTAAGCTTGGCAGAGCATCGAAAATGATATTTAAAATTTAAAATAAAATAAATATGAATTTTGAAGCCAAACAAAGGTGTTTTTTTGTTTTTTTTAGATATGTAAATATTTATATATTTAAGACTTAAGCTTGACAGAGCATCGGAAATGATATTTAAAACTTCAAATTAAGTTATTATGTATTTAAAAGCCAAACAACGGTGATTTTTTTTGTTTTTTTAGATATATAAATATTTATATATTTGTTAAGCTTAAATGCTTAACAGAGCATCGGAAATCATATTTAAAATTTAAAATAAAATAAATATGAATTTTGAAGCCAAACAAAGGTGTTTTTTTGTTTTTTTTTAGATATGTAAATATTTATATATTTAAGACTTAAGCTTGACAGAGCATCAAAAATGATATTTAAAACTTCAAATTAAGTTATTATGTATTTAAAAGCCAAACAACGGTGATTTTTTTGTTTTTTTAGATATATAAATATTTATATATTTTAGATTTAAACTTAACAGAGCATCAGAAATCATATTTAAAACTAAAGATGCAATTATTAGGACTTTAGAAGCGAAACAACGTTGTTTTTTTATATAACTAAATATTTATATATTTCAGACTTAAGCTTGACAGAGCTTCGAAAATGATATTAAAACTTCACATAAATTTATTAGTAATTTTGAAGCCCAACAAAGATGTGTTTTTTTGTTTTGTTTTTAGATATATAAATATTTATATATTTCATATTTAAGCTTGACAGATCATGGAAAATGATATTTAAAACTTCACATTAATTTATTAGGAATTTTGAAGCCACACGACGGTTTGTGTTCTTTGTTTTTTCGATATATAAATGTTTATATATTTCAGACTTAAGCTTGACAGAGCATCGAAAATGATATTTAAAACTTAAAAAAAAATTATTATGAATTTTGAAGCCAAACAATGGTGTGTTCTTTTATTTGTTTTAGATATATAAATATTTATATATTTAAGATTTAAGCTTGACAGATCATCGAAAAGGATATTTAAAACTTCTAATAAAATTATTATGAATTTTGAAGCCACACAAAGGTGTGTTTATTTTGTTTTTAGGTATATAAATATTTATATATTTCAGAGTCTAACTTGACAGAGCATCTAAAATGATATTTAAAACTTCAAAGAAAATTATTATCAGTTTAGAAGCCAAACAAAGGTGAGTTTTATTTTTTTAGATATATAAATATTTATATATTTCAGATTTAAGCTTGACAAAGCATTTAAAATGATATTTGAAATTTCAAATGAAATTATTATAAATTTAGAAGCGAAACAACGGTGTTTTTTTTAGACATATAAATATTTATATATTTCACACTTAAGCTTGACAGAACATCGAAAATGATATTTAAAACTTAAAATAAAATCATTATGAATTTAGAAGCCAAACAAAGGTGTGTTTTTTTGTTTTTTTAGATATATAAATATTTATATATTTCAGACTTAAGCTTGAAAGAGCATCGAAAGTGATAATTAATACTTCAAGTAAATTTATTAGTAATTTTGAAGCAAAACAAAGGTGTTTTTTCTCTTGACGTTTTAAATATGATTTTCGATGCTCTGTAAAGCTTAAGTTTGAAATATATAAATATTTTATATATTTCAAACTTAAGCTTTACAGAGCATCGAAAATCATATTTAAAACTTCAAATAAATTTATTATGAATTTAGAAGCCAAACAATTTAGTGTTTTTCTTCGTTTTTTAGTTATATAACTATTTATGTTTCTCAGACTTAAGCTTGACCGAGCCTCGAAAATGATATTTTAAACTTCAAATAAAATTATTATGACTTTAGAAGCCAAACAATTTAGTGTTTTTCTTTTTTAAGAAGTTAAATCCTTATTTTAAAAATCATTAATTTAATTGAAGGCGTCATCGCGGATAATTAAGAACTTAAAATGAATATTTTATTCATTAAAAAAAAAAAAAAAAACAACAAAAGACATAATTGTTTGAGTACTAAATTAATAATGACTTTTCTTTAAGTTTTAAATATTATTTTTGTTGCTCTGTCAGGTTTAACTTTGGAATATTATTTTTTCAATCCTCTGTCACACTTAAATTTTAAATAGCATTTTCATTTGTATAATTTTTGTTATTCGGACTACATTTCTCATTTTGAGTGTTATTATTACAACGTTTAGGCCGCTGTAACCTCCGTCCTTCTTAAATTGTATCTTTTCGAACTCGGGAATATTTTTGTCGCACTCGGGAATCTGGACGGAATGTTGAACGGAACCCTTTATTTAATCCACGGGTGTAGCATGCTCTTGTTCCGTCAGCCATGACTGGGAGAAATCTTCAGTAATTCGAAATTATTCGTATCGCCCGCACCAAGGATTGA
The DNA here is from genome assembly GCA_963556195.1 of Sepiola atlantica. NCBI lineage: Eukaryota > Metazoa > Mollusca > Cephalopoda > Sepiida > Sepiolidae > Sepiola > Sepiola atlantica. The sequence continues at coordinate 98,664,073 of OY744529.1, forward strand.
ACCTTCAACCTTCAGATGACTATCTCTTTGAACTGAATTTAAGTTAGTACTATAACCACTGCGTTGTAATGATGACACTCAAGATGAGAAATTTCGTCTGAATAACCAAAATTATACAAAGCTTTAATTGTTAGATAATTGGTTTCTGCGTTTGGTTAGAGAGTTTGCTTCTTTGAAAAACCTAGGCTTAAAGAACTTTTCTATTAAACTTGTAAAGTATATAACTTCACATTTGTTTATTTTCACTTTTAATTAAGTTTTTAATGGAGTTACGGTAATTTCGTAAGTTTTACTTTGATATATATTTGCTGATTTGTATAATTTTGGTTATTCGGACTCGATTTCTCATCTTGAGTGTTATCATCACAACGTTTCGGCCGCTGTAACCTCCGACCTTCTTCAGTTGTATCTATTCGAACTAGAGGAGATATCTGTCGAACTCGGGTGTCTGGACGGAATTTCGACCTGAACCCTTTATTTAATCCACGGTGGTAGCAGATTCCCGAGTCCGATAGAAATATTCCCGAGTTCGAAGAGATACACTGTAAGAAGGCCGGAGGTTACAGCTGCCGAAATGTAGTCCGAATGACCAAAATTATGCAAATTATCAATCCTCATCTAAAAAATTCAGACATATAGCATTTTCATTGCCCACTTACGCTTATGTTGGAATAGCATTTTAGTCGGTTTGTCACGCTTAAGTTTGAAATGGCATTTTCGTCGTTGGGTCAGGCTTAAGTTGAAATTTTTAATCTGTGCATTACACTTTAATTTTAAATTCAATATTTCATTTTTCATCGCTGAACGCGCAGATTAAATGCACACATTATAATACAATATAATAATACATTATAAATATTATAATACATTATAAATATTATACATGATAAATATTATACATTATAAATATTATAATACATTATAAATATTATACATTATAAATATTATAATACATTATAAATATTATACATTATAAATATTATAATACAATATAATAATACATTATAAATATTATACATTATAAATATTATAATACATTATAAATATTATACGTTATAAATATAATAATACATTATAAATATTATACGTTATAAATATTATAATACATTATAAATATTATACATTATAAATATTATAATACATTATAAATATTATACGTTATAAATATAATAATACATTATAAATATTATACATTATAAATATTATAATACATTATAAATATTATACGTTATAAATATTATAATACATTATAAATATTATACGTTATAAATATTATAATACATTATAAATATTATACATTATAAATATTATAATACACTATAAATATTATACGTTATAAATATAATAATACATTATAAATATTATACGTCATAAATATTATAATACATTATAAATATTATACGTTATAAATATTATAATACATTATAAATATTATACGTTATAAATATTATAATACATTATAAATATTATACATTATAAATATTATACATTATAAATATTATAATACAATATAATAATACATTATAAATATTATAATACATTATAAATATTATACATTATAAATATTATAATACAATATAATAATACATTATAAATATTATACATTATAAATATTATAATACATTATAAATATTATACGTTATAAATATAATAATACATTATAAATATTATACGTTATAAATATTATAATACATTATAAATATTATACATTATAAATATTATAATACATTATAAATATTATACGTTATAAATATAATAATACATTATAAATATTATACATTATAAATATTATAATACATTATAAATATTATACGTTATAAATATTATAATACATTATAAATATTATACGTTATAAATATTATAATACATTATAAATATTATACATTATAAATATTATAATACACTATAAATATTATACGTTATAAATATAATAATACATTATAAATATTATACGTCATAAATATTATAATACATTATAAATATTATACGTTATAAATATTATAATACATTATAAATATTATACGTTATAAATATTATAATACATTATAAATATTATACGTTATAAATATAATAATACATTATAAATATTATACGTTATAAATATTATAATACATTATAAATATTATACATTATAAATATTATAATACATTATAAATATTATACGTTATAAATATAATAATACATTATAAATATTATACGTTATAAATATTATAATACATTATAAATATTATACATTATAAATATTATAATACATTATAAATATTATACGTTATAAATATAATAATACATTATAAATATTATACATTATAAATATTATAATACATTATAAATATTATACGTTATAAATATTATAATACATTATAAATATTATACGTTATGAATATTATAATACATTATAAATATTATACATTATAAATATTATAATACATTATAAATATTATACGTTATAAATATAATAATACATTATAAATATTATACGTCATAAATATTATAATACATTATAAATATTATACGTTATAAATATTATAATACATTATAAATATTATACGTTATAAATATTATAATACATTATAAATAGTATACGTTATAAATATAATAATACATTATAAATATTATAATACAGATGTTACAATAATAAACTAGATTACAAATTAAATACAACACACCCTGAAGATGCTACAATAATTTAAATTCCGTGACGAGGTTGGAACCCCGATCGCATGCACTATTTAACCTAAAATAAATAATTTCATAAATAAATAAAACCAAGTAAATCAATAAAATGAAGCCGAGTAAATGTCATGGCCACGCGGTAGTTTATAATTACGCAAAAAAGAAAATGATATCACGTTTATTGCCGTTTTTTTTAAAACTACGCACTAATACGACTGGGTATCGTACGGAGACACAGTTCCCCTCCGCCGCCGAAACGAACAATGCTCAATTAATCGTATAAAATTTAAAATAGGTATTGTATTTCAGTAATAAATAAATCGAAAAAAGTTGATATGCCGTAAAACAGGAAAAATACCCACAGGTTTTATGCTCTTTATAAAAAACTAAATGAATAAATAAAAAAATTACTACATGAACACCAGCATCTGAATCCACACAAAACTGTAATGGATTATTGTGGTGATCACATGACAACGTTCCGTGAGATTTTTTTTCGAGAGGTGGGGGTGGAATTGATTGAGTACTTTCTGTTTAATCCTGTTAACTGACAAAAAAAAAACAGATAACAAACAAACCGAAGATATGCATAAAACATTTGATAAACATAAGATACACATAGCAAGGGTCAAACCAAAAATATTTGTTCAAAGAAACATATATACATACAATCTAATAAACAAATAAATATCCATAAAAACTAAAAAAAAACAAAAAAAAACAAATATATATATATATATATATATATATATATATATATATATATATATATATATATATATATATATATAAATTAAAGTAAAGTAAGACAGAATCACATAATCACCGTTGCAATCATTTATTTCGACCCTCCGGCTTTATTCAAGCATCCAAGCGAGGCGATTACATTTTTGAAAAAAATGTAAAAAAAACAAAAACATTGTAGAAAAGTGAAAGAAAACCCCCAAAAAACATTTGCTTAACAAATCAAACAAAATCATCTTTTAAAACTTTCCGGTGCACAAACAGAAAACATTTTATTTAAAAACATTTGATTTACGATGGTTCCTCTGACAAAAAGCAAGAATAAACATCTAATTAATAACAGCTTAATTTTAAATAACTAACATTAATTATTTTTACCTACACACGCTAGCGTTTCGAGCTTTCGCTCTGATCAGTGCAGGGATGATAATCTCGGACGGTCACACGGTTCGAACCTATAACACAGAGACAACCTAGACTTCGTAAGCAAGCGCTGTAACCATTATGCCACGGGACATTACCATATCCAAGAAGGGAATTTAAGTTCTATTTCTTAATGGCTATGAAATGTCATGAAATAGTCAATTGAAGTTGTGGAAATCCATGGAGAACTGCACAGTAGATCAGTCAATTACTTGTACATCGACTGAAATAAACCTTCAATGATTTCCCAATTCTCGACTTCGAAATTGGTTTGGCGTGTACTCATGCCCCAAGCACCGAGCACATTACATGGAATGATCTTGATTATATTCGTGTTCTGTTCATCATCTATCTGGGGGTATCTCCATGAACGCCTTGCAGAATCACGGTTGAAACATTCCAGATACTCCACCATGTAGTTGTTTTCGTCGACCTTTTTTCTCGTCATTCCGATGTACCAATTTCTTCCAAGTGGAGTGTCCCAAACTGCAACACAAGGTTCATTCAGAGGAATATCATCAGACTCTTCTAGGATGTCAACATCTTCCTCAGTATCAACGCTCACATTATCATCATTATCTGTCGTGCAAGAAAGCAGAATGGAGTTTTCATCTGGAAATAAAACTTCTTCGTCTGCATCTTCATCATGGTCACCAGAAAAAAGAATTCCCAAATTTATTTTCATCTCTCTGTCACTCATTCTAGTTATCATGTACAGCTCTAGGTTCTCCTGAAAATCGTGCTTGCAAATCAGTTTACGAAACAATAGTTCATTCCTCAGCATAGTCTTTTTCGTTTTCTCATTTTGCTTTTCTTTCAGTGCTCTCTCAACTTTTTCTACTGAGGCAAAGGGACCACTATGCTCTTTGCATTTGCTAAGAAAAATTGCTGACCTCTCCTTTGAGTGGATAGCTTTTCGGCACTTTTCTGCAAGCTTTACCTTCGTGATCTCCTGTTGAGCTTCGAACCATTTTTGTTCTTCGACATCAATCAACTTAGCTATGGCTCTGGTTTCTTTCTCAATTGATGATATGTTGGTCTGGTACAGCGTCACATCGTCTTTCATACCACTGGCGGTGAATTTTCGATTGGAGCATGCTGCAACACGGATGACAAGTTTATCTATACGTGACAAATCCCGTTCACATGAAAGATTGTGGTCAGGAAGTTTTTCAGCCACTTCAGGGTTAACCTTGGTGAGATCTGTTGCTCTTTGATTGTTTTCATCGACATCTACAATTTCATACTCACGTCCACGTTGATGTTTCAGATGCACAGCTTCCTGTTTACAGAATCTGTTTGTGATGTGTATTCCCAATGGCGTGTCTGGTTCATTAACGTTGAAAGAGTAGTCGACTTTATACCTTGTCAATGTTTCCATCTGACAATTAACAAGATCGTCATGCAGCAATGGAAGGATATGCAGCAGAGATTTCGGATTTTCCATCTCACACATGTTCAGAAAGGGAAGTGTGATCTTGTAAGTGAACCAAGCAAGACACTGCAACGCTGTCTTTATGTAATCAATCTGTAGGCAAAGCCCAGAAGCTTGCACTAGTTGATTGGCAGAATTTGTTGCGTCAAACGTTGCTTTTAAATCATCAAAGTGATGTATCAATGCGGCTGCACTGTAGCTCAGCAAAGCCAATCGTCTTTCCTTATTCAAGCTGAACTGTTTCGTTTTGTTTCGCTTGCACAATATGTCGTCGAATTCGTCATAGATGGATGATTTATGCCCATCATTGGCCACCACTTTATACAGAGTATTGATTGCTGCTACAACGACACCTTTTGACAAGAATGAACGAACGGTTGGCTTACGTTTGCACACCTTTCCTTTCAGATCTGAATTTTCTTCAATATTTTTCAAAACCATTGTAGAGGCTTGGGAACCAATTAGGTTGCTTAACGGAGGATTTTGGCTAATTTGGGCTATTTTGCACTAGTTTTTGGCTATTTTACATTCATGAAAACCCTTTCACAGCCTTAAAATTGTCCTAAATCACAGTACTATATCAGATTTAACCATCTATATCCATTCATAGCTTTTGAGGATGTTTTAGGACCTGCAATGTCGCATGAAACCACTTTTTCACCGGAAAATGATGGATTTTGAGTCCCCTGGAGCCCTAACGGCTATTTTTGGCCTGCACCTTCTGAATTTTGCAAAATTTTCAAAATGTTTGATTGTTTAGTGTTATTTATGTATAAATGAACACAAAAAATACTACTTGAATGAATCTTAAATTTTCACCCATTACGTCCCACTCCTACTATTAGTATTAAGTAGCGTAACCGTTATTGCTAGTTACAGCATCTAAGCAGGGGTTCTTAACCTTTTATTACTCTCGACATACCTACGAGCACATGAAACTGTCGCGACACACAAACAATTTTAAATATTGTATAATGAAATAGTAAAATAAATTGAAAATACATTCATAGACTTTTCTGATACAGTTTATTATGTTAGTATCCCAGAATTGTCATTTACTTCGTGTGAAACCTGTGGCTGTTGTTTTCTTATGACTTCTTGAATATTTGGTCGTCATTTCTTCTTCAATGGAACGTAGTCTTTCTCTCTTCTTATTTTCAATATTATTTAAGGTTGAAAAGCCCAATTCACACAACTAAGAAGTCGAGAATTGTAAAAGAACTAATAGGGCCTTTTCAGATAATGCGGAAAATTCTTTTTGTATTGAAATCCAAAATATGTTAATATCTACCTCAGAATGCTTTATTTTAAGACTGCGGTCACTTGAAATAGTAGTTAATTCTTCTTCTTCGCATAAATTAAATCCAATATTAGAAGAAACATCTACAAAAGGATTACGTACCCAGTCATACTTTTCTGTGTTCAGCGACGGAAAGTAGTGATCGATGTTTTCTTTGAGCACCGCCAGATGGGGATCATTTCTTAGTGTAGTTAGTGCGCATTGCAGGAAACATACCAAACTCACCTAAGTTTGATCTGTTTTTCCAAATAACAATTTTCTTTTTTTTTTGGGGGGGGGGGGCAACCAACCTATCTGTCGAAGTTAGAATATTTTCGTTTCGATCTTGCACACTACTGTTCACAATATTACGTTTACTAAATACTTTCGTCAAATATTCCATTTTGGCCATCCAAAATTCACATCGAAGATATTTACAGAATTTTTCGTGCTTTTCTTTATTAAAAAAATATTATTAATTCCTTTCTGTAATTCATGAATTAACACTTTACCTTTTGGTATCCATCGAACGTTGGTATGCATGAGTAAGCGAACATGTTGAGAATCCATTGATTTGCATAATTCTTCGAATAATCTCGATTTTCTTGGTCTGCTTTTAATGTAATTGACAATTTCAACTACTTGATTTAACACTTGGTTCAAATCTTCCTGTGATAGTTTTGAAACTAAAACTTCTCTATGTAAAAAACAATGAGTACGAACAAGGTTTGGATTTTCTTTCTGTGCTACTGATGCAAAACCTTTAATGCAGCCAACCATACATGGTGCACCATCCGTACAAATGCCAACACAAAACTTCCACGTCAAATTCATTTTTTAAGATAGCCTGTTATCATATCAAAAATATCTTGACCTCTAGCAGTTGTTGGCATTTCTTTACAACACAAAAAACTGATTGCTTATTTCATCATCAATGAACCGAACAAATACAAGCAATTAAGCACTGTTACTGATATCGGTCGATTCATCGACTATTAAAGCAAATTTAGATCCTTCAAGTTTTTTTCTGAACATTTGTTTCAATGTTTTCAGATAAATCTACAATTCTCGTGTGTATTGTATCATTTGAAAGTGGAATTTTACTAATTTCTTTTTCAGTCGTCTCATCTAGCATGCATTTCACCATCTTTTTGCAAGCGGAAGGATAATTGACTCAGCAAGTAGGATTTGGATTTCATTGCTGTTATTTCAGCTGCCTCAATTGAAGCGAGTTGAGCTCGTTCAGACACATTCATTGTTTTCTGAAAACTATTGCATTGCTTTGATTGTTGTTGTAACAGTCTTTGAAAATAATTAAGATCTTTATCTTGTAGGTAAGAATGTTTAGTCGTGAAATGTCTTTGTAATTTATTTTGTACCATTGATTCATTAGCCATTTTTTTGCCACAAACTATACATAATAGACATGGTTGAGAAACATCTCCTGTCCAAGAATATCCAAACTTCAAATAATCATCATAATACTGTCTGTAATGGCGAACTTTTGTCTTTTTTTGTGCTGGATGTTGTCGACTTCGTCGTATGTTCTGTTTCAACTTCACAGTCGTCACTAGCATCTTTTCTTTTAACAAATGCATCCATTGTAAAGAGGGCAATAAACACGCGCGTACTCTAACCAACAACGTTACACCGTAGGCCCACAAAATTATAAATGACTATTTAATGTATACACACTTATAGTATAACATATGTTACGTGTATATATTCGTTAAGTATTTACTTCAACATTCGCGAGAAGAGCTTAGTAGTGGTATAAAAATATACTTATGTCAAGTAAGCTATAACGACACGTCTGTGTTTCATTCTCCAGAGAAATTATCAGGCTAACTGCAATCATTGAGCACTGTTGAAGTAAATACGAAACAAAATATATACACGTAATCTATTATAATATAAGTAACTGTAAGTGGCATGACATAGTTGTTACAGGTGTGTATTGTGAGTTTTGCGGGACGGGTTCAAATTCTATCGAAGCTACTGCATCATTTTCTTTTAACATATTTCACTTCAAACAAGGCAGGCTACCACTGTAGACGTAAGGGGTTACTGAGAATTAGGGTGTAGGTTTTGGGTGTCATCCTAAGTCGGAGCTATGTAGCGAGATGTCTGTTTAAATTAGTTTTGAACCTCTGCATGTCGTTACAGTCGGGGAAACAGGGAGCAGAAAGAGAGTTCCAGAGGCCGGCAGCACGAGGAAATAAGCTATTGGAGTAGAAGGCTCTCCGGCATCTGGGGACCTCCACAGTGAATGGATGGGATTTAGCTGATTGTCGGGTTGGTCTAGTGTATTTACGTCGAGGGGGCACTAGAGCAGCAAGTTCATCGGAGCACAATCCATTACACTAATACTCTTGCTAAAAAGTAAGCTTATGGATTCAATAGTGGGGTAGACTAGACTCGAACCTTAGTGTGCAACTAGTCTGGGAGAAGGAACACTCCGAAATAACAACAGTCTTTCGCTGTTTATCTCAGTTTTGTTTCAAGTCTTCCTTACTTAGTCTTTGACACTGGACGCCAGCAATGTCAGCTCACGAGAGGTGCGGTTGATTATTGCGCAACCATTGCTTCATTGTCGATTCCCCGTCCAGGCACACTTTCAGCGATATTCATTGTCTTTTGAGACTGAACGAAGCTCTTGGAAAATATATACAGATACATGTGTATGCTCGTGTGCCCGAAAGTTAATTTTGGGCTTTTAGACCTAGAAACATGAAATTTATGTGAAATAATTTATTAACGATAAAGATTGTGTCAAGGGGAGTTCATGGTCATTTTTTCCTATGTCGTTGGTAGGTCAGAAGGTAAAGGCTTGGCGTACAAGTACCTAGATTAGGCACTGCGGGTTTCTATATGCGAGTTCGTAGTTTTTGATTGGATACACTTAGGTCAGGCGGGATGAAATGCGAACAGATTTAACCACGTGATTTATAGGTACAAACATACACAGACATTGGTGGGCGTGCATACACACACATGCGTACGAATGCGTACATACACACGCGCGCACACATACACTAGATAAAATGATTCCGCGACCGGAAATATTTTCCAGTTCCCATGGTTACGTCATAAACGATCAATCTATTTGAAACGGAAATCATTGAAAGAGTTCCCCGTGTTCAGGAATATTGCGCATTTGAAAAAAAAAAATGGCTCGCATTAATTAAATGAAATATATAAAATGAATCTCTCAGTCTGTCAGTCTTCTGTTTGTCTGTCTGTTTGTCTGTCTGTTTGTCTGTCTGTCCGTTATATAATAATAAAAAAACAGGTTTTTGTGACCGTTTTTATAAATATGTATTATAGCCATGTTTACAACTATCTTATAGCACGGTTCATAGATATTTTATCTATTTTTAATCAACATTTATTATAGACGTTCACATATATATAATCTAATATATTAATTAAAGTTCCTATTTATAAGTTTGTCCGTATGTTTGTCCGATATATATATATATATATATATATATATATATATATATATATATATGAATTCGTGTGGCCATTTTTGTACATATTACTATAGAAATAATTTTAGAAATATTTTAATAGCCATTTTACAAATGATTTTATAGTCTCGTTCATAAACATTTTTATAAATAATCTAATGTATGAAATAAAGTTCAGGTATCTTCTTTCTCTGTATGATTAGACAAATAAACTACGGTGTGTATAATTTTAGTTATTTAGACTACATTTCTCATCTTGGGTGTTATCTTCAAAACGTTTCGGCCGCTGTAACATCCGGCCTTCTTCAGGTGGATCTCTTCGAACTTAGGAATATTCTCGAGTTCGAAAAGATACACCTGAAAGTGGTCGGAAGATACAGCGGACAAAACGTTGTGATGATAACACTCAACATCAAAAATGTAGTCCGAATGACCAAAATTATACAAATTATCGATCCTCATCTAAAAAATTCAGAAAAAAAAAAACGGTATGAATTTCAAAAGACTTTGCGTTCAGATAACTTATGACAACTGAAGCGTTTTCAACAACAAATGGCATTCACTAGTTGTTTTGAAACAGATTTAAATGTTAATTCATATTATTATTTATTTATTTATTTATTAATACAAATAATATACAGGCCCTGTTTGTTCATTATAAACTCGAAGACTTATAAACAGATTTCAACAAAACTTAGCATGAATTGGCTCTGGTATGGAAAGGAGGTTCGCCTTATAACTACAAGTACTGAAGAGTTGGGGAAGTAGTTTATACATCTATTTTTACGTTTTCTATGTATACAAATAAAATGAAATGTGTGTCTTTTAGTTAGCTATTTGTTCATAAAGTATTGGGGGGATATCAGCCAAACTTGGTATGTGATATGGATGTTAAGTTGATCTAGGTCAAAGTCGAAATATTTTGTTCTTCTTTCCCCCCTACTCCAACGTTTTATTTCTTTCTTTTTTCTTTCACCCCTACTCCAACGTTTTCTATCTTTCTTTTTTCTTTCCCTCCTACTCCAACGTTTTCTATCTTTCTTTTTTCTTTCCCTCCTACTCCAACGTTTTCTATCTTTCTTTTTTCTTTCCCTCCTACTCCTACGTTTTATTTCTTTCTTTTTTCTTTCCCTCCTACTCCTACGTTTTATTTCTTTCTTTTTTCTTTCCCTCTACTCCAACGTTTTCTATACTTCTTTTTTCTTTCCCTCCTACTCTAACGTTGTATTTCTTTCTTCCTTCTTTCCCTCTTATCCCCAAGTTTTCTTTCTTTCTTCTTTCCCTCCTACTCAAACGTTTTCTATCTTTCTTTTTTTCCCTCCTACTCCAACGTTTTCTTTCTTTCTTTCTTTCTTCTTTCCCTCTTACCCCCACGTTTTCTTTCTTTTTTTCTTCTTTTTCCTCCTACTCCAACGTTTTATTTCTTTCTTTCTCCTTCCCCTCTTACCCCACGTTTTCTTTCTTTCTTTCTTCTTTCCATCTTACCCCCACGTTTTCCTTATTTCTTTCTTCTTTTTCCTCCTACTCCAACGTTTTATTTCTTTCTTTCTTCTTTCCCTCTTACCCCCACGTTTTCTTTCTTTCTTCTTTTTCCTCCTACTCCAACGTTTTATTACTTTCTTTCTTCTTTCCCTCTTACCCCCACGTTTTCTTTCTTTCTTTCTTCTTTCCCTCTTACCCCACGTTTTCTTTCTTTCTTTCCCTCCTACCTCACGCGTTCTTTATTTCTTTTCCAATATCAGCAAATAAGTATTTTCTCATGGAAATAGATGTCCAATCAAACAAGAATTTTCATGACTAGATGTAGGACCACCAGAAAATGTAAAAGTCGGATGGAATCAAAATACATTTAGGTTTTATGATAATAATGTGGGATCGGCGTAAACTAAGTAAAGACGAAGTTTAAATGTCACGAATATATATATATATATATATATATATATATATATATATATATATATTTATATATATATATATATATATATATATATATATATATATATATGTGTGTGTGTATATGTATGTATATATATATATACATATATATATACATATACACATATATATATATACATATATATATATATATATACATACATATATACACACACATATATATATATATACATATATATATACATATACACACATATATATATATACATATACACATATATATATATATACACACATACACACACACACACACACACATATATATATATATATATATATATATACATACATACATACATATAATTTATTTGAACACTATATGTTAAATATTTTAGAAACGTACCGCGGTGTCATCCAGATGGGCTTAAATATGTCACATATACTTTTCAAATAAATAATATTAGCTCTCACTTCTCTCTGATCGAGCACTTTATTGATTTCTTTTCAATATGACCTGATATACTATATATATATATACATACATATATATATATATATATATATATATATATATATATATATATATATATATATATATATATATATATATAGTGAAAGAGAGCTCAATGTAAAAACAGCAATAATAGAAGTTAGAAAGAGATAACTCAAGCCAACAATCTAGTCATTTCACGTTACATTTTATTTCTTCTCGACAGAGCAAGAATCATCAGACGTGCTGCTAATACTGGTGGTTTCTGAATAAGAATTCAGAAACCACCAGTATTAGAAGCACGTCTAATGATTCTCGTCCTGTCGAGAAGAAATAAATTGTAACGTGAAATGACTGGATTGTTGGCTTGAGTTATCTCTTTTTTATTTTATATCTCTCCCTCTCTCTCTCCATAAATATATATATATATATATATATATATATATATATATATATATATATATATATATATATATATATATATATATATAACTTCGTTAGCAGGAGGTTAAGCACAATGCCGGGTTGGCGTTTGTAAACGCCAGAGCACGAGGGGAAGTGCATTCTTACATACAAAAAGTTCTTGAGTAGTCCCGTAGGCATTCATGGTAGGGGCGCATCAGGCAAATTCAAATAAACAAACCCCTGCTCAGAGAGAAGGCAAACTCTGGGAGGGTACATGTCCTCGGGCTGAACAGAACCAAATCTAGACAGCAAGATAGCCACTGTCGGACTGATCATCACGAATGTCTCCCTTTCTGGTATGAACAACACCTATGTATGTATGTATGTATGTATGTATGTATGTATGTATGTATGTATGTATGAATGTATGTATGTATGTATGTATATATATATATATATGTATATATATATAGAAAGAGAGAGGGATAGAGAAGGAGTAAGATAGTGTGTGTGTGTGTGTGTGAGAGAGAGAGAGAGAGAGAGAGGGGGAGAGAGAAAGAGAAACAGAGAGGGGTCACACAAACATGACAGAAGTAATCAGACACCCCACAAAATAATACATACTTGTTTAAAGTTTAACACACCGGTCGTTATTTTGTTGTGTTTATCTGTACTCAGAACCGAGCAAGCAACAAGAAAAGTTTAAAATTCCAGATTTTATACGAACTGACATGTTTCGGTGTTTTGTATATGGATGTACACTTCAAGTATGACACAAGCAAAAGAAGCATTATAATTCTCAGCGTCTTAGAGGAGTCATATTGTATATCGTTCTGAAGGTGAATTTAATCAATGTCTAATCGCTGCATATCTCGGCATTACAATTTCAACTGTTAACTGAGTGATTACATAGTTCGTTCAGAGAGGGAAAATAATCAATATCTCTCGCCTAGGTCCATCAGGAATTTCTGACAGTAATCTTCATTATTAATGATAATAATGGTGGATATTTACTTTTGTCATGTCTGTACATATAAAATACAGTCATTTACAGATAGCCCTTTCGTCATCTACGACTCCTCAGTGTGGCTAGACGTAGTAAGTATATCTACGTAGAGACACGAAACACGAACGCTAAGTACCATTTGAATGTGAACAACAGTAAGGTACTTATCCACTGCGCCAAAAAACTCGTCATATATATATATATATATATATATATATATATATATATATATATATATATATATATATATATATATATATATATGACGAGTTTTTTGGTGCAGTGGATAAGTACCTTACTGTTGTTCACATTCAAATGGTACTATATATATATATATATATATATATATATATATATATATATATATATATATATATATATATATATATAAGATGATTTAATGAATCAGAACATTCCAATTGTTCAAAGAATTAGAACAACAAGTCTAGTATGTCGTACGGTCGTTTCCAAAACATTCTGGAAATACTTTAATTTTTATTTTTTTTAATTTTTCAATTAAAATTTTTTTTTTACAAAGCCACTCCAGAACGTCTTCATCAGCGCCTTTAGCAGCACATCTTACAGAAAATTCAAGGAAGAAAATAACAAGTTCTTCTCAGAGGAACATCTATTGACAGGAGGGGATGCAGGGACAAATATTAGAAAAAGGAATCAGTTACAAATATAAAATAAAAGTATGAAGATAAACCGATAATAATAAGGATAAAAAGACATAAACATTATGAAAATTATAAAGATAAAATGAAAATAAAATAAGGAATAAAATAAAGTAAAATATTATGTAAAATATAAAAATAATAATAGAATATATAAAGGAAAAAAGGATAAGAGATAAAAATAAAAATAAAATATACAATAAAAAATAGAAATAACTATTAAAAATAATATAAAAAATAATAAAATTATAAATAAACAAAAATCAAAAATATATAAAAATAGAAATAAAAGGAAGTATAGTAGAGTAAAATAAAATAAAGTAAAAAATAATAATAAAAAAAATAATAAAAATAAAATATTAAAAAAAGATATATAAAAAAATAAAAAAATAAAATATAATAAGATATAAGAAACAAAATTAAGTATAATAATAGAAATATAGGGAAATAAAATATATACATATATATATATATATATATATATATATATATATATATATATATATATATATAAAGAATATATAATTTTTTAAATAAAATTAATAAAATTAATAAAATTATAAATAAGTAAATAAAAATAAGGAAATCGAATAAAATAGTTAACTAATAATTTAGAATTAAGGTAAGATTAGAAATAATGAAGGTATAATTAAAATTAAAAAATAAAGATAAGGATAAAAAACAGAGTTAGTAATAAGGAGATGATAATAAAATTTAGAAATACACAATGAGAATATAGGATAAATATAAAAGAAATAATCAATAATAATAGTATAAATTAAGAACTTAGAACTATAAATAAAAATAAGATGGAGGCATATACAAGTTTCGAACCAAAGTTGAATATTGTCAAGGCTCATTTTCTAGTTTTTTTTAAGAAAACACCTCGCAGGGAGATGATTAGGGTAGGAGGGGAGGAGGGAGGGCAGATGGGAAGGTATGGACATCGGTTAATTTTAGAGGGGAGAAAAACTCCTTATAAAAAATTATTATATGGGGGAGGGGTAAAGAGTGACTAGGAAATAAATGGATGTAATAGAATGGGAGTATAATTGGGAGTATGATTAGGACTATACTAACATTTGTGCACAGACAAGTGCATGAGTGCATGTGAGATACGAGTGAAGAAAAAACATTTTTAGGGGGAGAAAATGACCCTATAAAAAATTATCATAGTGAAGGGGTCAAGGGTGACTATGAAATAAGGGATGTTTTATTCCAACACAAAAATCTACTACAACTTCCCCATCAAACACCGGGACATTTGCTTCAATGTATACTGACAGCGTCATTGTTTTTTTTACTCATTATATGATTTAACCTTTCGTTCATTTCGACTTCTCTAATTAAATACTAATCGCTCCCTTTAACTTCTATTCTTATTTTTCCTACATTCTGATTGATCTACCTGACTACAGTAATGTATTCGTAGACTAAGAGAATGTAATAATTGTCTATTTTCAGCAGTGCAGCTTAATACTTATAATAATTCTTCAGAATGCTAGATTAGAATGCAGAACACCCCCAACTCCTATTCAAAATGGCGTTCAACCTAAATCCTACCCAACGAGAACTTTTCCTTAAAAACAAGTATTATCATGGGTTCTTTCAATATGAAACTGTTATGGTACCCACCATACGGACTACATGAACTGTTCCGATTCACTATAAATACTGAGAGCATAAAGTACTCTAGTCTAATAGTGTCAGTCAGACAGATGTTCGACCACTCTCTTTATATACTATGTTAATACTTTCTTCAACATACTTTGTTTCATTTAATCCCAAATTCGTGTTTTTCTTTCCGGACCCCTTACAAGTCCACAACGATGAACATTAAGGGACTTTTATTTGAGAACCTTAAAAATCACGAACGTGAAGAAACCAACGGCGAAATTACCCGACAACCTCCAGAGTTAAAAAAGCAGACTTTATCGGCGGAACACGAACACATCCCGTAAGTTTTATTTTTGGGCCAAAGTGATTTACTTTTTTTCTTTTGTTTTACGAAGTAACCAACCCATTTCTCTCAAAGAAAGAAGAAAATCGGTGATTTCATCATTTCTCTCCCGGCACTGTTAATTTTTAGCAAGAAATGAATTTTTTTCTTTCTCCAAAAAAGTATCATCGCCGAAATTATAAACCTTATTTTTACTGTTGACTAAAGTGCTAATCGCAGAAACTACTGTTACGTGAAATACTTACTAAAAAAGTGATCTTTTGACGCCAAAAAAGTTTTATAAATCTTCTTTTTCGTTTTTACAACTAATATTACGTTAGCAGCGTAATATAAACAGAAGAACACTTCTAAAATCCGTATTCTATAAAGACACATCTAAACATGCAAGATTTCAAATCAACTATAGCAGAATTCGTCACATACAAAATGCATCAACAACCGAAGAATAACAGCAGGAACAGCAAAAAAAAAACTGAAGAAAATCAAAAAAATCGAAGAAAGACAGTAATGCCGAATAGGGGACAACATACCAAGAACGAAAATACTTTTTCTCAAAATGCCGTTTGGAGTGCAATTGACAATTTAACTTATTCCCCAGACGAGGATAAAACCTTTGCTTATTATTTAAGAAGCTATGAGGATCTATACAAAATAGATTGTGAAAATTGGCCAGACTTTTAAAAAGTTCGCCTACTGCTCCGAAAATTAAGGACCACCGAACATACAAAATTTCGTGGACTATATTTTCACCCCAAAAAACAGCGACTTGATCTTTTCTGAAGCGATTAAAATTTTAACACAATTATTTAGCCCTAAACTTCTCTGTTCCACAAAAGGTGGAAGTGCATGAACTTAATCAGAAAACACAGCAAAGGCTACTCGATTTTCGCGTCAAGCGTTAATAAACACTATGACGATTTCAAACTTGTTGAACTTAGCGCGAATACCTTTAAATGCCTAATATTCAGGCAAGGACTTATCAGCCAATCACGTAGAAATCAGACGTAGAGTTCTAAAAAAGTAGCATGAAAAAGAAAATACTCAAAGATTGCCAGAGATTTGTAAGTGTTACAAAAGATTCTAAAGATTGTGAAGTCAAGAAAGATGCATAGGAAATCACATTTTGTTGTGTCCCTGTTTGGGGCCGAAATGAAGACACGGAACACGGGGTAAGGTGAACAATATATATTGAAGAAAAGATATGTACAGAGAATAAGAGAAGTGGTATATCAATCCTGACTGCCAGGGTAGACTGGAGTTCAATCCAATTACGAGAAGCCTAAATGTTTCCAGTATTTTATTAGGAATGGACGAGTCCAACTGCTCGTCATAACAATTTCAACTCTCCTTCAAAAATAAGTCAAACCCAAAAGAGAGATTATTTTCACGCTCTTATAAAAACAAGCAACCCATATAAAAAACAGGAAAAATTACCGTCTAACCCCTGTTTCCGTTGTGGATCTTTTCATTGGGTAATACATAGCTCATACCGTTTTAAAACCTGTTTAACTTGTAATAAAGTAAATCACAAGAGTTCACATTGCAAAACGAATAAAGGAAATAAAAGTCGGGTTCAATTCACAAAAATAAACGAACAAGACGGCATAAATATAAGCAAGTACGTACAGGTAAAAATCCTGAATAAAAATGTCAAATTACAACTAAAATCTGGTTTAGACGTGTCGATAATCAACCTGCATACATGGAAAAGTTCAATAAACCAACTATGCTAAAACCCGACAAAATAGCAAGAATGGTGACGGGTGAAAAATTAAATTCGAGAGTTAAATTAATTATACTACAAAAACATTGAAAATGTTCGTATTAAAAAATACCAAAAATAATTTGGCACAGACTGGATGCCACAGTTCAATCTATGGGATTTACCAATTAACACTTTTTGCCAGAAAATAGAAAATTTGACGACCGAGTCAGAAAAACTAAAGCAATTGAGAAAAAACCTTTTCCGAAGCTTTTTCTCGCGGTCTAGACTGATAATAAAATCATTCTTTTATACTCTACCCGGCAACGGTATATATATATATATATATATATATATATATATATATATATATATATATATATATGTGTGTGTGTGTGTGTGTGTGTGTGTGTGTGTGTTTATGTTGTTAATTTCGCAAGTTCAAATATAATAAAATTAACTTAAAACAAATATTTTTTTTCAAAAGGGTCAATTGAAAGTCGGGATTCATAAATACACGTTATATAAACATTAAAACAGCCTAGGCAAATTAATGTATGTTTCTGTGCTAAGCAGACGACATCGGGGCTGTTACGATAATTGAAGACAGCCATGATAGCCCGGATTAATTTGTGTAGGCTGTTTAATGTTTATATGAAGTGTATATGGGGGTGGTTGAAGCATAAAACGATGTCGTTGTTTTTAAAATTTTTTATTATGACAATTGAATATTTCAAACGCCTTGCGTTCTTCATCGTGAATGAATTAGTAAGGTAATGATAAAAAGGAAATGAAGCCGCGCATGTGCGATGTAATAATATGCTAAAAATGGGAAGATCATTTGGTGCATTTCTTTTTTTTGGGGGGTGGGGCTGTCTGGGGTCGGATAAGTGTTGTTTGAATTTAGAGTTTTTTTTTCTTTTAAAAGGTGTGGTTATTTATTTTGTTGATGTTCGATTAATTACGTATGAATGTTAGGTATAAGTTATTTGCATGACTGTTAGTGACCACTTCCGTTTGTTTGTTTTTTTAAATCGTATTTGTTTATCTTTATTTTGCAAATAAAAATAATGGCGCTGCTTATTTTGTTATTGCGATCTTATGTTTTGATATGTTGGTGTAACTCTGTGTGTGTCTATTTTATTTTTTAAACGCTTTTTAGCATGAAAATATCTATAAAAGCATACATAGAATATCAAACTAAACTTACTATACACACACACACACAAACACACACACACACACACACACACACACATATATATATATATATATATATATATATATATATATATATATATATATATATATATATATATATATATGAAGAAGAATGGAAAGGAATTAGAGAAGCAAAAGCCAAATCAAAATTCAATTCAATTGCTCAGAGCAAGGTATATTCCGCAAAAAGGCAATTTATTCAAGTTAAATTTTCCTTAAGCCAGGCTTTTCAAAGATCAAAATTATATCATCATCATCATAAAATTTCGCTTTTAGTACACCTCTTTATATATATATATATATATATATATATATATATATATATATATATATATATATATATATATATATATATATATATATGGGAAATGAAAAAAGAAAAGCCCCAAGAGATATTACATTGTTTTTATATATATTCATAAACGTTTCGTCTTTACTGTACGACTTCCTCAGCATGATAATTTGAAGAAAAATGTCATGCAAGTACATCGATATTTCATTATTCGCAACCACTGACTTCTCGCAGCCTGGACTCTCCCCCAGCGCTCACAATAGCCACGGCTACTACTTTTCCTTATCACTCCATCATGTCAACCCAAAATTTCGATGTACTTGCATGACATTTTTCTTCAAATTATCATCCTGAGGAAGTTTTACAATAAAGACGAAACGTTGATGAATATATTAAAAAAAATATCTCTTGTTTTTTTCCTTTTTCATTTCCCATTACGTCTGATTACTCTCATCCTTCCTTATATATATATATATATATATATATATATATATATATATATATATATATATATATATATATATATATATATATATATATATATATATATATATTGACATACTAATGTTGTTTGGCACAAAACAAATGAAACGGACCGTTAAATATATCTCACAGAAATTTGGAATTTTTGGAAATGTGTAAAAAATAAAAATAAAAATAAAAGTAATAAAACAGACCATGGTTATTGGAATATAATAAAAAAACTGTTATATATATATATATATATATATATATATATATGTATATTGTTTTAAATATTAAAGTGTATATTTTTCACCTACAGACGATATAGTTTCGGTTTTTTTTACCCTCATCAGTGCAAAATTGGTGGTTGCAGGCGGTTATATGAGCTTGAACGCCGTTCGTAGATTCAGTCTAGAATCACGAGACAAACACTCAGGACAATGCGGCCACGAGAAATCAACACAGACAGTAATTGAAATTAAGGTACAATTACCCGGGAGGCTGGGGAAGTGTCATTGTCGTCTACAGTGTTCGACGCTTGTGCGGAAATAGCTTATCGCAAATGACAACAAACTTTTCTAATTTAAAACAGGGCTCTACTTTTAGGCCTATTACATCTTTAAAGGGTCTTTTAACTATGAATATTATTTTAAATATTAAAGTGTTTTCTTTTCACCTACTGACAATATCGTTTCGGGTTGTAACCATCATCAGTGCACGAGTTACAGTTGCAGGCGGTCGTATGAGCTCGAACGCCGTTCGTAGATTAAGTCTAGAATCACAAGACAAACACTCAGAGCCATATATATATATATATATATATAGATATTCTTTTTTTATAAATTCTACTTCAGTCGAAGTTCTCAGAAATCAAAGGACCCCTTGCTGGGGCTAACACTTGATTTCTATATGAGATACATAAATATCCGTTCACCCCAGATTCTCCTATGAGAGACATAGATATTCGCATATTCCATTAAAGTTCTACTGCACCTGTCAAACGTTGAGTTAGTAAAGAAGTGAAGAACATTTTCCTCTCCTCAATTTACTATATTATTTTAGAGTATTTCTTTCTTGCGATCTCTTGATCTTACCGGATTCCAGGACAATAATTCATGTGGTCGGGTGGCGTATCCAGCTAAATGCTGTTACTTGAGATAACATAACAAGGTGCACGATTCCTCATATCAGCCAGTGTATGGCTGTTTTTAGGGGATCTTATTTGGGCTTCGAATACTATGGTATTTTGAATATTTACTCAGGGTTTACTTGTAGATTGAAGTATTCTCTTGTCAGTTTGTCCTGACAAACCCCTGTACAGAGAGACCTTAGCCACTCTAGGACAGTGTCTAGTAGGCATTCAAGTTGTCTCCTATATATATATATATATATATATATATATATATATATATATATATATATATATAATAATACTAATACAGGCAAGATAAACATCCACAGGATAGGAATTCAAAGAATTTTAACCGGCTTATAAAAAGTGTTCAATATCAAATAGAGATTATATATATATATATATATATATATATATATATATATATATATATATATATATTATTATTATTTTTATTTATACAGACATGTAAAAAATCTGTGACACGTTAGTATAAATAAAAATAATTATATATATATATATATATATATATATATATATATATATATATATATATATATATATATATATATATATATATATATATATATATATATATAATTATTTTTATTTATACTAACGTGTCACAGATCTTTTACATGTCTGTATAAATAAAAATAATCATATATATATATATATTTATATATATATATATATATAAAGTGTTTCAAATAATTATATTAACATCATAAAACATCAATAAATCATCAAGTATTTTAAAGTAAATTTTATTTATTTTTTATATAAATGCTTATACCTTTTCTATCTAAGACGTGCAAAGTGATAGAGTATTGCTATTGTTGTAATTTTTAAAATGTTATGTGATTGATAAAATAAACATGTTTTACTGTAAAATATTGTATTTGCAAGTACAGGTTTTGTGCACTAAATTTTAATTATTTGTTTATTTTGAAAGAATATAAATAACAATGTAAAATGTGCATGACGGCAATTTTCAAAAACTCGCTTACGATGTAACCATGACGTTACACGTTGCGTCGGTGTGGCAGATAATTTATTCTGACGCCCAGCAAAAATATGGAAAAGAAAAAAAATCGTTTGTGCAATTAGCAAAAAAAAGTTTTTTTATAGTAAAATGTAAAAATGAATGGAAATGTCTGTCTTTCAAGATGGAGGCCGTTAAGCGTTCATAATTTTAAAAAATCGGAAGGCCACATATTATAGAAATGCAGCATTTTAAATAATTTAACTCTTGTAGCATCAAACAGAAGCCACCGGTTAATTGGAATTTAGAAGGTGAATATATGTTCCGTAGTATTAGAGAAAGAACGAATTAATTAAAAAATTTATTTGAAACCTATAGTATTAGTTTTTAAGTTGGCGAAATATTACAGAACAATTGTTAAAGGTTTTTTTTATACAGAGCCTAAGTTAACACTTCTGTCTTGAGCAGTAATTTCATGTACTAACGAGTAAACGCTTATAAAGGCCCATAGGCCACTCGAGGATGAAGGTTAATGAGTTTGGCAGGAAGACAACGAAGGTTTAGTAACAATGGTTGGGATTGGTCAGAATTAGATTATTTAAGAGGACGGATAAACAAGTATTTGTTAACTTGTGGACTTGAAAACGATTATGTTATAGTCAGCTAAGAAGCAGCCCCGTTGCATTGTGTTCCACAGACGGGTATTTCTTCGAAACAAACTTTGCTCATAAAAGTTCCGTTTAGTTTTAGATACACAGAGTAAGAAAATAAAAATTATTTACAGTGGTTGTAGCTGGACGAGTTCTCGTGGTAAATGTTTAACAGGGGGGAATTATAGATTGGAGCTCAGTCGAGCACCTGCCATGAAAATAGCGATAGAAGAGAGAAAGACCAGCACGGTTTCTTCTCTGAGAATAAGGCTATAGGAAAGAAAAGAGGACATCACCCATTTGATATCAAAGTCGATTTTGCACTCTGTCAAGGCAGGAAAGGGTATTCTGAGCGACACCTCCCCAGATGTGGCAACAGTACTCCGTCTTAGCACGTATTTGACTCTTATACAGGTAGAGGATTTGTGTGAGGAGTGAGATACTTTATGAAATGGTAGAATGATCCAATCATTTTTCCAGCGACCATAACAACATATTTGATGTAAATTTGAGTCTGGAGTCAAGGTCAATTCTAAAAGCTTATCAAAGCAAGGAGCTTCCTCAAGATGAGACATTCATTTAAATTGGGACAAAGTGAGGATTCGATCGTTGGTGGTGAAAGGAGAGAGCCTAGTTTTAGATGTATTAAAACTAAAAAGCTACTTTTTCCCCCATTGAACTACGTGCTCCAGGTCGGAAGAGAGAGAGAGAGAGAGATAGATAGAGAGAGAGACAAAGAGAGAGAGAGAGAAAGAGAGAGAAAGATAGAGAGAAAGAGAGAGAGAAAGAGAGAGAGAGAGAAAGAGAGAGAGAAAGAGAGAAAGAATGAGAAAGAGAAAGAGAGATAGAGAAGGAGAGAAAGAGAGATAGAAGGAGAGAAAGAGAGAAAGAGAGGGAGAGTGAACGAGAGAAAGAGAGAGAAAAAGAGAGAAAGAGAGAGAGAGAAAGGGGGATAAAAAGAGAGAGAAAGAGTGATAGAGAGAGAAAGAGATAGAGAGAGAAAAACAGAGAGAGAAAGAGAGAGAGAGTGAAAGAGAGAAAGAGAGATTAAGAGAGAGAAAGAGAGAAAGAGAGAAAGAGAGCAAGAGAGAAAGAGAGAGAGAGAGAGAGAGAAAGAAAGAGAGAGAAAGAGAGAGAAAGAGAGATAGAGAGATAGAGAAAGATAGATAGAGAGAGAGAAAGAGAGAGAGAAAGAGAGAAAGAGAAAGAGAGAGAGAGATAAAGAAAGAGAGAGAGAGGGAGAAAGAAAGAGAGAGAGAGGGAGAAAGAAAGAGAGAGAGAGGGAGAAAGAGAAAGAGAGAGAGAAAGAAAGATAGAGAGAAAGAGAGAGAGAGGGAGAAAGAAAGTGAGAGAGAGGGAGAAAGAGAGAGAGAGAGAGAGGGAGAAAGAGAGAGAAAGAGAGAGAAAGAGAGATAGAGAGAAGTACAGAGATCTTGATAATAACGAATTGGGTATAGTACACTTTCACGTTTTTTAAACCCCTGTTGCAGTGGTTGCAAAGGCGGCTTGGATTCCAGAGCATCTATTTATTTGAAAGACATGTAAATAATGATTTCTGTGAGCAATGCCAGGGACACATTCAGGGGTGTACTAAAGCTAGCTGTTTGCTTTCTGTTGCAAATTCTTGAAAGGTATGACGCTCTTAATAGCAACGATTAACTAATTAACTTTTCAAAAATAGAGTGCAGACGAATTTCTGATATAGAAAATTCTGAGGCTACCCCAGTCAACCATCGAGTATCGATACACTATGCGATAGAAACAGAATAGTAGATGTCTTATTGCACTTTGATTTGATCTTAATTGAGAAAACTAAGTGATCAGAAGATCTCAACGGAAACAGAACAGCGGATGAGAATGAGGAAAATAATGAAAACTCTTGGTAGTTTAACCCTAACTTCTCCTCGGCCAAAGTTCTAACAGGAAAATAATTACTGGAAATAAATTATATTCATAACAATAACAGTAGGGAAAACTAACGCAAAAGTGATCTAACCGGAGTAAAACAGCTCTGCGTAAAATGGAGTGCTATTTGGGTCTGACATTGAAAATCCGAATAGATGATGATCCCTTAAATAATGTTAGAAGCAAACTAATATAATAACTGAAAAAGTTAAATTTACTTACATGAGTGATTTTCCACTGAACGACTTGGGACTTAAGTTGTTTTGTTTTATTTTATTTTTTATTAAAATTCTTTATATATATATATATATGGGAAAATGAAAAAGGAAAACCAAAAAATGGATGTTTTTTATGTGTACATCAACGTTTCGTCTTTATTTATAAGACTTCATCAGGATGCTAATATAGAGAAAAATGTCATGCAAGTACAAACACATGTAGGGTTGACATGTTGGGAAAAAGGAAGAAAATAATTACCACTACTGGGTGGACGTCCGTACTTGGTGAGGAGTGAAAAATGAATGTTGATGAAAATGATATATATATATATATATATATATATATATATATATATATATATATATATATATATATATATATATATATATGCTTAAACAGAGTGGATTTAAGATATAACATCTTGCACAAATAGTTAATAAATTAGTCTATCTTACCACTTTACTGCAGTTTCCCGGGATTTCAGAAATGTATTTTATTCATATAATTCTGACGATCGCATGTCGGGCAGAAACTGTATTTAAGTGTAACGATGAGTCAAATTGGTTACTTATCATTGTTATTTGTAGCGATTTGGTTGATATGGTATGACGCCTACCCACCATTTGGGTGCTATCTTTTTGTTTCAATGACGAATGAATACACTCTTTAACACATTTATATGAATTAGTTCACAATTACAATTTTTATGAGCAAAATGTGTATTTTTATGTTAGTTTCATCTCATAAAAACGTGTATTTATTTTAGAATGAACTAGAAGGGTGCTCGTCTCAGGACGGGTAAAATTAATTCCTCAAACAGGACAGGTTCGCACCACTTTTATGTCCTTTTACGAAGATTACGATCAAGATATAATTATAGTAAGTCTTTGTGTCTAGAATCCTTATCTTAATTTTCCATTGCATGATTTTGATTATCAAAAAGATATAAAATTTTAAGCTTTAGGAGTCTTCAGAAAAAATTGTAATTTAGGGAATCAAGCTTTAGTGTTGAATGACTATTTATTCAAATTTAATGCATATCTGAACAATTTTAATCCTCAAATAGGAAGTTATACCCGCATTATGCCCTCTAAAACTTTTTAGACTCGGTGCTCGTATAGAGAACGCACCGTATTTTCGTGACTTCGCGTCATCAACGTTCGGGCCCGAGAGTTGACGAGGCGAAAACTACCAAACGCTAAATTAAAGACTGACAGCCGACAAATTCAGACGAAGAAAACCAAAATAAAGAACGAACAAACCATAGCTAAACAATTGTTATTAATTAGATGTTTATTATTTTTATCAAGGGAACAATTGTTCCTTTGATACAAATAATAAACATCAACATGTTTTTAATTAAATTGTTTTATTTTTTGTGCACCGAAAAGTTTCGACATATGATTTTTAAAATATAATAAACAACGAAACATCTGTTTTAAAACAATTTCTTGCTTGTTTTTTCATTTTTTTTCAATGTTTTTTTCTTTTTAACATTTTCTGGGTTAGGGTTTAAGGTTTAGGGTTAGGGTTAGGGTTAGGGTTAGGGTTAGGGTTAGGGTTAGTCTTTCGCTAGAAGGTACCGTTGCTGACAGAACTCAATGAGTCATTCGGGGGATTCAACGCGCTGACTCAAATCGTAGAAATTCATTTTATTTTAACGCGCTGTAGATCGTAGAAATTCATTTCTTCCAAAAGTTATCGTCTGCTTGCTTGGAACCTGATTGGCTAATGCCTGCTGCAACCTGATTGGTTAATAGCTTCGTTCACTCTTTGGTGCTTCCGAGACCTGCCCGAACGTTGACGACGCGAAGTCACGCAAATGCGGTGCGTTCTCTATATAAGTACCAAAGACTGAAATTTGGGGAATCTTCATTAATTGATGTTCAATATCCATTGTTAAAATTTCATAAAACTCAGCGGTATCTAAATTTACACGAAGGGCTTACCCCCTCCTCCTTTCCCACTTTTCATAAAACTAAATTAAACTAAATATATTACCCACATTACCTACAATTACGCCTAGCAGCTGTGTTCCAAAATTCATAATGATCGGTTCATAATTTTAAGCCAAAATACTATATCTAATATATAAAGTAGAGACGTTTTTTCCCCTGTACTTTCTCGGGGTATAGGAAAATAACCACATGCATCACAGGCTACTAAACTCACCACTATACTATACTTATTCACTCGAGCGTGTTTTAGTAAATTTGTTATTATTTTTTTCGACATAACACTAAATATTACATTTGGCCCACCATCCACGTCTCTCCGAAAAACCAACTCCATATAGGTGGTAGCAAAAACTTTTCTCCCTAACAATTATGTACTGTCACTGTACTCATCGACACCGGGAACTAATAAGCGCAGTTTAATTTTCATAAAACACCCATTTCTTATTTATTATTTGCCTAGTATTAATTTACTACATAATATAAAGCCATACGCAAAGACTTAATGACCGCTCCCGTTCACTCCGATGATTTTCCGCGAATATCAGATTACGTTATTTCAAATTCTACCTATGACTTCTACATTTATATTCATTCCGGAATTAAGCGAATGAAATTAACGAACACAGTTCCTGCAACATTTATTGATTCAACATGGCGGCTACAATTACTTGATCGAATCGACTTCTTATTTAATTCAATAAGCACCAAGATACTCACAGACCCCGATACATTTACATTTTCAAAATCATACACCTTTAACACGCATATTATAGAAAACCTGCCCAAATCCAGTCATTTCCATCATCTACAAATGACATAAACCGTGTCATTGCTAAATTTTAACATAACACACATGCCCAATAATCAAGCTTAGCTTAATTCACCTATTTTCACATGTATTTTTAACTCGAAACGGTAGCTCAGTGGTTAGGAAGGCATGTTTCATGATCGTCAGTTTCAGCGTTCGATCTCATTCTACTCTACCACCTTTTTCTTTTTTTTAAATTAATAGCATTCGCAAACACGGTAGAGGGGGGGAGAATAGGCCGTTTTTTTTATTCGACGTCATGCAAGAGGTAGTACTTTCTGCCGTGACGGGTTCCGCTAGTTAAATATAAAAGTATACACATACCTAACATTCGAGAGAGATATAAAAAAAAGGAATAAAAATTAAAATGAAAAGTTTGCTTCCAAAAACTGAAACAACATTACTTTAAATTTTCAAAATTCAGTCGTACTCATTCGCAACTTAAGGAAACAAAAACAAGCATTAACAACTGAACCGATGTTAAAGGTCAAATTTAGAGGCAATATAAGTAAGACTAATAAACGGATATATCCAGACGTGAAATAATTTTGCAAAAACGCCGCCATTTTTTCAACAACTGGTAAGTACACAGTTAAGTAAAAAAATAGGTTTTGATTTTTATTATTTTATGAACTCGGTATACATTTCCAAGATGCATCAAGGAAGATTGTCAGTGATTATACACTGTCCTCATCGCCGATTATGTGTACTTTTCATTCATATCGGCTCAGACAGCTACACCAACCTAAGACTCGAAGATTAATGGCCGCCTCCTTGAAGGTAGAGTCTCACACCTTAACATATTTAAAGTGCAAAAAACAAATCGATCTCTTATATAGACCTGAGCATTTTAGTTTCAGCCAATCAGAATGCATACGTTACATAGACCTGAGCATTTCAGTTTCAGCCAATCAGAATGCATACGTTACCTACGCATTTTCATCGTTAAATAAGACAATTTATCTATAAATAAATAAGAAAAGATACGTTTAAGATTCGTTCATTCGATGTTCGCATTTAGCGAGAAAAATGTTATTTAAAAAATAAGCATCACAGACAGACGTGATCAAAGAGAAGCATACCGAAGTAAATGTTTTTTAAACCTAAGGCGTGACAGACCAAAGAAAATGTTATTTGAAACTTAAGGCTGACAGACCGAAGTTAATGTTTTTAAAAACTTAAACGTGACACACCAAAGAAAATTTTATTTAAAACTTAAGGCAGACAGACCGAAGTAAATATTTTTTTTTAACTCAAGCGTGACAGACCAAAGAAAATCTTAATTAAAACTTAAGCGTGACAGACCAAAGAAGCGTTACAGACAAAAGAATATGTTGTTTCAAACTTAAGCATGACAGACCTAAGTAAATCTATTTTAAACTTAACCGTAAAATATCAAAGAAAACATAATTTAAAAATTAAGCCAAACAGACCAAAGAAAATACTATTTCATAGTTTAAGTGTGACAGACCAAAAAAATGTTATTTAATTTCAAACTTAACTGTGACATACCAAAGAAACATTTATATCAAACTTAAGCATGACAGACTAAATAGAATATTATTTCGAACCTATGCGTGACAGACCAAAAAATATATTATTTAAAACGTAAGACCACAGAAAATTTTATTTCAAACTTAAGCGTGACATATGATGAAAATATAATTTAAAACTTAAAGCTGAAAAACCTAAGAAATGTCATTTACAAAAAAGTTATTTCAAACTAATGCGTGACAGAAATACGAAAAAGTTATTTTAACTTAAGCGAGACCGACCAAAGAGAATGTTATTTCGAACCTCAGTGTTCAAACCAAAGAAAATATTATTTAAAACTTGAATGTGTACAGACCATAGAGAAAATAATATCAATCTTAACCGTGAGAGGTAAGGACATATTTTTAAAAACTTTAGGCTGACAGACCAAAGAAAATGTTATGTTAAACTTCGGCGTGACAGATTAAATAAAATACTATTTTTAACCTGAGCGTGACAGAACAAAGAACGTTTATTTAAAACGTTAGGCTGCTACACCAAACAATGTTATTTCAAACTTATGTGGGACAGGCCAAAGAAAATTTCAGTAAAAAGTTAAGCGTGACAGACCAAAGAAATGTTATTTCGAACCTAAGCGTGACAGAGCAAAGAAAAAATTATTTCAAACTTAAGGTTGAAGGCTGTCATTTAAAAACTGAAGACTGACAGAACAAAGAATACGTTATTTACAACTTAAACGTGACAGACAAAAGAAAATGAAATTTGAACATGAAGTGTGACAGAAAAAAGAAAATGAAATTTGAACATAAAGTGTGACAGACAAAAGAAAATGAAATTTGAACATAAAGTGTGAAAGAAAAAAGAAAATGAAATTTGAACATAAAGTGTGACAGAAAAAAGAAAATGAAATTTGAACATAAAATTTGACAGGCAAAAGAAAATGAAATTTGAACATAAAGTGTGACAGAAAAAAGAAAATGAAATTTGAACATAAAGTGTGACAGAAAAAAGAAAATGAAATTTGAACATAAAGTTTGACAGACAAAAGAAAATGAAATTTGAACATAAAGTGTGACAGAAAAAAGAAAATATTGTTTAAAACTTTAACGTGACAGGCAAAAGAAAATGAAATTTGAACATAAAGTGTGACAGAAAAAAGAAAATATTGATTAAAACTTTAACGTGACAGGCAAAATAAAACGAAATTGAACATAAAGTGTGACAGAAAAAAAGAAAATATTGTTTAAAACTTAAGCGTGACTAACCAACACTTTTTATTTTACTCAAACTTGTGTTTGACAAACCAAAGAAAATGATATTTCAAACTTAAATGTGACAGACTAAAGAAAATGTCACTTAAAACTTAACCGTGACCGACCAAAGAAAACATAATTTAAAGGATTTAGGTTGGCAGAGCAGAAAATGTTATTTTAAATTTAAGCGTGTCAGAGCAAAGAAAATGAAATGTCAAACTTAAGTTTGACAGACTAAAAAAAGTTTATTTAAAACTTAAGACTGAGAGACCAAATAAAATGTTGTTTCAAATTTTCGTTGGTCTGTCACTGCTAAGGCTGAAATAGCATTTTCGTTGGTCTGTCACTTTAAAGGCTGAAATAGCATTTTCGTTGGTCTGTCACTGTTAAGGCTGAAATAGCATTTTCGTTGGTCTGTCACTGTAAAGGCTGAAATAGCATTTTTGTTGGCCTGTCACTGTTAAGGCTGAAATAGCATTTTCGTTGGTCTGTCACTGTTAAGGCTGAAATAGCATTTTCGTTGGTCTGTCACTGCAAAGGCTGAAATAGCATTTTCGTTGGTCTGTCACTGTTAAGGCTGAAAAGTATTTTCGTTGGTCTGTCACTGTTAAGGCTGAAATAGCATTTTCGTTTTTTTGTCACTGTTAAGGCTGAAATAGCATTTTCGTTGGCCTGTCACTTTTAAGGCTGAAATAGCATTTTCGTTGGTCTGTCACTGTTAAGGCTGAAATAGCATTTTCGTTGGTCTGTCACTGTAAAGGCTGAAATATCATTTTCGTTGGTCTGTCACTTTTAAGGCTGAAATAGCATTTTCGTTGGTCTGTCACTGTTAAGGCTGAAATAGCATTTTCGTTGGTCTGTCACTGTAAAGGCTGAAATAGCATTTTCGTTAGTCTGTCACTTTTAAGGCTGAAATAGCATTTTCGTTGGTCTGTCACTGTTAAGGCTGAAATAGCATTTTCGTTGGTCAGTCACTGTAAAGGCTGAAATAGCATTTTCGTTGGTCTGTCACTGTTAAGGCTGAAAAGTATTTTCGTTGGTCTGTCACTGTTAAGGCTGAAATAGCATTTTCGTTTTTTTGTCACTGTTAAGGCTGAAATAGCATTTTCGTTGGCCTGTCACTTTTAAGGCTGAAATAGCATTTTCGTTGGTCTGTCACTGTTAAGGCTGAAAAGTATTTTCGTTGGTCTGTCACTGTTAAGGCTGAAATAGCATTTTCGTTTTTTTGTCACTGTTAAGGCTGAAATAGCATTTTCGTTGGTCTGTCACTGTAAAGGCTGAAATAGCATTTTCGTTGGTCTGTCACTGTTAAGGCTGAAAAGTATTTTCGTTGGTCTGTCACTGTTAAGGCTGAAATAGCATTTTCGTTTTTTTGTCACTGTTAAGGCTGAAATAGCATTTTCGTTGGTCTGTCACTATTAAGGCTGAAATAGCATTTTCGTTTTTTTTCACTGTTAACGCTGAAATAGCATTTTCGTTTTTTTGTCACTGTTAAGGCTGAAATAGCATTTTCGTTGGTCTGTGACTCTTAAGGCTGAAATAGCATTTTCGTTGGTCTGTGACTCTTAAGGCTGAAATAGCATTTTCGTTGGCCTGTCACTTTTAAGGCTGAAAGTGCATTTTCGTTTGTCTGTCACTGTTAAGGCTGAAATAGCATTTTCGTTGGTCCGCCACTATTAAGGCTGAAATAGCATTTTCGTTGGTCTGTAACTGGTAAGGCTGAAATAGCATTTTCGTTGGTCTGTCACTGTTAAGGCTGAAATAGCATTTTCGTGGGTTGCTTAGGTTTGTTTAGAATCGCTGTTTGTCTGTTGAGCTTAAATTTTTATAAGCATTTTAGTAGGTATATCACGCTAAAGTTGGAAATAACATTTTCATTTGTCTGTTACGCTTAAGATTTAAATAGTATCTTTTTATTTGTCACCTTTACTTTGTACATAGAGTTAATGTCAGACTGTCATGCTTAAGTTTGAAATACCATTTTAGTTTTTCAGCCACTGTAAGTTTAAAATAACATTTGTTTGTTACGCATAATTTTGAAAAAGTGTTTGTTTTTTATTTTTTCACTTATTTTTTTATAGAATTAACGTCTGTCTGTCACGCTTAAGTTTGAAGTGCCATTTTTGTTTCTCTGTCATTTTAAAGTAAAAAGTACCACTGCCATCGCTAAACGCGTAGATTTAAGGGACGCATCTCATTTTAAAAGCGTCCAATCATGTTTAAAAAGAGATTCCGCCGGTCGGTCTGTGACGTAAAATTTTATGTCGGTGTGTCACACATAAGTTCGAAAAAGGATTTGTTAGGTGCGCTTACGCATCCTTCTAATGTGCTCTGTCTGTCCTTCCGTTAGCCTGTCACGTCCGAGTTTGAAATATCATTCTCATCATTAAACGCATGCTATTAATGGACGCAACTTATCCGTCTTCTAAACCGGACATTGTAAATCTCTGAGTGCATATACTCCCCCGGTCCCCCGACCCCTCCCTCTAAAAAAAAAAAGAAGAAAAACACGGTCAGCTCGACCTGGAACGCATGTTTTAGTGACGTCACGTATCCTCTGTCGCCTTAAATGAAATAAAACCCTAACACTGGTAACCCGATTGTTGCAATACTTACTTGGGATTATCACGGATTTGACAAATTCAACGTTGATTATCTATATTATTTACACGATACAGACTGTTATACTAATCGTGGTTTTCATATACACAATTATTCGACCGTTCACCTCTCCAGCCTTCTCAGATGAGAACATGTGCGTAATCTCTAATTACCACCTAATCACGTTGACCCAGCGGTTCTCGTTAGATCATCGTAGTTAAGCAACGTTAAGCTTGGCTAGTAGCAGATGGGGAACCAGTTGGGAATACTAAGCGCTATATATTACTTCCTCTGATCGAGATATACAAGAAAATTATAAAAATCACAACAACTCAAGTCTCCTTAAAAGTAAAAAAAAAACTTACTGCTGATGACACCCATGACGGTCGAAAGAGCTAGAGCGATGGCCGAATTAAGAACACTCGGAGCCATATAATACTGGATACCATCGGAGAACATGGAAACTAAAAAGCTAGCTCAACTCATCGAGAATATCACTAAAAAAAACTAAAAAAAACGGTCTGAAGGATTGCCCTGTGTAGTTTTAGGAGGTTCACCCTTCGAGGCTTTGCCTTCTCACCCTTTAAGAAAGGGGTTAGTTTATTGCTAATCACCTAAGGCGCCCCTACCGGGGAATGCCGCCGGAGCTACTCTACTACAACTACTACACTTTTTTGTAGGCCAGAGTGCTGTTCCTATAAGGCGCCGGCTTTTCAATCCAACTTTCCGACCTTGTGTCACATCTTAGCGCTGTGGGAGAAAGATGAATAATAAAAAAATAACAACAGTTGTTAAACAATGACTTTTTGTCTAAACACACACTTATATATATATAATAATTAACATAAACATTGGATACTTTTCACTTCATCGATTGCTGACGCATCTCGCGACTGGATAACGTTGTCAGTTCTTTCAATTTATCGTATCTGGACTGGTACTCATCACCTGGATTAATCTTCAGTCAACCCTTTGGATGTCTGTCCTGATTATGTTTTTCAAATTGTATGACCTGGATGGATTGTATAGATTTAACAAAAAAGTATGTTTTTGGGTTGATATATTTGATGTTATTTATTTTTATGTATTTTTGTATATATTTTTATATATTTTCAAAGTTTAATTTTATTACCTGTAGTGGTATAACTGCGGTAATGGTCCTCTAGGGAGAAGAATTATCTTTGAAAACTCATGAGCTACGGACTTAAGGATACTTTGCTTAAACTTTTAATTCTAATAAAATTTGATTGACACCTTATTTTATTACTGCATTCTATATTATAATATTAATGCTCTATCCAGTATATTAAGCTTCAGTTTTTATCCGGATGTTTCACTAATTATACGATATTAGTTGACGCTTATATCTTTTGTTGGATTGCTTCATATATATATATATATATATATATATATATATATATATATATATAATATTTGTTTTGTTTATTATCTATGCACGTATACGTTTCGTCCTATAATTGGAACTCGTCAGCATAGAGATATAACTATTCACTACTGGTCGCGTGATTCGAAACCCCGGGCTCCGAGAATGTTACAAATTAAATCCCGACATCTAGACCCCCACGGCCACTGCTAAATAGCTAGATAGATACAGTGATAAATGCAACACTTTATTCGGCGGCTTGACGTCAAGAGAGCGTTCAACTTAATGAAAGGAACGATGCATGTATAGTTAGCGACGTCATGCTGTGTTAATACTACACTTACAGTGCCCATCTCTATATATACATGGAAGGATAGAGAGAGAGAGACTGTGTGAATTTTAAGAAATTGATATAAAATATATGATGGACTCTCCCGTCGATTTCGACGTATAATATATATATATATATATATATATATATATATATATATATATATATATATATATATATATATATATATATATATGTAGAGAGAGAGAGAGAGAGAGAGAGAGAGAGAGAGAGAGAGAGAGAGAGAGAGTGAGTGAGTGAGAGAGAGTGAAGGAGAGAGAGAGTCAAAGAGTGAGAGAGTCAGAGGGAGAGAGAGATTTCGGCGATTCCAAATTCTAAATTAAGCGCAGACACCGAATTATTAAAGCTGTTTCAGGGCAGTGTTTATTTTAAGTCACACTATGAATAATAACAATTATAAATGCTGACACTCCTCAGAACAAAACAACATTATTTTTAAATCAGAAATATCGTAAGTAAAAAACAAACACATTCATTTTTCATGTTCCAAAAAGTTCCAAATTCTACCAAAAACAGAAGTAAACAATACGAAATGTCTTCCCAATAAATACCCCAGTGATATGCACTGTATATGTGTGTATATATCTGATCGTCTCTTAAAAAGTAATATATATATATTTCTTTCTAAATATGATCTCAGGTTAAGATCGGATTGTAACTCTGCCTGATGAGATCTCAGTTTATAACAGCTGTTGATCGATAACATCGACATGCCAGTGTCGCAGATTTTGTACATGTCTGTGTAAATAAAAGATAATCACACACACACACACACACACACACATATATATATATATATATATATATATATATATATATATATATATAAAATATTTTCTTAATATTCATAGACATATACATGTTTCGTGTGGCTTAAAACTCATCAGTATTGATTATCAAACTGGCGATACGAAGAATTGGGAATTACTGAAGACTTCTCCCAGTCATGGCTGACGGAACAAGAGCATGCTACCAACGTGGATTAAATAAAAGGTTCCGTTCGAAATTCCGTCCAGATTCCCGAGTTCGACAGAAATATTCCCGAGTTCGAAAAGATACACCTGAAAAAGGCCGGAGGTTACAGATGAGAAATGTAGTCCGAATAACCAAAATGATACAAATCATCAATCCTCATCTAAAAAATTCAGAAATATAACAATAATCTAATCTGATATTCCATCCAAAACACACATGTCGTGGCACTTGCATCTATTGGTGCTACAGAAATAGCCATGAAGGGTCAAGTTGTATGGAGAGACTGAGTAGAGAAAGCACTGTCAAGACTTCCACTATAAAGGCACGGGTAATATCCGAATCGCGGGGAGAGTTTTTGTCACTCAAATTCCAGAGTAAAAAAAAACGACTGTTATGAGCAAGAAACAATGGTTAACGGTTATTGCAATAATCCAAAGTAATTTGCAGCGGTTATTGAAATAAACGGAGTTTACGGAGAATATGATGAGACTTACTGTCACTCAGATTCCAGGGAGCACCACCTGTTGTTGCCAGTGAGCGATCACTGATGGTTACTCGTGTGAGAGCTCCTAGTGAGTAAAAATAATAATCTGAGACCACTCCACTTTCCCCACAAAAAAAACGCGGTGCCATCAAAATTGTTACAAAATAAAATGCCCGGGGAAATGACTTACAAGAGAGAAAGACCGAAGGGGGAAAGCACTATCCTGACCTCCACTGGAAAGGTGCAGAGACAATGGGGACCCTGAGGGAGGCTTATTGCCACCTAAACCACAAAGAAGAACAAAGGTCGTTGCCAGCTAGTAATCAATGGTAATCGACTGTTGAAAGAAAGTATTGAAATCTTGAGGAAGCTTATCGTCACTCAAATGCAAAAAAGCAATTCCCTGCTATCATCGATAACTGACTGGTATACGGCTGGTGTGAGAACGCGAATCGAAAAAAGTGGAGACTACTTGTCACTCAGACTTCAGGGAAGATCACCGGTGAGCGACTACTGATAATTACTCATGTGATAACTGTCAGTGAGTAAAAAAAAAAAAAAAAAAAAAAAAATAATAATAAAATAAAAAAATAAAATAAAAAGTACAAAAAAAAAATAATAATAATAAAAAATGAAAAAAAAAAAAAATAAATAAAATATATATATATATATATATAAAAATGGTACCAGTCTAGGCTGGCACCACACAAAATATCTGCATAGTGTCAAGGAGGATAAGAAGACCGAGGAGGGACAGCACAAACCAGACCTCCACTGGAAGTGTAGAAACTGCTGGGACCTCGGGGAGGCTTACAGCCACCCAAACCCCAGAAAACACCAATGGTCCTTGCCGGCGAGAAATCAATTGTAAACGGCTGTTGTGATACTGCAAATTTATTTGCGGTGGCTATCGAAAAGAGGTGGAGAATACTGGAAATCTGGGGAGACTTGTTGTCACTCAGATTCCAGGGAATACCACCGGTTGTCGGTGAGCAATCACTGATGACCTGTGTGAGAACTCCTAGTGAGTTAATAATAATAATAATAATAATAATAATAATAATAATAATAATAATAACAACTTGCCAGATAACTGAAAAGAAATGAGGAGCATGAAATCAATATAATACCAATGGGAGCACTAGGAACAGTCTAAAAAAACTGGGAGAAATTGGAATCGAAGGGATCACTGAGACCATACAAAGAGCGGCAATGATAAAAACAGCTGAAATCTTACGGAAAATCCTGGAATGCGGAAACTAACCCGCATAAGCTACGAATGGTGACCAGTGACATGGAAGTTACAATAGGAAGAAAACAAAATCACAGGAAGACACTACCGCACGAACCAAGGAACAGAAACTGTAAGAAATATTATAAGCTCCCCCACCCCGCGCAAAAAATGATGTCACCGGCCTCGGCTGACACCACACACAATAGTCGTAGAGGGTTAAGGAGGATGGGGAGATCGAGGATGGAGAGCACTAACCAGGCCTCCACTGGAAGAGTGCGGAGATTGCTGGGACCATGGAGATACTTATTGCCACTCAAATCTCAGGGGAGACTAATGGTTGTTGCCAACGAGAAATAAGTGGTAGGCGGCTGTTGCGATCTCGCAAGGGCATTTGCGGTGGTGATCGAAAAGAGGTGGAGAATACTGGAAGTCTGGGGAGGCTTGTTGTCACTCAGACTCCTGGAAACACCAAATGGTTGTTGTCGGTGAGCAATCACTGACGATGGATTGTTTGATAAATGAGACGAAATAATAATAATGATTTAACACTGAGTTAATATAATATAATATCAAATGTGTATTTATTACTATATAATCCTATAGTGTCCAATAAAAAATTTATAAAGAAATATAATGAAATTATTAAAAAAAACAACAATAGCGTGATCCAATTAAATATTTTGTCTAGTTTCTTTCATGCAAGGGACATTTTTTGTTTATTAATTCAAGAAATACTCTTCTACATTTGTTTTTGTGTTTGTTTAACATGTAGAGTACAACACAATTACATTTCTACATATTTGTTCACGTTTGGTTCAAGAGTATATGATATTATTTTCGCGAATCATCTGTTCTTAAAGGCTGTTTTATAATCTCTATTAGCTTTGTTGAAAATGGTTCAATTCGCCGATTTATCAGATAATCTCCAATTGATTGATTGTGGGATTTATTTGATTGACTGTGAGTAGGTATGGATTCACACTAGATTATCGTATTGTTTCCTAAATAGCTATTCTTTTCGAGGACTGATGTAACGTATAAGAAATCTACTTCATGTAGACTAGTTTTTATATCATCTTTAGTTATAATTTGCCACAGTGTTGTTAATATGTATAGTTTCACTAGTTTGCATGTGGCGACCTGTCGTAACATCCCATTGTTACGTCGAAAGTGCGCTGTTTACCTTTCTTTTTCCATTCTATTTGTTTAAGTAATTTGCCATAGTGTTGTTAATATGTATAGTTTCACTAGTTTGCATGTGGCGACCTGTCGTAACATCCCATTGTTACGTCGAAAGTGCGCTGTTTACCTTTCTTTTTCCATTCTATTTGTTTAAGTAATTTGCCATAGTGTTGTTAATATGTATAGTTTCACTAGTTTGCATGTGGCGGCCTGTCGTAACATCCCATTGTTACGTCGAAAGTTCGTTGTTTACCTTTCTTTTTCCATTCTATTTGTTTAAGTAATTTGCCACAGTGTTGTTAATATGTATAGTTTCACTAGTTTGCATGTGGCGACCTGTCGTAACATCCCATTGTTACGTCGAAAGTGCGTTGTTTACCTTTCTTTTTCCATTCTATTTGTTTAAGTAATTTGCCACAGTGTTGTTAATATGTATAGTTTCACTAGTTTGCATGTGGCGACCTGTCGTAACATCCCATTGTTACGTCGAAAGTGCGTTGTTTACCTTTCTTTTTCCATTCTATTTGTTTAAGTAATTTGCCACAGTGTTGTTAATATGTATAGTTTCACTAGTTTGCATGTGGCGACCTGTCGTAACATCCCATTGTTACGTCGAAAGTGCGTTGTTTACCTTTCTTTTTCCATTCTATTTGTTTAAGTAATTTGCCACAGTGTTGTTAATATGTATAGTTTCACTAGTTTGCATGTGGCGACCTGTCGTAACATCCCATTGTTACGTCGAAAGTGCGTTGTTTACCTTTCTTTTTCCATTCTATTTGTTTAAGTAATTTGCCACAGTGTTGTTAATATGTATAGTTTCACTAGTTTGCATGTGGCGACCTGTCGTAACATCCCATTGTTACGTCGAAAGTGCGTTGTTTACCTTTCTTTTTCCATTCTATTTGTTTAAGTAATTTGCCACAGTGTTGTTAATATGTATAGTTTCACTAGTTTGCATGTGGCGACCTGTCGTAACATCCCATTGTTACGTCGAAAGTGCGTTGTTTACCTTTCTTTTTCCATTCTATTTGTTTAAGTAATTTGCCACAGTGTTGTTAATATGTATAGTTTCACTAGTTTGCATGTGGCGACCTGTCGTAACATCCCATTGTTACGTCGAAAGTGCGTTGTTTACCTTTCTTTTTCCATTCTATTTGTTTAAGTAATTTGCCACAGTGTTGTTAATATGTATAGTTTCACTAGTTTGCATGTGGCGACCTGTCGTAACATCCCATTGTTACGTCGAAAGTGCGTTGTTTACCTTTCTTTTTCCATTCTATTTGTTTAAGTAATTTGCCACAGTGTTGTTAATATGTATAGTTTCACTAGTTTGCATGTGGCGACCTGTCGTAACATCCCATTGTTACGTCGAAAGTTCGTTGTTTACCTTTCTTTTTCCATTCTATTTGTTTAAGTAATTTATTTCGGAGCGTTTCATGCATTTTATTTCATCGTTTCTTATTTTACTATATTAATTTTCTAGAGTTGTGATCATACTTAAAATGGTTTGTCTAAATGTACATTTACGTTTATTTCTAATATTACGAATGGATTAAATCTCTCGCGGTTTTCTTCTGTCGGTATTAGCGTCTTCTAGCAGAATATTGCTAATTTTCTCGATCTCACTTTCCGTTGGGTTTATTTGTTTCCATGTTAGACTTTTTTTCGAAAATTATCTTTGTGATATTTTAGTTTTAGAAATGCCTTAAAGCGCCTTTCGGGGTTGCGTGAATGAGTTGCTATTTTTCTAGCTTTTTAGTTTAATTCGAGTTCTTTATCGTGGGTTTTCTTCCTGTATATTTTATTTACTTTCCATGAGTAAAATTGTGTTCTTTAGGCGTGCATTCATACATGTTTTTTGTTACCTTCCTATAAATATAATAATAATAAATGCTAAATTACTCTTTAATGCAGTTTCACGAAACATCCGATCCTCAGAAATGTATTAATAGTACTCTTAACATATTTATATATTTGAATATAAATTTAAACTAATCGATTTTACTTAAAGACGTTGGGGATCTTATTAATGCACTTCTGAAGATAAGATATTTCTGAAGCTTCTGTGCATGTTCTTTAAAATACCCAAATGTATTTTGGTTCAGTTTGTTTGAAAACATACTCCGGTTAGGAAGATTGCGATGGCGAGAATTTTAAATAATGTCACAAATAATGTAAGGGCGATACATCTTTGAAGCTTAAATGTGACTTATCTTCCTTACATTATTTGAGTTATTATTGAGCATTTCTTTTACATCTCTACTCATCTCTATCTCTTATCTATATTTCAAATATTATGTGACCATGACTGTGTGTGTGTGATTCTCGCCTATACGTGACTTAGACATTATTATTTTTTTAAATTTTACTTTAAATCTTAATATTATTGAAATAATTATTGAAAACAAACAGTAACAACTACAATCTTATTTTCCTTTACACACACGCATACACACCTCCACACATACACCTCACACATACACCTCCACACACACACAACACACACACCTCCACACACCTCCACACACCTCCACACACCTCCACACACACACATACACACATGCACACACATAAATACACCCACACGCACATAGATACGGCTAGTACAATAAGTTAGCTGTATAATGAGTTAGTTGAAAAAATAATTACATTTCTCAATCGTAGATTCTACAAGCGTAAACATAAATTATTTAATTTAAAAACTATACGTTTTAGTGTCTGTTGGGGGTACCCGGGTTTTATCCAGTCATGTTGGATTTAGGATAAAACACGGCTGGTCAACAGGAAATCTTTTCCGATATCAAATGTTCTGAAAAACAGGATAAATCACCGCTCATGAACTTTTTATTCAATCTTCATTTCTTAATAGTATTTTTTCAAATGTTTGAATTTTGGCTTTTCCACTGCCAACTTATCTATCTGTATAATTCCTCTGATGATAAGATTTCGATCTTTGAAAAGCCTTGGCTTAAGGAAAGAATAATAAACATAATTTTATTACAGAATATACTTTGCATTGAACAATCGAAATTTGAAATAAATCTAGACATTCCTACATGTTTATCCCCCTTATTTCTCCTATCTTTATAATTGCTCTATCTATCTTAAACCATTTCACTATAGGTTCTATCTACTAAAAGTTTACTTTTAGTTTCATATTTGATTATATATATATTTATATATATATACATATACATATATATATATATATATATATATATATATATATATATATATATATATATATATATATATATATATATATATATATATATATATAAATAAAGAAAGAAAATCGCACTTCATACATTCACAATTTTACTTTCTTCAAACTCGTCAACAAGAACAGACGATAAAACACCTTTTGGGAGCGCGAGCGTATGTACTTGCGATTTAAACACCAGAAGAGAAAAAAGGCATAAACGAAACAACTCTTTGATCATGTTGTGATATCAGCGAAAGTTTCAGACATATATTTATGAAAAAAAAATGATTTCATCCATTTAATAAATATAAAAAAAGTTACTTTGTTTTCTTAAAATTCTATAATACAATTAAAAAAAACGTTTTCCAAAGGATGTGTGAACCCCTTTTTCAATCCAAATCCGCGTAACCGCGCCTTACACATCCACAATTTTACTTTCTTCTATCCGTTAACAAGAGCAGACGATATATAACATTTTGGGACCACGAGGAAATTTACTTACGATTTTAGCAGGATAAGGAGAAAAAAGACAAAAAGTAAGGAAATAACTCTTTGATAATGCTGTGATGTCAGCGAAAGTCTCAGACATATATTTATGAATAAATATGATTTTATTTATTTACTAAATATATATAGAAATAACTTTTCTTGGTTTTCTCAAAATTGTATTATATATATATATATATATATATATATATTATTTGAAAAATATACACCAACACCTATCTGAACAATATAAAAGATATATATATATATATATATATATATATATATGAGAAAAAAGTAAATAATATATAAACAACTCTTTTATTTAGTTCAGATCGATACTCACGAAAATCAATTTCCAAAGCAAAATGAAGTTCAACATTCAATATATAAAACTTTATAATATTTATTTCAAAAATTGATATAAAATGATCTATATCTATATGTATGTATGTATGTATGTATGTATGTATGTATGTATGTATGTATGTATGTATATATATATATATATATATATATATATATATATATATATATATATATATATATATGTATTAAGATCGGTCAAATAGTGAGCTAAATGCAAATTACAGCTCATTAGAACAATTTAAAATTATGCTTTTTCCAACAGAACTCAATCCGAAAATTAAAGAATTTTTTAGCATGTATCTCCTGTGATTAAAATATATAAATAAAAAAAAACCTAGAGGAAACAAACGTAATAATAATAATAATAATAATAATAATAAGGATATATATATATATATATATATATATATATATATATATATATATATGGGAAGAGAAGGATGAAGGTAATCCGACGTGATGGGAAAATGAAAAAGGAAAACCAAAAAGTGGATGTTTTTATGTGTACATCAACGTTTCGTCTTTATTTATAAGACTTCATCAGGATGATAAAATAGAGAAAAAATGTCATGCAAGTACAGATACATGTAGGGTAGACATATTGGCCATTATTTCATTCTATTTTTCCTCCTAATATGTCTACCCTACATGTATCTGTACTTGCATGACATTTTTTTCTCTATTTTATCATCCTGATGAAGTCTTATAAATAGAGACGAAACGTTGATGTACACATAAAAAACATCCATTTTTTGGGTTTTCCTTTTTCATTTTCCCATATATATATATATATATATATATATATATATATATATATATATATATATATATATATATATATATATATATATACAGGTTTGGCATGGAACACATGTGTATATGC
Organism: Sepiola atlantica; assembly: GCA_963556195.1. Taxonomy (NCBI): domain Eukaryota; kingdom Metazoa; phylum Mollusca; class Cephalopoda; order Sepiida; family Sepiolidae; genus Sepiola; species Sepiola atlantica. Next base: position 98,707,773 of record OY744529.1, read on the forward strand.
ATCAATTGTAAAACAATATTTATTCATAATTAATTGTTCATAGGTCTCAGTGGATGGAGCACTTTAAGTAGGTTGACGACAAGCAATCATTTATTACATAATTCAACACTCTCGGCCGCTGCCTATTGACTTCAGTTTGACAGCTTTCTAACATCCCCGCTTAAGATGAGTACAAGCAGATAAAAAGCATGAAAGCTGAATGAAGAATTAAATATTATTTAAAGAACACAAGATATTATTTATATATATATATACAAAATTACAAGACATTTTATCTAAGTATTTTTTAATTTGAAATCCCCAGTTTAGTTTAAAAAAGTAATAAAATGTATGTGTTTCTGCCTGTAGTTTTAGAGTATGTATATGCGTGCGATAGTGTAGTGTGATGCTAAATGCATGAATGTGTGTGTGTCGCCTTTTTTCGGGGTGCGTAGTTGTACGACTGTATGTGTGTCTGCGCGCGTAAGTTCAGAATTGATAGAGGGTCTTTGGGACAGTGTAGGCATTTGTGTGTGTGTGCCGCTTTTTGTCAGCAGTCAGTGAGTTGCATGGTGTCAGTCTTGTGAGTTGAATAATGGCAGCCTTCCAAGCCCAAAAGGGCGTGGGAGACGGAAACGTTGTCCTCTGGTTCCGTGTGCTGATTTTGGTTAATTTCGTTTCTCGACGAAAATCTCAGCTTAAATCACGTTTTCAATCGACTCCAGAAAACACCTTGAGTTTGGCCGCGAAAAAAGGGGATTTTAATCGCAAAGGGGCGGCAGACGCATTTGAAAGCATATCACGTGACAGCCATTTTTGGGGTTTTCGCTAAATATGCCGCTGGGAGCCGTTTTTTTAAACACAAATCTAATTTCGGTTTTAGATGGAATTTTTAGGGTGTGGCTTGTTTTCTTTTTTTCTTCGCCCACGCCGTTGGTCATTTGATATTATAGGATTGAGATACATGTCGATCCTATAAAATAAAATCTATATCATATGTATACAATTGTCGAGGGAAGACATTAGAAGTGGCCCCGAATCTCTACGTTTCACTTTATGTGCCAAATATCTACATGCCACCCTCACACTTCCAAATGACCCATGAGAATAGAACCCTCTTTAAACTTACAATACATATACCCGAGTTTAATGAAATTGAAACCATATGTATAAGCCATTAATTCGGGGAGTTTTCCAACAGTTCAGCTTTTTCCGACTGTATTAGGGTACGAAACGGCAATACAAACAAAGAAAGTGATATGATGTTATGAGTATAATGACAAAGTACATCGTGGTGAACATCATTCAATCCCGAGCAACGTCGGGTCTTTCTGCTAGTTCTTTTATAATCATATTCCATGTACTTGTCATGTCTGCGACTCTGGTTTCTCGATCCGTTTAAAATCGGTCATCGGACGGTTGTGACTTCCTGTTATCAATGTGTGTGTGTGTGTGTGTGTTTGCTTTTGACTGTGTTCGCATGTGCGGATGTAAATGTTTTGTTTTGTTTCTGGATGATTTATGCTTTCGTCAATGCATGCGTGCGTTGGTGAGCTAATTAAGGACCCGGTTAAATACTGTGGTCATGGTGGCTTGTATATCTCGCATCTTCGTTTGCCTGCATGTTAGTGATCCGTAATGGAATTGGTTCTGGGGAAGAATGGTTTCGTTGGGTCTGTCATACTTCTTTGAAAAATCTTTTTAGATTTTTAAAATTTTTAGCTCGTGTCATATTAAGATTTAGGGTTTTGTAAGAATAAACGCTAATTATTTGGGATTTATTCTTCATATTAGAATTCTCTACACGTCCAAAATATTGGGCGGATAGTTTTTCGTGTATGCCTCTGTTTTTATTTTCGTGTGGTTGTAGTGTATTTTTAGCTTTTTGTTTTTATTTACATTGCTTTATAGTGAGTATTTGAATTATTATAATAGAGTTATTATTATGTGTTTATTTGGTGCTTTTTTGTCATTTTTATTTTCATTTTGGTATTTTGTTTTATATTAATAAATATAACAGTGTAAGTTGCTATAATTATAGGGGAAAGTCCTCCATAATGGTAATAGAGCTTGTGTTTGGAAACATATCTCTCTCTCTCTCTCTCTTTCTCTCTCTGTGTCTGTCTGTTGGTAGGTCTCTCCCCTCTCTTTCTCTTTCTCCCTCCCCCCTCTCTCTCTCTCTCTCTCTCTCTCTCTCTCTATATATATATATATATATATATATATATATATATATATATGTATAGTAAGTAGCTCGCCGCACTGTTGAAGTAAATACTGAAAATCGATACAGAAAATATTATATCGCCTTATAACATTTTATGTCGATACATAAAATAATAATAATATATATATATATATATATATATATATATATATATATATATATATATATATATATATATATATATATATATAGTAATCCAGGTAGAGTAAAAATCCACAGGGTAGACATCCAAAGGGAATCAAACCGGGCTTATAAAAGAGTGCTCAATAAAGATATAGAGCTGTATTGTAAATGTTTTTATTCGACCTTGTACATGTTCAAATATAAACACTTACTATATATATATATATATATATATATATATATATATATATATATATATATATGTGTGTATATGATAAAGTTTTATTGATACAAATATTCTGGCTACATATGTGCAGACAGGTTTCGACTATAGCGTTATTTTGGCCAATCCTCGCCAGTCTGAGTTGTTAAGTTGACAACATTTGTTCTTGTTTTCATCGTAACTAAAATAAGGCTATAGCTGAAATATGGCTGCACATATGTAGTCAAAATGTTTGTACAAATCAAATTTCATATTATATATATATATATATATATATATATATATATATATATATATATATACACAAGTCTAATACCCCTTCCAGGACGGGTATAAGCAAGAAATATAGCATTAGTTATAAATTGTAATTTATTTTTCTTTCTTTGGTGGCTATGGTACAGTTTTGCTGGCACTTCCCCAAATAGTACAGTTTACAAAAAAATGGGTTCATGTTACTCACCTTGTGGCCTACAAGATCATATTCCACAATTTATAATAAGTTCAATAGTTTAAGATTTTACCAAGCAGAAACATATTAATGACGCTTACGCACTGATCCTTTTAAAAATGTATTACTTTATATTACTTATATTTTGATGTAGAGCAATTCGTTAGTTTATAAAACTATTCTTGTAGCTAACTTATTAAAAAATAATTTTTCTTTGAAGAGAGGGGGGGTTGTTTGCGAGTTTTGGTTGGCGCATCTTCCAAATGCTGAAGTTTACAAAAAAAATGATGTGCCAGAATATATATTCCAAAATTCATAATAGTGATGCCATTAATATATATATATATATATATATATATATATATATATATATATATATATATATTGTGTGTATTTAGGCAGCATTTTTTATTAAGGCATGTGTTATTGAAGACGACAGAAATCTTCTGTTTAGTGATTCCTTTTTTTATTTTCTCCATTCGTCAAATGATCTTTTTGATGTGTAGATGGAATGAATTGATGGAATTTCTTAAAAAATACGCCGGAAAACCGTTCGCGTAAAATACGGACGTCTACATTTTAAAATGTGACAGTTGAAACAGTTCTTCGTTTATTTATTAATTTTATTTATTATTCTTCTTATTATTTTTAATTTAAAATAGTGGCTGATTTAATTTTGTCTCGTCTAATAATTATAGTGAAGGAAAATGGGGGAGATAGGCAGTAAGTAATTTTAATAAGATGTCCCTATTTTTTAAATTGAATTAGGCGACACCGGTTGATATCACTAAATTAGGCTAAGCATTTTAAAATAGTTTTACTTGTTTCGTATGAAATGTTATTGATTTTAGGTTGCTGCGTTTTTATGTATACGGCCTCAAGTATTTTTAATTTTAAAAAATTAGTTTCGGAATGTATTATTTTTTGTTCATTACTAATATCTGTCTCAACTCAGATGTAAGGCAGTTGTGCGTTTGTATATTGAACTAGTGTTGCGAGGTGAAGATCATTCGACGAATGTAAAAAATAAAAAAAGGAATCACTAAACAGAAGATTTCTGTCGTCTTCAATACACATGCCTTAATATATATATATATATATATATATATATATATATATAATCCCTAAATGTTAACACTGACAAAATATAATGTGACATGTTACTAACCGTGTTTCATAAAAATATATTACAATATTTATATTTATATATATATATATATATATATATATATATATATATATATATATATATATATATATATATATATATATATATATATATATATATTATTTTATCAAAGTGTATTAGAATTCAATGTTCAGGCAAATAACATTAAATCCTTAACTCATAAGACTAACTTTCAACAAAACCCATCAATACGGTTAATTTGCCCATCAAAATCTGACCTAGGCATAATCTGCCAAAAAATTATAGACAGGGTCATTCCAGCCATCAGAAATAACATTTTCTTTTCATTGTGGCAGTCATCAGATAACGTAATTGAATGGTTCTTGAACCATAAAGATAAACATAGATTAAGCTTTGTAACTGTTGACATAAACAACTATTACCAATCTATTTCCCCAATTCTCTTAAATAAAGCTCTAAATTTAGCGAAAAATAATTCAGACCTTACTGATTTAGAAATTAAACTTATTACTCTGGCCAGAAGATCTATTCTCCAATTCGAGGGCAAGTTATGGACTAAAAAGGACACCCCAATGATTTCGATATTACTATGGGAGCCTCGGATTCTGCTCAAGTAACTGACCTAGTGGGTATATTCCTCTTAAATGAAATCAAACATAAGTTTAAAAATATAAAAGGGAGCCTATACAGAGACGATGCCCTATTTGTCTCTGATGAGAGGCCTAGAAGGTATAGCAAAACAATTGAAGCCTTGCATGAATTTTTCAGAAATTTCGGCCTATCTATAACTGTTGATCCTGGGAGAAAAACTTCAAACTTCCTAGATATCACTCTTAACCTCAGTGACGGATTATATAGCCCCTTCCATAAACTTAATCTAACTCTTTTTTATGTACACAAACTATCTAACCACCCGAAAGCTATAATCAATTCAATAGTCTCGTCGGTTTCCAATAGAATCTCTAGGCTTTCCGCTAATAATAACATTTTTAACCAAAACGCACAATTTTATAACAATGCCTTACTTAACTCAGGATATTCTAAAAAAATAACTTATAACCAGAACAAACAGGAAGATACAAGTGTAAATATTATTACACACAATATGACAACTAGCAATAGGAGCCGGACAAAAAGAAATGTAAATAACCGCAGACAGTAGAGGCATTCCATCAAATCTGATGAGAATCCAAACAATAATCTCAGCAAAGAGCAAACAAATAAAATCCATCCAATCAAATGATAGTTGTTCCAATCCCATAAATACATGCAACTGTAGGCATACCAGTGATTGCCCATTGGATAATAGATGCACATATTCCGACATTGTGTATGCTTGTACTGTAACTAAACTAAATAATTCTACAATGAACCCTAGAGATCACATAAATGCAGTCCCTAATAAAAATAAACAACTGAGCATCATGACTAGTTTGCACCATAATGCTACACCTAATAATGCTAATATCTATCCTCCACCTCAGCAAGCAGAAAATGATCTTCCAATGGTAGTTAACGATAACGCTACCAATAATATACAATCAATTAACCAACCTAATCCATATCATGAACATACAGTAAATAGAAGTAGACCCGTGAATAGGAATATAAATGGTTCAGGAACAATAGTAAACCCTAAGATACACACTTATATTGGGGCAACATCAAATTTAATTAAAACCCGCATATCTATGCATAATTATTCCTTCAATAGCGATGTCGTCAACAACAAAACATCACTGACTACTTTAGTTAAAAATTTTAGATCCAAAAATAGTCCACACAGTATAAAATGGTCCATCCTTAAAAAATCAAACTCTTATAACCCAGGATCTAGATCTTGCGGTCTATGCAATTCGGAGGCCGTGATGATTGCCACTGCACCTAAACGTTTAAATTTAATCAACTCTAGAAATGAATTAGTTTCCAAATGTCGCCATAGGAGGAAATTCAAGTATGCACAATGGAGCCTACCACCAAACTCACCGTAGCTGATTGAGTGAGTGTCGGGACCGGGGGTGTCCAGTTTTGGAAATGTGTTTGTTAAATACTCCCTGCCTAAAAGGTTTAGATTTTGAAAATGCCTAAACATCCCTTTAATTTTTTTAAGTTGCAAAAGTCTAATTTTTTTAATTTTTTAAATTCTAAATATTTTTACAACTTCTGAATTAGAAAAAATAAATCTTAAATTAAACTATTAAATTATTAAATTCTAAATATTTTAATATCTTCGTAATTATTAATTTCATAAATCTTCTAAATTATTTCATAGGGCTAGATCTGTGACATTTGTTTGTATGCTTAAGGCAGACGATCAGGTAGCTATTTTGGATGGGAAGGTGATTAGAGGCTTTGATCTAAATTTACACATCCTGTCCCGGTGACCTAGACTTATGATTTGACCCAGACAAGTAACATCCGGTGTGCATATAATTGATTTAACGTATCTGTCAATATATGATGACGTTTTTTCTTTGTTAACGTAGACATTCAACATCCGTTCTGATAACGTCGTTTGAATAAGTAGGTATTCAACAACTTTAGTGTGGCTGTCTTATCGGGGAGAAGAGGTTCTGTTTACTTGGCTTGCGTGGGTGTGATTACCTTCAAATGTAACTTTATTCATTGGAATAATTTTTATCGGAGCCTGAAGTAAAAATGGCCGAATACATCAGGTCAATTTAATTTTATTCGAATTGGATTTAGCGGAGCTTTCATTTAACCAGCGGGTTATGGTTTGCACTACTCCGATCAACTCATAAGAATCCTGAATTTTGAACATTATGATATTCAACACCAAGTGAGTTTTCTGAACTTTTTTATGATTTGGTTTCTTTATCGTTTTATTAATTAGCATAAACTTGGATACATTTTTCACTGTCATTTACTGCATCGATTGCGGACAGATTTCCAGCCTGGATAATTTTTTCGTTTTTGGACTGCCACTCACCACCTCTGATAAATTTTCAATCAACCTCTTGGACATCTTTCCTGAATATGTTTTAAATTGTATGACTTGGATGAACTGTATAGCTTTAACAAAAAAGTATGTTTTGGGCTGATATATTTGATGTGTTATATACATTTATGTATTTTTATATATATTTTTTATATATTTTCAAAGTTTAATTTTATTACTTGCAGTAATGTCACTGCGGTAATGGCCCTCTGAGGAGAAGAATTATTTTTGAAAACTCATGAGCTAAGGACTTTAAGGTACTTTGCCTGAACATTGAATTCTAATAAAATTTGATTCGCACCTTATTTTATTATTTCATTTTATATTATGCTATTAATGCTCTATCCAGTATATTGAGCTTCAGTTTTATCCGGATGTTCACTAATTAAAGATATTAGTTGCCTCTTATATCTTTTGTTGGATTAACTTCATATATATATATATATATATATATATATATATATATATATATATATATATATATATATATATATATATATATTTACATATATATATATATACATTTTAACATTTTATAGACCACTTATGGTTTAGAAAAAAATCTACAACGCCACCCAAGTTAATGACCTTTTTAAATGTGAATATGCTGGGAGGGACACACACGAGTCACATGTAAACATTTCTTCATCTCATTGGCTGTACTCTTTTCCCCTGCTACCACCACTCACCGTACACACACACATACCTCTCAATACACGGAAGAACGCCGAGGGAATGGCCGAAATTTCTGTTATTTTAGGAAAACGATTTTTAAAAATACATTTTGTGTTCCTATACGTCAACAAATAAGAAATGAATAGAGAAAAGATATAAACATTTATAAATTTTCCATAATAATTTTTTATACATATATATATATATATATATATATATATATATATATATATATATATATATATATATATATATATATATGGGAAGAGAAGGATGAAAGTAATCCGACGTGATGGGAAAATGAAAAAGGAAAACCAAAAAATGGATGTTTTTTATGTGTACATCAACGTTTCGTCTTTATTTATAAGACTTCATCAGGATGATAAAATAGAGAAAGAATGTCATGCAAGCACAGATACATGTAGGGTAGACATATTGGGAAAAATAGAATGAAATGGTGGCCAACTACTGGGTTGACGTCCGTATTTGTTGGAGAAATAGAAATGAATGTAGAAAAGAATGAGTGGGGAAAAAAATGGAAGGATGGGTTGAGCCAGGACTACTGTAGCTGGTGGTAAGAGAAAGAGGTGGGGGATGAGCAGGGGTAAAGTGGATGGCAGAGAGGGAGGTGAGGAAGAGGGGGGGAGGGGGGTGTTTGACCAGATGGCTGCGGTTCAAGATTGAAGGGGAAAAAGTAGGTTGGAATGTTTGTGTATGGGGGGTGTATGCAGGGAAAGGAGGATGGGTAGAGAAGAAGGGGGGGCTGTGATTTTGGTGGATGGGCGAAAGTTATGGTCTTAGAGAGCGTTTTGAGAAAATGAGGGAATTTAAGAAGGGGTATGGGAGAAAATAGTTGAGTGGGGGGAGGGAGGATTTGTTGTGATAGGGTGTGAAATATTTGAAATATTTGGAAAATGATAGCAATGAGTGAGGGATTGGGGGGGGGGTGGAGGAGGGCGGTGATTGAAAGGGTGGGTATGGAATATTTGAGATATTTGGAACATGAGAAAGTTTATTTGGACTGCAGTATTAAAAGTGTGAGGAAAAAGTAAGGAGAAAATGAAGATTCAATGAGAAAAAGAAAGGGAAAAGTAAATGGGAGAGTGTTATAGAGGTTGGAGATGAAAAAAGTTTAACCATGATCAGGCAAGAGTCTTTGTTCTGTGAGGATGATCTTGCTTATTAAGGGTGATAGGTTAAAGAAACCATTACGTTGCTTGATGGTGGTGGAGGCGGTGATGAGGGCAGTTTCTAATAATCTTCGCCGAGATTTGTTGTGGATATATTTAGTGATTTTGGCTTGTTCAAATTTGAACGCATGACCATGTTCTAGTGCATGGGAGAAAAGTGCACTGAGAGGGTTGTTGTTTTTAGGGCTTTTTTGTGTTCATTTAATCGTTTCTTTAATTCACGTTGTGTTTCTCCCACGTAAAATTGATGGCAGTCATTGCAAGGGACAGTATATAAGCCGGCATGAGATGTGGGTGTTTTTTGGAAATGTCTGGATGTGTTTAAAGTTTGTTTTATGGATTGAGATGTGGTTTGTACTGTAGGAATGCCTAGTTTGTTAAGCGTGTTGCATATGGATGTGTTATTGGAGTGCGTGGGTAGGAGAAGGGGTCTGTCTATTAGAGAGGTGTTAGGAGTTTGATTTTTTGTGTGGTGTTTCTGGAGAATATATGGAAGGCTTTTTTCTTGGCATTTAATATAAAATGTGTGGGGTATTGCAATGTTTTTAGGGAGTTAAAAATGTACTTTATTTCTTCATCTATGTGAGGGGGGCTACATATTCTAATATATATATGTATGATCTATATCTAAAGTTTTGTTATGTTTCAACTATACATTTTATAACATAAAGCAATTGTGATAGCTCAATAGTGTGAGGCTTGAGCTATGGTAGGAGAATATTTTTTATTTAATTTAAACCATGTCAAATTTGAGGAAGAACAGATTCACACCATTTCACAAAAAATACTTAGTTATTTCCAGCATACAATTGTTTCAGCTTACTACAAAGATATTTATAAAATGCTCCTGTATCCTATGCATTTATTTCCTGGGGTGGCTATCTTCAGTACTCGTATATAAAAAAGGAAACAGAAAAGCAAAGAAAAAATGTTTTTTTCAGGCAAGTAAAACCTGAATAATATTTCGTATTCATCATAATTTTGTTATACTAATGGAGCTGTTAACTTCTATATGTCCAAGTCTACACGCCATGTGACTTTCGCTATTATTTTTTTTAAATCGTTCGTCATCGACTTTGATATTCATTTCAAATCACAAGAAATATAAATAAAGTTTTTAACTAACAGTTTTTTGTTGTTCAGACTTATTTATTTTTTTTATCAAGGTTTTGACTATCAATTGTGCTTTTATTAAGGATTTTACCATCAATTTTGCTTTTTTTCAGATTTTTACCATCAATTTATCTTTTATCTATGTTTTTACCATCAAATTTGCTTTCATCCAGGTGTTTACCGTCAATTTTTCTTTTATCCAGGTTTTTACCAGTCAATTTTTCTTTTATCCAGGTTTTTACCATCAATTTTCTTTTACCCAGGTTTTACCATCAATTTTACTTTCATCCTGGTTTTTACCATCAATTTTGCTTTTATCCAGGTTTTTACCATCAATTTTTCTTTTATCCTGGTTTTACCATCAATTTTTCTTTTATCCAGGGTTTTACCATTATTTTTTCTTTTATCCCGGTTTTTACCATCAATTTATCTTTTATCTAGGTTTTTACCATCAATTTTTCTTTTATCCAGGTTTTAATATCAATTTTTTCTGTTATGATCAATTTTTCTTTCATCCTGGTTTTTACCGTACATTTTTCTTTTATCCAGGTTTTTACCATCAATTTTTATTTTATTCAGGTTTTTACCATCAATTTTGCTTTCATCCAAGTTTTTACTATCAATTTTGCTTTCATCCAAGTTTTTACTATCAATTTTTCTTTTATCCAAGTGTTAACCAGTCCATTTTTCTTTTATCCAGGTTTTTACGATCGATTATTTTTATCCAGGTTTTTACCATTAATTTTGCTTTCATCCAGGTTTTTACCATCAAATTTGCTTTTATCCGAGTTTTTATCAATTAATTTTTCTTTTATCTATGTTTTTACCATCAATTTTTCTTTTATCAATGTTTATACCATCAATTTTGCTTTTATCTGGGTTTTTATTATCAATTTTTCTTTTATCCAGGTTTTTCCTATCAATTTTTCTTTTATCCAGGTTTTTACCATTAATTTTTCTTTTATCCATGTTTTTACCATCAATTTTGCTTTCATCTAGGTTTTTATTATCAAATTTGCTTTTATCCAGGTTTTTACCATCAATTTTTCTTTTATCCAGGTTTTTACCATCAATTTTTCTTTTATCCATTAATTTACCATCAATTTTTCTTTTATCCAGGTTTTTACCAACAATTTTTCTTTTATCCATGTTTTTACCATCAATTTTGCTTTTATCTAGGTTTTTAATCATAAACTTTTTTTAAATCCAGGTTTTTACCATAAATTTTTCTTTCATCCTGGTTTTTACCATTAATTTTTCTTTTATCCAGGTTTTTACCATCAATTTTTCTTGTATCCATTAATTTACCATCAATATTTCTTTTATCCAAGTTTTTACCATCAATTTTCCTTTTTATCCAGGTTTTTACCATCAATTTTTTGTTTACCAAAGTTTTGGTTATTTCATACGTCTTTTATTACAATATACATAAGTATCTCCGTGATGAATTTAAGTTTTCCGCACAACAGGAAATATACAACCCTATCCATTCGACCCGTTCAATAATAAACTAGATCGATCATTCTTGTCTTAATTATAATATAGTGTATAATAATGCTATAATATGTGAATTATTCTTTGATATTATTTTATTTTTAAGGTATTTATGGGTTTAATTGCATCATGTATTATGTTGTGACTTTACCGAAGTTTAATTATCGTACCCATTCTCTATTAAAATATCCTCTTGAATTAAATAAATTATTAATAAAATATTATACCTATTCAAAAAAATATTTTTATATTTAATCACAAATATTTTTCATACAATTAGTAAAATTGGTTATTTAATTGAACACTAACAACCTTCCTGCGTATTCTTTCTGGCCAGGTCGGTAAACAAAAAAAAGTTTTTTTACGAGCTCTATCTTCACACTCTAACCAAGATATCAAAATAGCTTTTATATGAATACTCTCGTTATTTATATAATTCCTTATACTATGTTATGTTTGTTAATTCACCATGTATATATCTTCACGTCCCTATTGTTTCAATATTTCAATTTTCTTTTTCATAGTGAGCTTTTAGTTATTTTTTCCTTTCTTTCAATCTAATTTATTCTTAGTATGTTTTCATTCAGTGTTATGCCTATTCTTTTTCATAGTGAGCTATTAGTTATTTTTTCTTTTCTTTCAATCTAATTTATTCTTAGTATGTTTTCGTTCAGTGCTATGCCTATTCTCTTTCATAGTGAGCTATTAGTTATTTTCTCCTTTCTTTCCATCCAATTTATTCTAAGTATGTATTCGTTCAGTGTTATGCCTATTCTTTTTCATAGTGAGTTATAAGTTATTTTTCCTTTCTTTGCCTCACATTTATTCTTAGTATGTTTTCATTCAGTGTTATGCCTATTCTTTTTCATAGTTAGCTATTAGTCATTTTTTCTTTTCTTTGAATCAAATTTATTCTTAGTATGTTTTCATTCAGTGTAATGCCGATTCTTTTTCATAGTGAGCTATTAGTTTTTTTCTTTCAATCTAATGGATTTTTAGTATGTTTTCATTCAGTGTTATGCCTATTCTTTTTTTATAGTGAGCTATCAGTTATTTATTCCTTTTTTTCAATCTAATTTATTCTTAGTATGTTTACGTTCAGTGTTATGCCTATTCTTTTTCATAGTGAGCTATTAGTTATTTTTTCCTTTCTTTCAGTCTTATTTATTCTTAGTATGTTATCATTCAGTGTTATGCCTATTCTTTTCATAGTGAGCTATTAGTTATTTTTTCTTTTTATCAATCTAATTTATTCTTAGTGTGCTTTCATTCAGTGTTATGCTTATTCTTTTTTCATAGTGAGCTATTAGTTATTTATTCCTTTCTGTCAATCTAATTTATTCTTAGTATGTTTTCATTCAGTTTTATGCTTATTCTTTTTTTATAGTCAGCTATTAGTTATTTTCTCCTGTCTTTCAATCTAATGGACTCTTAGTATGTTTTCGTTCAATGTTATGCCTATTTTTATTCATAGTGAGCTATTAGTATTCTTTTCCTTTCTTTCAATCAAATTTATTCTTAGTATGTTTACGTTCAGTGTTATGCCTATTCTTCTTCATAGTGAGCTATACGTTATTTTTTCATTTCTTTCAATCTTATTTATTCTTAGTATGTTTTCATTCAATGTAATGCCTATTCTTTTTCATAGTGAGCCATTAGTTATTTTTTCTTTTCTTTCAATCTAATTTATTCTAAGTATGTTTTCAGTCAGTGTTATGCTTTTTCTTTTTCATAGTCACCTATTAGTTATTTTTTCCTTTCTTTCAGTCTTATTTATTCTTAGTATGTTTTCATTCAGTGTTAGGCCTATTCCTTTTCATAGTGAGCTATCAGTTATTTTTTCTTTCTTTCAATCTAATTTATTCTTAGTATGTTTTCATTCAGTGTTATGCCTATTCTTTTTGATAGTGAGCTATTAGTTATTTTCTCCTGTCTTTCAATCTAATTGATTCTTAGTATGTTTTAATTCAGTGTTATGCCTATTCTTTTTCATAGTGAGCCATTAGTTATTTTTTCCTTTCTTTCAGTCTTATTTATTCTTAGTATGTTATCATTCAGTGTTATGCCTATTCTTTTCATAGTGAGCTATTAGATAATTTTCCTTTCTTTCAATCTAACTTATTCTCAGTATGTTTTCGTTCAGTGTTATGCCTATTCTTATTCATAGTGAGCAATTCGTTTTTCTCTTTCAACCTAATTTATTCTTAGTATGTTTTCATTCAGGTATATGCTTATTCTTTTTTTATAGTGAGTGATTAGTTATTTATTCCTTTCTTTCAATCTAATTTATTCTTAGTTTTCGTCTAGAGTTATGCTTATTCTTTTGCATAGTGAGCTATAAGTTATTTTCCCTTTCTTACAATCTAATTCATTCTTAGTATGTTTTCATTCAGTTTAATGCCTATTCTTTTTCATAATGAGCTATTAGTTATTTTCTCCTTTCTTTCAATCTAATTCATTCTTAGTATGTTTTCGTTCAGTGTTATGCCTATTCTTTTTCAAAATGAGTTATAAGTTATTTTTTATTTTTTTCAATCTAATTTATTCTTAATATGTTTTCATTCAGTGTTATGCCTATTCTTTTTCATAGTGAGCTATTAGTTATTGTTTCCTTTCTTTTCAATCAAATTAATTCTTAGTATGTTTTCGTTCAGTGTTATGCCTATTCTTTTTCATAGTGAGCTATTTGTTATTTTTCCTTTCTTTCAATCTAATTCATTCTTAGTATGTTTTCATTCAGTGTTATTCCTATTCTTTTTCATAGTAAGCTATTAGTTATTTTCTCCTGTCTTTCAATCTAATTGATTCTTAATATGTTTTAATTCAGTGTTATGCCTATTCTTTTTCATAGTGAGCTATTAGTTATTTTTTCCTTTCTTTCAGTCTTATTTATTCTTAGTATGTTATCATTCAGTGTTATGCTTATTCTTTTCATAGTGAGCTATTAGATAATTTTCCTTTCTTTCAATCTAACTTATTCTTAGTATGTTTTCGTTCAGTGTTATGCCTATTCTTATTCATAGTGAGCAATTCGTTTTTCTCTTTCAACCTAATTTATTCTTAGTATGTTTTCATTCAGGTATATGCTTATTCTTTTTTATAGTGAGTGATTAGTTATTTATTCCTTTCTTTCAATCTAATTTATTCTTAGTTTTCGTCTAGAGTTATGCTTATTCTTTTTCATAGTGAGCTATAAGTTATTTTCCCTTTCTTACAATCTAATTTATTCTTAGTATGTTTTCATTCAGTTTAATGCCTATTCTTTTTCATAATGAGCTATTAGTTATTTTCTCCTTTCTTTCAATCTAATTCATTCTTAGTATGTTTTCGTTCAGTGTTATGCCTATTCTTTTTCAAAATGAGTTATAAGTTATTTTTTATTTTTTTCAATCTAATTTATTCCTAATATGTTTTCATTCAGTGTTATGCCTATTCTTTTTCATAGTGAGCTATTAGTTATTGTTTCCTTTCTTTTCAATCAAATTAATTCTTAGTATGTTTTCGTTCAGTGTTATGCCTATTCTTTTTCATAGTGAGCTATACGTTATTTTTTATTTTTTTCAATCTAATTTATTCTTAATATGTTTTCATTTAGTGTTATGCCTATTCTTTTTCATAGTGAGCTATTAGTTATTTTTTCCTTTCTTTCAATCTAATTTATTCTTAATATGTTTTAATTCAGTGTTATGCCTATTCTTTTTCATAGTGAGCTATTAGTTATTTTTTCTTTATTTCAATCTAATTTATTCTTAGTATGTTTCTATTCAGTGTTATGCCTGTTTTTTTTTCATAGTAGGCTATTAGTTATTTTTCCTGGTTTTCAATCTAATGTATTCTTAGTATGTTTACGTTCTATGTTATGCTAATTCTTTTTCATAGTGAGCTATTAGTTATTTTCTCATTTTTGTTCAATCTAATTGATTCTTAGTATGTTTTCATTCTAGTGTTATGCCTATTCTCTTTCATAGTGAGCTATTAGTTATTTTCTCCTTTCTTTCCATCTAATTTATTCTAAGTATGTTTTCGTTTAGTGTTATGCCTATTCTTTTTCATGGTGAGCTATAAGTTATTTGTCCTTTCTTTCAATTTAATTTATTCTTAGTATGTTATTGTTCAGTGTTATGCCTATTCTTTTTCATAGTAAGCTATTAGTTATTTTTTCCTTTCTTTCAATCTAATTTATTCTTAGTATGTTTTCATTCAGTGTTATGCCTATTCTTTTTCCTAGTGAGCTATTAGTTATTTTTTCCTTTCTTACAATCAAATTTATTCTTAGTATGTTTTCATTCAGTGTTATGCCTATTCTTTTTCCTAGTGAGCTATTAGTTATTTTCTCCTTTATTTCAATCTAATTTATTCTTAGTATGTTTACGTTCAGTGTTATACTTATTCTTTTTCATAGTGAGCTATTAGTTTTTTTTTCATTTCTTTCAATCTAATTCATTCTTAGTATGTTTTCATTCAATGTTATACCTATTCTTTTTCATTGTGAGCTATTAGTTATTTTTTCCTTTATTTCAATCTAATTTATTTTTAGTATGTTTTCGTTCAGTTTTATGCCTATTCTCCATATATATTTGTTTAGTATTTATTTCGCCCCAATTCTTATGTTATATTGCCCAATATACCAATTTTGTTATTCTGTTAAAACCCTTCATTATTTATTTATAGATATTCAGTTTACCTATATGCGAAACTTTTATGCTTATTCTAACATCAGGTCAAGTTGACTTAATATATAGTCTATTACCTTGTTCGTTCTTCGTATTGTCATTATCCGTTCAAATAATTTTCGCTATATATTAGTAGTATTTCGTATTTCTTTACTACCTCAATTCTTGTTTATCATATTGGCCCTTTTAACATTATTAGTTTCTATGGGTCCTCGGTTATTACTTCTAGCTATTTTAACATTTTTTTCCAAATGCTATGTTATATGATATAATGTAACTCGTTCGTGTAGTATATTTGTGTTTAGTTTGGTTTAGAATATCGCCATTTATGTACTTTATATATATATATATATATATATATATATATATATATATATATATATATATATATATGTATGTGTGATTTTTTGAAGGCTTACCAAAAGACACATAATCATCACAGAAGTCTTTTTCTTTCAAATATTATTTATTTATCATATATATATTCAAATTAAAGAGTTTTTTCCTACACATGTTTTACTACTAAGCAGGTTCTTGCTTGGAAGATCATCAGGGAAATTAAGTCCCTAGAATAAGAGTTTCAACAACCGACAATACACAATGTGGTGTTGCCTTATTTGAGGTAACTTAAGAAGAGAAGAAAAAAATAAAAAGATAAAAAGGAAAAAATAGAAAATGTCTTAAAAAGTAGCTCGTAAAATGTTAGCAGTATTGTAGCTACTAAGGAAAACAGCAAAGAATTAGTCCGAAATGCATTCAAAAGAAACAGCAAACAATGTGCGAGAATACACCTTCTCGTCGGGCGGCACAACGATGAAAAGTATCCCCGGAAACAGTCAAAACAGCGTTCAAAAGTTACCATTCCAAGCCACTGATAGTATGGGCATTCCACATCTATTCCATAAGAAGGAAAGGCAACATAAATGTCCGTTTGGAATGCATGTGGTCGTGCGAGCCTTTTTTCCAGGGCTGACTTGCTCCCTTTCGAGATAAACACAAACGAGGCAAATGAACAATAATCCCGTTGAAACCCCCCTTTAAGAAAAAACTCCTTAAATAGTAAACATCAAATATTTATCCATAATACTGTTTCTAAAAATTTAGTTTCTATTTTAAAGATTATTCTCTATAAAAATTAATTATCCAACGTCTGGGACGTCTTTTTACATTCCGGGAAAATATCTTTTATTTAATTTACTGCCGAGAGAAACCTTGTTGTTATTTAGCGGAGTAGACATGGGTCGAAGTAAATAATCCTAATCCCGCAGGAATCATTTTGAAAAAAATCATTCATATACTAAAAATAAAGTATTACTACAAAATATTTCCTACAAAAATCTAGTTTCTATTTTAAATAATTTAAAAATATTTCCCTAACGGCTGGGTCTGTTTATAACACTCTGGGGAGAATATTATTCTATTCTGTTTAAGGACGGGAATTCTCGACGTCAATTTCTGATTGACTCAATTCCCATTCGGAGTGTACGCTCAACGGGGCAGCTAACCAGAGTTCAACAGAAAGTCAACTAAAAAAATACATATAGTAAAAAGCAAGAAAACTTATACAAGACACTGTTTTCGATAGCCTTGTTGTCTCTATTTTTAGATGTGATTCATACGCTCTTGAATTATACTTAGGTCATGCAAATAATCCTAGATGAGGATAAAACATCCTGAAGAAATCGTATATACCATCAATAAAATATTACTACAGAATAGCGTTATCAAAAATCTAGTTTCTATTTAAAAAAACAAAAACAAAAAAAAAACCGCTATACAAGAAGCAAATTTTCTTATTATCTATTTGCTTTGTTTTTCATTGCTTTTGCTTAAGAATCAGCACTGAGGATAGCCACCCCCAGAAATAAATGCATAGGAGCATTTACATATATATGCCGAAACAATTGTATTCTAAATAAGAAAATAAATTCTGTAAAATATGGGAATCTGTCTTTCAAAACGTTTGATATGATATAAAATTGTATTAACAATATTATATAGAATATAGAGCTGGCCTTACACTATTGAGCTATAACAATTAATTTATGTTATGAAATTTATATTTGAATTAAAAAATTCAAATATAAAAAGAAATACATACATACATACATACACACACACACACACACACACACACACACACACACACACACACACACACATATATATATATATATATATATATATATATTGTTACACCGGCTGTTCTTACACAGGAGAAACAACACCGGTTGTCACTATAAATAGTGCGAGTCACCAGAGACACTGAGAAGACAAAGCACAGTCTTGTAACTGTCTAGCCAAGTGTTAGTCACTTTCTTACTTTGTTAATAC
The DNA here is from genome assembly GCA_963556195.1 of Sepiola atlantica. Taxonomy (NCBI): domain Eukaryota; kingdom Metazoa; phylum Mollusca; class Cephalopoda; order Sepiida; family Sepiolidae; genus Sepiola; species Sepiola atlantica. Next base: position 98,726,361 of record OY744529.1, read on the forward strand.
ACTTGTTAAACCAACCCTCGACTTGACTTCCTTTCTTTATTATTTACTGTTGGACAACTTCACAACAGATTGGCGACGAGGAATCGAAACGATTTCACTGCAAAAAAATCACCCAAAGTGATTCGCAAGATCTTCACGGAAAAAAACCCATCTTCGTCAGATATTTGGATTCGCAAGGATTAACAGCAAATTAACTACTACTGAGTAGTTAAGCGAAAAAAAACAACAAAAAAACACAAATTTGCTACCAAAAATCGAAAACTAGAAAACGCGAAAGACATTTTCAATTATTGAAATAATTGAATACACTGATACCTTTATTTTTGTTCTCTTCAAGTTTCACTGACTCGTTAAGATAAATGTTATCCGCGTCAACTATTACAGATATTGTGTAAGTTTGTCGTTATTATTAGGACAACATCTGATATTTGAGCAAGATCCGGATTGACTATTTATTAAAACGGTCTACCACAGAATTGTCGAGAGCAAAGGACGGACAGTACAAAAATATATTCGCGTAAGTCATTTGTGCTTCTAACAAAGAACTGTTAAATAAGCAAGTCGCATTTTTGCAAAATGAAAAGGGGTTAAAAAGATTTCCCATAAAACTAGTCTTATTAGGCTTATAGCGACGGACTTGGTTTTGTAAAACTACGTACACATATATATATATATAAAAAAATTTTTTTCTTAGTTTTGTTTTTCAAACAAAAGAACTGAGATTGAATCTTTTTTTTACTAAGGAATAATATATTTCTTGCTTTGTGTATTAGTTCAGCAAATGAATTATATTAAGCACGTTGTGGTGAAAACTGATTTATTTTTACAAGTGTAAATTGTGTGGTGCATAATTTGAATTCGTGAATGATGGACACTGAATTCAAAGATTCTCTTTTTCAATTACTTAAATTCCAAACGGAACAAAATGTTGCGTTACAAAGACAGAAAGTTGAACAACAAATGGAACTTCAAAGAAAACAAGTTGAAATTGAGGAGACATTTAAAAGAGAGTTGTTGGAACAGCAAAAAGCCCAAAGAAAAATGCATGCTGAACAAAAAGAGCTGACGACAACACGAGAAGAAAGATTCCAAGAAAGACTGCTACAACAGCAGAAACACTTCGAAGAACTCTTGATAAAACACAGGAGGAACAGAGAAAATTTCTGGAGGCAACACAGTTAACGAAAGCAAACGAGAATCATAATGCATTCTCCCAGACGGCTGTGTGGAGCGCTATCGAAATTTTCAATTATAACCCAGAAGACGATGTCACTTTTGCTCACTTCTATAGAAGATATGAGGGTATTTTTGTATCGGACTGCAGTACATGGACAGACTCTAAAAAAGTTAGATTTTTGCTAAGAAAATTAGGAGCTGCCGAGCATACAAAGTTCGTGAATTTTATCCTTCCAAAAAAGACCAGTGAGTTGAACTTCCAGGAGGCAGTTACTTTACTAACAGAACTGTTTTCTACAAAAACTTCTCTTTTCCACATGAGATATAAGTGTATGAATGTCACTAGAAGAGAGGAAGACGACTACATTACGTATGCAAGTATAGTAAATAAACTTTGCGAGGATTTTAAATTAGATGAATTATCATCGGATAATTTTAAATGTCTAATATTCTTGCAAGGTCTGGTCTTAAATAAAGACTTTGAAATCAGACGTTGTGTTTTAAATAAACTCGGAAATGAGCCATGTCTAACAATACAAAACTTAGCGGAAGACTGTGAACGTTTTGTTGCGTTGAAACAGGACAGTCGTGACCTAGAGGAAAACGGAGTGTCGCACATTAAAAAAATCCATCAGAAGAAAAAATTGACTTCAATGAATAACCAGAGAAAAAAACATGGAAAAGATCCACCTGGACCGTGTTGGAGGTGTGGAGATAACCATTGGTACAATGAGTGTCCCTACATATTCAAACAATGTGACAACTGCCACCAGAAAGGACATAAGGCATCACGTTGTAGGAAAAAATCTGGTAGAAAGACAGCCATTAAACTGACAAAAATTGAACCTGAAGAACAAAATATCCGGAAATATGTACAGGTCAAAATGCTTAAAAAATGTAAGACTACAGCTTGATAGTGGGTCTGACATTTCCATCATTAATGTACAGACATGGAAGAAGCTTGGGAGACCAACTATGATCAAATCACAAAAAAAACGGCGAGAAGCGTCAGTGGTGAAAAAATAACCTTCGAAGGGGAATTATTGACGAATATTTCTTTCCAGAATAAGACCGTAAAAGCCAAAATTTTTGTTATGCGAAAATCGAATAACCTTTTTGGAACTGATCTGATTGAAAAGTTTAGCCTATGGGATCTGCCTTTAAGCTCCTTTTGCCAAAAGGTTGAGGATTCGAATGTGGAGGCAGAAAAACTCAAGAGGGAATTAAAAGAAAATTTTCCAGACGTATTTTCAGGCGGTCTTGGAAGGTGTACAAAAGCGGTAGCAAAGTTTGAAGTCAAAACAAATGAACTACCTGTGTTCAG
>OY744529.1:98733860-98736360 GCA_963556195.1 Sepiola atlantica
TTTTCCGAAGAGAACAGTTTTGCAACACTTTACGTCCTCCCACGAAGATTAAAATCAGGTCTTCGATGTTTATTCCAGTTTTAATATAAATCCATGATTTTGATTCTCAAAAATGTCTCAAATTTAAGGCTTAAGCTGTAGATGTCTTACAAAGAAATTGAAATTCAGCGAATCTTGCTTAATTGGTGTCTAAATACAATGGACTAAATTTAATGCAAATCTAAAATATTTGAATTTTCAAATAGGAGATTGTGCCCCCTAAAAAATTATGGCCCCTAAAATAGGAGATTATGCTCATATTATGGCCCCTAAAAAGACTTAAAAATACTCATAAGAAACTGAAATTTGGGGAATATTTATTAACTCATGTTTTTTTTTATTCTTAAAATTACACAAAAATCGGAATTTCCCGAAAAGCTTCAATATCCCTTTTATCCCTTTGCATGAAACTAAATTAAATTGAATATAGTCCAGATTTAGATCCCTTTACGCCTATCAGCTGTGTTCTAAACTTCATAATAGACAGTTAATTGATTTAGGAGTTAATCCTGTTCATACAAATATCAAAATCTATAAACATATTTATCTTCATATAGATAGAGATATACATTCTATATATACTCAAACTCAGATTCGTATGAGAAAATCTCGTTTTGAGCTTTCGAAACCAATCGCTTCTAATTATCAAGGTGAACATGAGCTCAATATTCGTGGATATGAAATGGATGTTTAATAATGTGTTCGTAGATTTAAGATGGCATTTAAATCAGATTGCAGAAAGAAAGTTGCAGTAATCATGGTTTACGTACGTTTAAGAGGGTAAAAATATTGAATGGTTCAGCAAAATATTAAAAGTGTCATCCTTTACACGTTCAGCCCAGAACCACATGTAACGAAATGAAATACTTTAAACAATCAAAAACCCGGCAGAAAAAGAACACATTTTAAGATAGATTAAAGAATATATATATATATATATATATATATATATATATATATATATATATATATATATATATATATATATATATTAATTAAGTAATCACGTTCAAATATGTTAATAAAATGAACAAACATATATTTTCAAAAGTTCTCAATAACGAGTAGAGCATTTATTAAATTAAATAAACACTGTTACAGTCTACGCCTATGAAGAGATGTAATATCGTTGAAACGCTGGTTAATTAGCGTAAACAGTAACCGTGTTTATTTAATTATTTGATATATGTATATATATATATCTCTCTCTCTATATATATATATATATGTGTGTGTATATGTATATCTGTGTGTGCAAAAGATAAATTGATAAACAAATTAGAAACAAGAAGAAATCACCAAAAACAAGAGACTTACCGGTTTCGTTCGTAGAGATGTTCATAAATTCGAAAGAAATCGGTAAATCTCTGCTTTTTATGATTTCTTCCTATGTCTATTTTCTTTTCCTTTTGTCTTTTTCACACATCCTATACTTACTGCATTTGGTTTTATGATATATCGTGTGTATTTTATCCTTATATATATATATATATATATATATATATATATATATATATATATATATGTGTGTGTGTGTGTGTGTGCGTGTGTATACATATATATATATATATACATATATATATATATATATATATATATATATATATAAAATATTTATTATAATAAATATTTTATTTATTTATCCACATGTACACTCATTAGTGTTGGGTACAAACGCCGGACTAAAGTCAGCTTTGACTTTCATCCAACGTTCTTGCTACCTCGGAGTGACTTCTGTTCAATTTATGGCTTACAAGGTTTTGTTTGGTCGTTTTATGACGTATCGACACTTTTTAGATGATTTAATATCGAATTCAATCATTTTAGTTAAAGCTTTTATGCCCTAACTGTTAAATATCTACGAATATGCATAGACTGGTTTGTTCCATAGGCAGACATTTTGTAAACGAATAGTCTATAAACGATTGACCCTCTAGATGAGATCCTTACAGATACTACCACTACGAATCAGAGAAGACCTCACAGTAATAGCAACTAAGGGGTCACTCAAAACTGACCGTGACTCCCAAACGTGCTCAGTTTGCAGTCATACTCAGGACAGATGAGACCATCACAAATATTTGACCTCAAAGAAATGGTGACTAATCATTAACTTCACACTTTCCAAAGTTCCCAAATTTGGGGTTTCGTTGCTGAATGTACTTTGAGGTCATACACAGAACCGGGTTGAGTTAGTCAGAGTTTGAATAATTAATAGGGTTGGGAAGTAGTGTAAGGAGAATTAAAAAAACATAATAGAAACGGTTGGGTAATAGGGTGACATTAGGTAGGTGTGGGGGCGAACATTCTGGTCACGGGTGTCCGAAGAAGTTGAATGTTCTGTAAAATAAAGGTTGGGGTAATAGGGTGACATTAGGTAGGTGTGGGGGCGAACATTCTGGTCACGGGTGTCCGAAGAAGTTTAATGTTCTGTAAGGGACACATAACTTTGGCAGGTGGG
>OY744529.1:98741360-98821360 GCA_963556195.1 Sepiola atlantica
AGATATTAGGCGAAAAACTAATGAGTGCATATTAACATGTTAGGCGAAAAACTAATGAGTGCATATTAACATGTTAGGCGAAAAACTAATGAGTGCATATTAACATGTTAGGCGAAAAAGTAATGAGTGCATATTAAGGTGTTAGGCGAAAAACTAATGAGTTCATATTAAGATGTTCGTTGAAAAAGTGCCGTTTTGCAAATTTGGGGAGATTTTTCTACCAATTTTTTTGTGACCACTCGCATTTTGTTCATGTGAAGTATCTTAACTGTTGATCGATTTTAACTACAATCTAACGAAGACAGTTAATGCATATTTGCAAACAAGAATAAACTTCAGTCATGGGACTGCATCCCTCCGCCTGACAACGTACTATTTGTTATCGCGGAGCATTTGGGTTGCCATAGAAACGTTGATAACTAAAAAAACTATTTCTTCTGATCAGATTCGAATTTTGCATCATGGTTGCTGTTATCAAAGAGAATCAGAGTAATGCCTCAAATTTGGAAAAATCGGAAGTTGAAATTCCGTCAACATTTCGACCGTGACCAAATATTCCATGGTTAAAGGTCAAGTTCAAGGACATATAATATGCCGTAATTCATTGGTTAAAGTATGGGCTGCTTAGAGTCTCTACGACGAATAAGGCTTAAGTTATCGTAAAAAATATGACTTTTTCTGTGACTATGACCTTGATCTTTGACCTAGATAAATTAAATCACTTCCAACTTATGACTGATATTTTGATCAAGTTTACTGCCGATTGGTTCAGCGATGTGAACGCTAGACTGTACACAAATAAGTATAGAGAAAATTCGATCTAAAACATCACCTCCATCTTGACGAAAGTAAAACTAGAACCTGAATATTTTTCTGGTTATTTTTTGCCCTCCTCGGGGACAAGGTTGGTTTTCCCAAAGATTTGGTCCAATCAGTTCTGTGCGTTCATGCTTATATATATTTATGCAAAATTCCGTGAAAAACTAATGAAAGATTTTTTTTTAAATCGGAAGACAAACAGAATAACGGAATAACGGATTAAGAGAATAACAAACTAGCGGACAATTACAAGTTAACATCGGGGACTAAAAATAAATGAAAAAGAAGGATGAATAAAAGAGAGATAAAGAGAAAGAAAGAAAGAAAGATAGATAGATAGATAGAGAGAGAGAGAGAGAGAGAGAGAGAGAGAGAGAGAGAGAGAGAGACGGGGATGTATTTGTCTTAATGAAAAGATAATGTTCTTTCGAAAAATCAATATCCGGCGAAATGACAAAGGAAGACATTTACTAAAACAATCCGCAATTTTGATTTGTAGCCGACATTCGAGATGCGGTCATTACGACGCATGCTGACAACCTCATTTAACCATACGTCCTACCATACACCCCCTACACACGCATACACACGCATACACACATACAGGCTTTTCAACGCGAACGTACGAAATCACATATATACAAAGTAACATGCATACACACAGTCATCCGCACTGAACACTCACACGCATAGTAGGGAGTTTGAATTACCTTCTAGACACTATTATCGAGTGCCTTCGGTCTCTCTGTGCAAGGGTTTGTCAGGACAACTTGACATGAGAATACTTCGCCCTACATGTAAACCGTGATCAAATATTCAAAATAACATAATATTCAAAGCCGAAATAAGATCCACTCGACACGGCTATACATTGACTCATACGAGGAATGGTGCACCTTCTTTAAGTAATGTTACTTCAGGTAACAGCACTAAGCTAGATAATCCACCAGACTAGATGAATTCTTGGCTTGGAATCCGGTAAGATCAGGAGACCGCAAGAAAGATATACTATAACATAGTTAACTGGTCAATTGGGGAGAAGAAAATTAATGTTATAAACTTCTTTACCAACTTAACGTTTGACAGGTAAAGGAGAAGTTAATGGAATATTCGAATATCTATGTATCTCATATAGAGATCAAGTGTTAACTCAGTCGAAGTTATCAGAAATCAAGGGGCCTCTTCCTGGAGTTAACACTTGATCTCTACATGAGATGCATAGATATTCGAATATTCCATTAACGTTCTCCTTTACCTGTCAAATAATATATACACTCAATGCCCTAAATTTTCACCTATAGTCAATCCCCACTCGCATCGGATCTAGTTCCCACCAACAATAACCTTATCACTAGAACCCTTCCTCTTCCCTCTCTTTTCCTCTCCATCAGTAGCCATGGCCCGTTCAACTAACCCTCCCACCTTCTTCCCTTTACGCTTCGCCTTTCCTTTCTCCAGCACGCTTCCTCATTTGGCCTCGTTTTTAACTAAAGGATTTCTTCTTAGAATTGCTTAAATATTTCACTACCAAAGTCATTTGTATACAAATCAGCTCCGGCCCAGGAAGTATTTTTAAAATGGCCCGATTTATCATATTAATTCCGATTAAGTACGCTCTGCCTACGATTCGAACTCAACATCTCACTATTAGAGTTACTTCATTTTTGAATGCCTTTCCATGCTGTTCTTCTCCATCTAAATCTCCTTACATTGGTAACCTTATCAACGGTTAATTACCAACTGGACAAACCCCATATCTTTTTTTACAGAAACTTTTTTTCACCCCCCATTTCTTAATATTTTTTCAAATGTTGAATTCTGGCTTTTCCACTGCCAACTTATATATCTATATAATTCCTCTGATGATAAGATTTCGATCTTTGAAAAGCCTTGACTTAAGGAAAGAATAATAAACATAATTTTATTACAGAATATACCTTGCATTGAACAAAAGTTTGAAATAAATCTGGACATTCGTACATGTCTATCACTCTTCTTTCATCTATCTTTATATATACATATATATATATATATATATATATATATATTTATATATATATATATATATATATATATATATATACATATACATATATATATATATATATATATACATATATATATATACATGTACAAAAATAAATACATTCTTAAAATATGCAAATAAATTAACAAATGAGCAAAAATAAAAATTTAGTTGAAAAACAAAATTAGTTGTGCCCCCCCCCCCCCCCACAAAAACGTAAAAAAACAATTAACCGGTTAAACCCGGATATTTCATTCGATAATCATCCATCCTAAAGTATATAAAGTCATAACACGCATGCAAGCACTAAAAACCTTGGTCTGAAAAAGTAAGGCGAGAAACTGCCAGTCAACAGCCGCTGGTAACTTCAAGCTTCGATATAAATAGTAATATGTGGTTATGCAAATGCGAGGTATAGATAGAAATATGTGGTTATGAAAATGCGAGGTATAGATAGAAATATGTGGTCATGCAAATGCGAGGTATAGATTGAAATATATGGTCATGCAAATGCGATGGAATAGATAGAAATATGTGGTCATGCAAATGCGAGGTATAGATAGAAATATGTGGTCATGCAAATGCGAGGTATTGATAGAAATATGTGGTTATGCAAATGCTAGGTATAGATAGAAATATGTGGTCATGCAAATGTGAGATATAGATAGTACTATGTGGTCATGCAAATGCGAGATATAGATAGTACTATGTGGTCATGCAAATGCGAGATATAGATAGAAATATGTAGTTATGCAAATGCGAGGTATAGATAGAAATATGTGGTCATGCAAATGCGAGGTATAGATAGTACTATGTGGTCATGCAAATGCGAGATATAGATAGAAATATGTGGTTATGCAAATGCGAGGTATAGATAGAAATATGTGGTCATGCAAATGCGAGGTATAGATAGAAATATGTGGTCATGCAAATGTGAGATATAGATAGAAATATGTGGTTATGCAAATGCGAGGTATAGATAGAAATATGTGGTTATGCAAATGCGAGGTATAGATAGAAATATGTGGTCATGCAAATGTGAGATATAGATAGAAATATGTGGTCATGCAAATGTGAGATATAGATAGAAATATGTGGTTATGCAAATGCGAGGTATAGATAGAAATATGTGGTTATGCAAATGCGAGGTATAGATAGAAATATGTGGTCATGCAAATGCGAGGTATAGATTGAAATATGTTGTCATGCAAATGTGAGGTATAGATTGAAATATGTGGTCATGCAAATCCGAGGTATAGATAGAAATATGTGGTCATGCAAATGCGAGGTATTGATAGAAATATGTGGTTATGCAAATGCGAGGTATAGATAGAAATATGTGGTCATGCAAATGCGAGGTATAGATAGAAATATGTGGTCATGAAAATGCGAGGTATAGATAGAAATATGTGGTCATGCAAATGTGAGATATAGATAGAAATATGTGGTTATGCAAATGCGAGGTATAGATAGAAATATGTGGTTATGCAAATGCGAGGTATAGATAGAAATATGTGGTTATGCAAATGCGAGGTATAGATAGAAATATGTGGTCATGCAAATGTGAGATATAGATAGAAATATGTGGTCATGCAAATGTGAGATATAGATAGAAATATGTGGTTATGCAAATGCGAGGTATAGATAGAAATATGTGGTTATGCAAATGCGAGGTATAGATAGAAATATGTGGTCATGCAAATGCGAGGTATAGATTGAAATATGTTGTCATGCAAATGTGAGGTATAGATTGAAATATGTGGTCATGCAAATCCGAGGTATAGATAGAAATATGTGGTCATGCAAATGCGAGGTATTGATAGAAATATGTGGTTATGCAAATGCGAGGTATAGATAGAAATATGTGGTCATGCAAATGCGAGGTATAGATAGAAATATGTGGTCATGAAAATGCGAGGTATAGATAGAAATATGTTGTCATGCAAATGCGAGGTATAGATAGAAATATGTGGTCATGCAAATGCGAGGTATAGATAGAAATATGTGGTCATGCAAATGCGAGGTATAGATAGAAATATGTGGTCATGCAAATTCTAGGTATAGATAGTGTTGTGGTGGCAACCACTCATTTGCATATACGAATAACGTTACACTATAAATGGAAAGCCTAGGTTGGCCTTAGAGTGTGTTATCTAAATGCCACCGGAAGTGACGCCGAAGAGCGTACATGTCCTCCCACCAAGACTCTCTGACTCGACACCTTCATTTGTACATACTGTAAGTATACATTTTCTTTAATACACTTATTATTGCATACTCTGTGTTGTTTGCGTCTTCATTGTATTCCTCACTAATTATGGTTCAACCTTGCAACCACAACAGATAGAAATATGTGGTCATGCAAATACTAGGTATAGATATAAATATGTGGTTATGCAAATGCGAGGTATAGATAGAAATATGTGGTCATGCAAATGCGAGGTTATGATAGAAATATGTGGTCATGCAAATGCGAGGTATAGATAGAAATATGTGGTCATGCAAATGCGAGGTATAGCTAAAAATATGTGTTCATGCAAATGCGAGGTATAGCTAAAAATATGTGGTCATGCAAATGCGAGGTATAGCTAAAAATATGTGGTCATGCAAATGCGAGGTATAGATAAAAATATGTGGTCATGCAAATGCGAGGTATAGCTGAAAATATGTGGTCATGCAAATGCGAGGTATAGCTAAAAATATGTGGTCATGCAAATGCGAGGTATAGCTAAAAATATGTGGTCATGCAAATGCGAGGTTATGATAAAAATATGTGGTCATGCAAATGCGAGGTATAGCTAAAAATATGTGGTCATGCAAATGCGAGGTATAGCTAACAATATGTGGTCATGCAAATGCGAGGTATAGCTAAAAATATGTGGTCATGCAAATGCGAGGTATAGCTAAAAATATGTGGTCATGCAAATGCGAGGTATAGCTAAAAATATGTGGTCATGCAAATGCGAGGTATAGCTAAAAATATGTGGTCATGCAAATGCGAGGTTATGATAAAAATATGTGGTCATGCAAATGCGAGGTATAGATAGAAATATGTGGTCATGCAAATGCGAGGTTATGATAAAAATATGTGGTCATGCAAATGCGAGGTATAGCTAAAAATATGTGGTCATGCAAATGCGAGGTATAGCTAAAAATATGTGGTCATGCAAATGCGAGGTATAGATAGAAATATGTGGTCATGCAAATGCGAGGTATAGATAGAAATATGTGGTCATGCAAATGCGAGATATAGATAGAAATATGTGGTTATGCAAATGCGAGGTATAGATAGAAATATGTGGTCATGCAAATGCGAGGTATAGATAGAAATATGTGGTCATGCAAATGCGAGGTATAGATAGAAATATGTGGTCATGCAAATGCGAGGTATAGATAGAAATATTTGGTCATGCAAATGCGAGGTATAGATAGAAATATGTGGTCATGCAAATGCGAGGTATAGATAGAAATATGTGGTTATGCAAATGCGAGGTATAGATAGAAATATGTGGTCATGCAAGTGCGAGGTATAGATAGAAATATGTGGTCATGCAAATGCGAGGTATAGATAGAAATATGTGGTCATGCAAATGCGAGGTATAGATAGAAATATGTGGTTATGCAAATGCGAGGTATAGATAGAAATATGTGGTCATGCAAATGCGAGGTATAGATAGAAATATGTGGTCATGCAAATGCGAGGTATAGATAGAAATATGTGGTCATGCAAATGCGAGGTATAGATAGAAATATGTGGTTATGCAAACGCGAGGTATAGATAGAAATATGTGGTCATGCAAATGCGAGGTATAGATAGAAATATGTGGTTATGCAAATGCGAGGTATTGATAGAAATATGTGGTCATGCAAATGCGAGGTATAGATAGAAATATGTGGTCATGCAAATGCGAGGTATAGATAGAAATATGTGGTCATGCAAATGCGATGTATAGATAGAAATATGTGGTTATGCAAATGCGAGGTATAGATAGAAATATGTGGTCATGCAAATGCGAGGTATAGATAGAAATATGTGGTCATGCAAATGCGAGGTATAGATAGAAATATGTGGTCATGCAAATGCGAGGTATAGATAGAAATATGTGGTCATGCAAATGCGAGGTATAGATAGAAATATGTGGTTATGCAAATGCGAGGTATAGATAGAAATATGTGGTCATGCAAATGCGAGGTATAGATAGAAATATGTGGTCATGCAAATGCGAGGTATAGATAGAAATATGTGGTCATGCAAATGCGAGGTATAGATAGAAATATGTGGTCATGCAAATGCGAAGTATAGATCGAAATATGTGGTCATGCAAATGCGAGGTATAGATAGAAATATGTGGTTATGCAAATGCGAGGTATAGATAGAAATATGTGGTCATGCAAATGCGAGGTATAGATAGAAATATGTGGTCATGCAAATGCGAGGTATAGATAGAAATATGTGGTCATGCAAATGCGAGGTATAGATAGAAATATGTGGTTATGCAAATGCGAGGTATAGATAGAAATATGTGGTCATGCAAATGCGAGGTATAGATAGAAATATGTGGTCATGCAAATGCGAGGTATAGATAGAAATATGTGGTCATGCAAATGCGAGGTATAGATAGAAATATGTGGTTATGCAAATGCGAGGTATAGATAGAAATATGTGGTCATGCAAATGCGAGGTATAGATAGAAATATGTGGTCATGCAAATGCGAGGTATAGATAGAAATATGTGGTCATGCAAATGCGAGGTATAGATAGAAATATGTGGTCATGCAAATGCGAGGTATAGATAGAAATATGTGGTCATGCAAATGCGAGGTATAGATAGAAATATGTGGTCATGCAAATGCGAGGTATAGATAGAAATATGTGGTTATGCAAATGCGAGGTATAGATAGAAATATGTGGTCATGCAAATGCGAGGTATAGATAGAAATATGTGGTCATGCAAATGCGAGGTATAGATAGAAATATGTGGTTATGCAAATGCGAGATATAGATAGAAATATGTGGTTATGCAAATGCGAGATATAGATAGAAATATGTGGTCATGCAAATGCGAGGTATAGATAGAAATATGTGGTCATGCAAATGCGAGGTATAGATAGAAATATGTGGTTATGCAAATGCGAGATATAGATAGAAATATGTGGTTATGCAAATGCGAGATATAGATAGAAATATGTGGTCATGCAAATGCGAGGTATAGATAGAAATATGTGGTCATGCAAATGCGAGGTATAGATAGAAATATGTGGTTATGCAAATATTTAATAAGTATAACACAAACACAACTATATAGAAAAATTAAAAAAAATATTTTTAATGCATTTTAAAATTGATACCAAACACATGCCGCCCGCTCTTTTACAGTACATTGATAACTGGTCCATGGAAGTTCTTCACGAGTTTCCGTTGAATCTCATATAGAATTGGTCCAATTTCTACTCTCAAGAGTTCAAGGATGATATCCCCAAAAGAAAAGGAAATGGTCACTAGGTCTTAAATGTGTGGCCTTTCCTGTCACCTCAACATCTCTCATTCAAGAGATACCAATCCCTATGAATTATTTCTCTCAACAATCAAAGATTATTGTTCAAAAAAACTGAACAGGTTAAAGAAATTATCAAAATAACTAAAGATTAAAATGAAAGGAAACTTGTGGAACCGAAAATGTTGTTGTGTTTGTTCAAAATCTTCTTTTCAGAGCCCTACATGGTAATGAAATAAAGATGGCGTTGGACGACATCACGTTTTTTTATATTAGATTTCGGATAACAAAATGATAGCACATAGACTATCGTATCCCACATCTCTAATACCACTACCGCCCGCACAGTGTCGCACAGTGTCGCACAGTGCCGCACAGTGCCGTACAAGTGAGAGTTTGGGGGAAGGTCAACTTAAATTGGGAGCTGTGCAGCGAGATGTCTGTTAACATTAGTTTTAAATTTCTGCATGTCAGTATCGTCAGGAAAACAGGGAGCAGGGAAGGAGTTCCAGAGTGCAGCAACACAAGGAAAGAAGCTTTTGGAGTAGAAGGCTCTCCAGCATCTGGGAGCCTTCACAGTGAATGCCTCTCAGCAATCGCAGCTGCACGTTCTGAGGTGAACCATTGAAGAGAGTGGGGTTTGCTGAAGAATTTTCGCGTGGGGACATAAGCATCAATGCCTGCTTTGACCCATTCGGTTAGCTCATTTGCACACTGATCAGCAGGGAGTGAGAAAGTTAAACGTAAAGTTCTCAGCTACATCAGTAACGCTGGAAAATCTTTCTCTAAAAATCATTTATACTACTTTATATAACCCATGAAACGTTTTTGTACGTGATAAAATATTTTAAAACCAATATAAAAAAAAACCATTTAAGGGTTAAGGATGGATGGAGAACTTAAAAGTCACATGAAGGGCAGCGGTTTAAAGTGAACTGAGTATAATATAATTTTCTGCTCTTACTTTTTATCAACTTGATTTTTAAATGAGAATGAAAGAACCAAATGAAAAAAACTGCGTTATTTTTTTTTTATATAAATCTAATATTTGACACAATATTTTCAATAGTTTTAAAATATTAGAATATTGGCTGATTTCGATAACAGACACACCGTTTTTATTTCATTTGTTTTTTTTATTATTTATTACGTAATGCCGCTAAAGTTGTCCACCATGCGCATCAACTACACCAGCACGTGCGTACTGGCGGCGTTTAGCTGTTTCGTCTTTTCGTCGATTTTCGCGGTATCTGTAACTTTTTTTAATATACTAGATTTTAAAATTATTTTATCAATTAATAGTTTAAAAAAAAGACAGTTTAGTAATTAATAGTTAAAAACAGTTTAGTAATTAATAGTGATCATTAAAAAAACACAAATGTGGAAGTTAACATTAATTCGTATTATTTGGAATATTATTATTATCTTGGTTGTTATATTCAGAACGTTTCGGTCGCCGTAACCTCCGAACTTCTCCAGGTGTATTTTTTCGAATTTGAGAACCAAATAGAATAACGTAAGAACGGGGGTAGGGTCAAAAAGTGAGTATGATACATAGAAGCTTTGTAAAACAGGGTCACCTGGTAAGTTAATTGAAAATTACGGCTAAATAAAACGATATCAATGAAAGTTTTTTCAACCAGAACTGAATCACCAAACTGAACAATATTTTATTTAGTATGTGTGTTGTGTGATGAAAATATACAGGAAAAAAGCCTTAAGGAAACAACCGTTGACTAACTCAGATTTGGTATAATAATAGATAAGGTAAACTTATCACACCTGGCATTATATATATATATATATATATATATATATATATATATATGTGTGTGTGTGTGTGTGTGTGTGTGTGTGTGTGTGTGAAAAATGACAAACGGAAAACAGGTTAAAGTGCAGGAGAAAAACAAAAAACGAGAGATTTGATCGGTTTCGTTCGTGTTGGCGAACGTCTTCAGAAAAAGTGAAGATTTGGAAATAATTTTATTTTGAAGGCACACACATGGGAGGAGGAAAGGATGATCCGATTGGACCATATGAGAAGACTTTAAGTGACATTGAAATATGACAAGTGGGTGACACATTCTTCTTTATTTCTTATTCTTCTTTTTATATTTTATTTATTCTCTTTTTCTTTTTCACTTTCACACCTACTGAGCTAGTATGGGGGAGGCGGTGGGCGGAGGGAGTAAAAGGCGATAAGAGGGAAGAAGAAATATTCACTTTTTCTGAAGACGTTCGCTAACACAAACGAAACCGGTCAAACCACTTGTTTTTGTTTTTCTCCTGCACTTTAACCTGTTTTCCGTTTGTCATTTTTCACACATCTTGTCTAGCACGGCATTTCATTTTCATGAATTATCGTGGACCTTACCCCATATATATATGGGAGTATTATGTCTGAATTTCTGAGAATTGCTCGTGTTACCTTAAAATTAGTAGATTTCATGCCCCCAATTTCTGATCTAATAATAAGAATGATTAACCAAGGTGGCGATCAAAATAAAATATTTGGACAATTAAATAAGGCAATTACTCGCCATCCTGATGCTTTTAAATCTTATCAAATTAATCAAAATAAACTGATAGAACAAATCATAGTATATATAAATAGAAATTATATAATATGAATAAACGTATATATAACACATCTGCTAATTATAATAAGAAAAACAATAAAAATACAGTAGAAAGAAAGAAAGAAATGTTAAAAAAGAAGAAGAAGAAGAAGAAGAAGAAGAAAACCGTTCATAACTATGAACGCTGATTTTTAAACACCGGGAGTTGGTAAATAAGAAGAAGAAAAAGAGAACAAATTAACGGTTAACTTACAGACGCAGATTTGAAACAATGAGAAAAGAAAAAAGCCGACAGTTGTGAACGCAGATTAGAAAAACTATAGTGAACAAGGAAAATTAATATTTATTTTCGGCTGACAACAACGGGGAGATGGACAACAAAGTAGGACGAGGAAGAAAAATAGGAACTAAAGGTATATATGTGCATGTGTGTATGTAATATATATATATATATATATATATATATATATGTATATACATATTTATTTATTTATCTTTTATTTTTTGATGTGTTGATGTTTTTTATATTTATAATATAAAACTAAAAATAATACATTAATCACTTAAATAATAGTGTCATGGATTCGTCCAAACACTTTAAAATGCAACAACATTTTTGTGAGTAACGGATAAATTTTATTAGACAGACGAACAGCGCAGGTAAAAAAAAAATTTATTTTTTATTTTATTTATTTATATATATATATTTTTTTTTTTTTTGAATTCTTAAATAACTAATATAAGTAAGCAAAACATTTATATGGAACAAAACGTAGATTTAGTATAAGGAACGTTTATGTTTTTGTCTTTTAAGGGAAGTGGGGTCTGATCAACTCTGCTGGGAAGCCATGAAATTAAATACTGTCTTGTTTTTAAATTCCCGAAACAGTTTTTCATGGTAAACAACTGATGATCCCTTAAAATAGTGTTAGAAACTAACTAATATAATAACTGTAAAAAATAAATTGACTTACATGAGTGATTTTCCACTGGAAGACTTGAGACTATAAGTTTTTTTTATTTTTTATTTTTATTTTTTTTTTATATAGTTTTAATGGTTGAGAAACTTCCGAGACTATATATATATATATATATATATATATATATATATATATATATATATAGATAGATAGATAGATAGATAGATAGATAGATAGATAGATAGATAGATAGATAGGTACATAGAGAGAGAGAGAGAGAGAGAGAGAGAGAAAGAAAGAGAGGGAGAGAGATCCAGTTTTCGGCCGTATCTTTGTGATTAATAGGTTTTGTAATATATGCACATACATAAATCTGTTTCATCAGTCATTTATGGCAAATATCAGTCCGTGTTATCAAATAATAAAAATTGTGTACTTGATCGATTTTAATATTTTAATATTTAATCCTGGCCAATATTTTAGTTTTGATTAGTCATAAATAAATAATTGGTTTTAATAAGATTCATAATAATTTCAGTTCATATATGTTTAATGTTAAACTGTTTTTAAAATCTCTATTATAATAAAACTGAGATGCAATATTATTTAACATTATGGTGTTATTCTCTATTTTCTATACAAAACGTTCACAGCAACGACAATTATCGATCACTCCAGTGTATCCTAAGTCTATTCGTTTGCATTGATTCTAACAAAACTCCCACTTTCATCGCATGAGTGAGCTAAGATATATAGATCTCTAGACGATTTGTCTGCAGTGAGACAAAAATATGAGAAACCGAAAAAGGCGAAATTGCTGCTAACATGAATTAGAACAAATACATTGAAAACATTGCCAAGGCTGCCGCAAAGAAGGTTGGCTCCCTGTACTGTGCTAGTAAACTCATCACACCTGACATTATCCTTTGTCTCTACAAACCCACCATCCGTCTATGCATGGAGTATTGTTGCCACATCTGGGCTGGTGCATCGTCTACTAGTTTCTCCCTCCTTGACAATGTCCAAAAAAAAATCGCCAACCTAATAGGTCCCTCACTGTCAACAAAGCTCTAGCCCCTGTCCCATCGCTGCAATGTAGCATCCTTGTGCTTGTTTTACAAATACTTCAAAGGAATATGCTCCGATGAATTGGCTACTCTGGTGCCCCTTCGACGTAAATTCACTAGACCAACTCGACAATCAACTAAATACCATCCATTCATTGTGGAGATCCCCAGATGCCGGAGAGCCTTCTACTCAAATAGCTTCTTTCCTCGTGCTGCTGGCCTCTTGAACTCCCTCCCTGACCCCTGTTTCCCTGACAGTACTGACATGCAGAAATTTAAAATTAATGTAAACAGACATCTCGCTGCGCAGATCCCAGTTAAGGTTGACCCCCCAACCTTCTCCCCTTTTCTTTCTTCTCAGTAGCCCCTTACGTCTACAGTGGCGGCCTGCCTTGTTTGGGGTGAATTACGTAAAAAAAAAAATGTAGACATAAAATGAACTTTATTTTCGAATAATTACAAAATAAGTACACTATTATAAAAATTGGGTTAACAGCGTACCTGATAAAAAATTGCAGAGTTGATGTCAACAGTGTCTGATTAACCTACTTATATTAGAAAAAACTAGTAAAACCTTAGTGGCCAATGAAAGTTGGGAAAGGTTATGTGTATGTTTTAGATAGGCAATAAAACACTAATAGCTTTAAACCAGAAGAGTAATATGGATATAGGTCAACGTTTTTGAAGAGGCGATAAAAATTTATAACGCTCAGTAGATGGATTCGAATATTAAAAACAGCCTGACGAATTCTTTCAATGCAGTAAAACGTAAACTATTTTGTGTAGCTAACTTGACATAAGTAGAAATATAAATTTCGTTAAGTCTGCACAAAGGGTTATGTAGTAGCTCAAACGTGTATAATACGGCTAGAGCTCTTAACTTAACATGACATAATCTTCGTTTATTCAAAAAACATTTATTTACAAACAAGTGCTTCTGCCTATTTTATAAATATACATATTTATCGTATACAAAATTTAATAAAAATTCACAAAAGGCTTCATCAGTGTATAACACATCACAGCCATTGATTGAGTGATGGAAAGAAGAGCAAAAAGTATATATATAAGTGAATATGTACTAATTAAATGAATATTGGATGTATCTTGTTTTATTAGACTGACTGTGGTGTGTTATACATTGATGAAGCCTTTTTGTCAACGTTTGGTAAATGCTGTATACCATTAATGGGTATATTTATTAAATAGGCAGAAACAATTGTTTGTAAATAAATGTTTTTGACTGAACTAATATTATATAATGGTTCTATCTATCTATCTATCTATCTATCTATCTATCTATCTATCTCTCTCTCTTTATATATATATATATATATATATATATATATATATATATATATATATATATATATATATATATATATATATACTAGCGGGACTTGTGCACGGGTGATGACCGAGAAAATGCAAGAACCAAAAAGAACTCATGCTCCTATCTCTGAACCCCATTTTTTAATTGCCTATAAACATTTTTTAATTGCCTATGAATATTAATTGTACTGTTCTCTAAGTATTAATTTTATAAATAACAATGCACGTATAATTTCATATCTACAGGAGAAACTTACGCCCTGGCAAAGAACTTATTTTTTATTAGGTGTGTGTCGCAGTAATTGTGTACATACACAAACACAGGAAAAAAGTAATATTTGATATAAATGAAAAACAAACCCTTTACTAACCCTATCACTAACCCAAAGTTCGGGTGGCAATACGAAAAAAGACGGAAACGGTCACGTCGGCACTTCTTCACGAGTGTCAGAAGCTACCAAGCGACAAGTAATAAACCCATCATCCTCATAAAAGATGTTGTAATGCTTCCTGTTACATTAGCAGCTGTGATGAATTCTAAATAACACAGAAGCGTTGTGTTTCTTTATATCTTAGCGGTAAGCTTTAGTCACGTGGCAATATGAAAGAAATTAAAAAGATGGAAACGGTGCGTGCACAGTACGCGTAATGGAACCATTAAAAAGTCAACTCATAGTGTAAGGAACCGTTAAGAGTTAATTTGACCTCAGAAATAGTCCGCTTTCTCCAGTCGGCATTTCCCCATGGATGAAAGCACCGTGACCGTTGCAGCAGTGATAATTTTATGAGTAAAATGAATTTAGGAAATAATTTTATTGTTGATTACGGATGTTATATGTTGGTTTGTTTCTATAACGTATATACGGGATAGAGCAATTATGTATATAAATGAAGGAAGGGAGATAAAAAAAAAATGTGAGAATGACACATCTAGTTCATATTCGGTTGTTCAATGCAAGGTGTACTCGATAAAACATGTTCATTTTTTTTCTTTCCTACATAAATAAACATTTTTTATCCAGTACACCTTGCATTGAACGACCGAAAATGAAATAGATGTGTCATTCTCACATTCGTATCTCTCTTCCTTGATATACATATATATATATATATATATATATATATATATATATATATATATATATATATATATATATACATACATACATACATACATACATACATACATACACATTTAGAGATGATGGTGTGTAGTGTAATATATTCTAGTGCGATCGACTGTCATTAATTCACCGAATAAGACCGTATTACTGTTATAAAAGGGTTTATATCTTATATTTGTTTTTGTTTTTTTTTTGGGGGGGGGGGGTAGATGGTGCTTATGGTTGAGTATACATCTGTTATGAAAATTGTAGTTTAGTAGCTAAGGAGAGGTTTGGTGTCTAATAGAGGAGGTGGTTATCCCAATCAGTGAAAAAATGCTGTCATATCAAATCAAGCGGATGGGCCATCATAGACTTGCTTTCACCGTAATATATGTTATGGAATCTGTATGGGATCTTGTTTCTTAATTAATTCTGTTAACTTTTACCTAATTACATTTATGAGTCTATCAGAGTGCCTGTGTATATCGGTTAGGCTTTAATCTTTGTATATATATATACATACACACACACACACACACACACACACACACACACACACACACACATATATATATATATATATATATATATATATATATATATATCGAGGCAGCATTTTTTCCTTAAGACACGTATTATTAAAAATAACTGACAATTTTTGCCTGGTTATTTTAGTATTGATCCCTTCAATTTTCCGGATTAAAATCTTAATCTCGGAAGAAAATTGGCTGATGAAACTGCCGTAATGTACATGTTAGTCCAGAGTACTTTCTGACCCGTCCGGGTCCATCGTCAGCGGAATAATGACAAACAGGTAAAGACCTGGAGTGAGATTTATAATTAATTATGGCGGGAAAATTTATATATGAAACTATATTTATTAGGTATTATAAGTATTTAAGTATATTAGTACTAGTGTTAAAATTAATCTTGTTAATAGCAGGTTTTTTTGTTTTAATGAGTAAAGCTTCTAGTATGTGGAGTTTTTGTGTATTAGTATTATGTTCTAAGATTTTAGTATTGTCTACGATAAGTTTTCGGATTTGCGAGCGGGACAGGAATGTTCATTAGTAAGGTGTCTAGCTAAAATCTAGGTATATCTTAATCTATAATATTTGTCATTTGTAGAGATTATGGAAATGTGAGTGTATGTTATATTTGGGTTGGTAGCGGAGATATGGAGGTGATATATATATATGATATATGTGAAGGGAACAGGGGTTTACTTTATATATCTAATATATAAAGTTAAGACGATTTTTCCCCTGTACTTTCCTGAAGAATAGAACAATAACCACATGCATCACAGGCTACTAAACTCACCACTTTAATACGCTTATCTACTCGAGCGTGTTTTAGTAAATTTGTTATTATTTTTCTCCGGCAAACTCTAAGTATAACTTGTGGCCCACCATTTTCGACTCTCCTTCAAACATACTCCATATAGGTGATAGCAAAAAATTCCCCTTAAGAATTAAGTCCTGCCACTCCCCCATCAACACCAGGAAGTAATAAACAACGTCTACTTTTCAAAGACTTGTCCGTTATTATTTCCTATTTGTCGGCTATTACTACATAATACAAAACATTATGCACACATTACGCTGAATTTTGAGAATATCGGATTACGTTATTTCTACCTATTACGTATACATTTATACTCATTCCGGTTTTTAGAGAATGCAGTTAACGAACATAGTTCTTTGTAGTATTTCATTTTTCAATATGGCGGCTACAATTTCTTCAACGACTCAACTTCCGAATTAATTAACTATACACCAAGGTACCCGACATAATCATGAAGTGTACATTTTCTGATTCCTATACGTTTTACACGCATAATATCCAAAAATTGAAAGAAAAAACATCGGTTTATATGGAAATGACCCAAAACGTGTGGACCCTAAATTCGGTCGCCTTTTGGCGGATCGTACGACAAAACGCACGCCAGCTAATGACCTATTTTTCATAGATTTTATTCTTGCTTTCGTGTCCAACACGTTAGCAGCGTAGATCCAAGACCGAGAAGTTTATGGTTCGATCCCAGTCGTTTCACACAATTTTTTAATTTCTATTTGTTTTACATTGTTAAACTTTTTTTACGAGAGAGGCGGGAAGGAAGGACTATAGGCCGGATTTTTTTTAAATTCAACATTATCATGTAGTCCTTTGAAAAGAAATCAAATTAATATGTAGTACTTTAACTATTGTTTTTTTTAAACATAGTTCACCCTCAAACAAGGCAGGCCGCCACTGTAGATGTAAGGGGCTACTGAGAAAAAAGAAAAGAGGAGAAGGTTGGGGGGCCAACCTAAATTGGGATCTGCGCAGCGAGATGTCTGTTTACATTAGTTTTAAATTTCTGCATGTCAGTACTGTCGGGGAAACAGGGGGCAGGGAGGGAGTTCCAGAGGCCAACAGTTCGAGGAAAGAAGCTATTTGAGTAGAAGGTTCTCCGGCATCTGGAGACCTCCACAGTGAATGAATGGGATTTCGTTGATTGTCGAGTTGGTCTAGTGAATTTACGTCGAGGGGGCATCAGAGTAGCCAATTCATCGGAGCATAATCCATTGAAGTATTTGTAAAACAAGCACAAGGACCTATTTGCGTTCGGTCGGATGTTGACAAATATTAATTCATTATTTTCTATTTCTCCCGCGCAACGTCGGGGGACGGATCCAGCTAGTTGTAAATAAAGAATTTAATTTGATTATAAGTGAGTTATAATTGGAAATATCTTAAACAAAATAAAAAGATATAAAACCGATACGCCGATCATTTATATATATATATTAACAAAGCTCACCCCAAACTAGGCATGCTGCCACTGTAAACGTAAGTGGCTACTGAGAATAAAGGTTTAAATATTTGGGAGCAGAGCAGCGAGATTCTTGTACATTATATATATATATATATATATATATATATATATATATATCATCACGATATATTGTTATTTGACGATAAATCGCTTAACTTAATATATATATAATATTATATCATATATTATATTATATATGAATATTATATATATACAGGGTGGGCAAAAATAAGGGTCCTATTTTTAAAAATTCATAACTTTTTTATTTATTGATTTTTTTTATTTATTTTTTTTAGAATAAGTAAAGGACCCCTTCCGAAGCAAGCATGAGCCGTATTAGCCCTAAAGAACGTACCCTCATTTAGAAAACATTATTTTTACTTAAAAAACTCAAAACAGTGTAAAAAACAATACTTTAGTTTTTGTAAGTTTTAATAAGTATTTTTCGGCTAAAATTTGTTTTGTTTATTTCAAAAAATCTCGGAAGGGTCAGTCTACACACACATAAGGTTTGGTGAGTTTAACTTTTATTTTGTGGAAGTTATTCCAATTCAAGTTATTCAAATTTAAAGATAGGACCCTTATTTTGGCCCACCCTGTATATGTTTATATTATCACGATAAATTATTATTTAAAGATACATCGCTTATCTTTAACTTAATATATATATAATATTATATCATATATTATATCATATATTATATATATATATATATATTATCACAACATATTATTTAATAACGCTACATCGCTTATCTTTAATTTTATATATATAATATTATATCATATATTATAAATTGTATATCATATATTATATATATATATATATATTTATATTATCACGATAGATTGTTATTTAACGATACATCGCTTATCTTTAAGTTAATATATATATAATATTATATCATATATCATATATTATATTATATATTATATATATTTATATTATCACGATAGATTGTTATTAACGATACATCGCTTATCTTTAACTTAATATATATATATATATATGATATGATATTATATCATATACTATATTATATATCATATATTATATTATATATATATATATATATATATATATATATATATATATATATATATATATATATATATATCATGACGATAGATTATTATTTAACGATGCATCGCTGATCTTTAACTTGATATGTATATATATATATATATATATATATATATGGTATTATATCATATATTATATTATTTATCATATATTATATATTATATATTTTATACTATATTTATAGATAATATATATATATATTATATATATATATATATTATATTATATTTTATCATATTATATTATATATTATTTTTTATATATTATATACTATATTATATATAATATTATATTATTTAACAATACATCGTTTATCTTTAATTATATATATAATCCAGATAAAATATTCATAGGGTAGTAATCCAAAGAATTTCAACCGGGTTTATAAAAAGTGCTCAATATCAAATAGAGCTTTTATATATGAATATTTTTTGTTTTTTTCCAAATATTATCTAAGGTTTAGATCGGATTCTAACTCTCCCTGATGAGATCTCAGTTTATGATAGCGGTTGATCGATAACATCGACATGCTAGTGTCGCTTATTTTGTACATGTCTGTGTAATTAAAAATAATCATATATATATATATATATATATGTTTCTTTTTGGATTAAATTCTAAACGTAAATTAAGGTTTGGCTGCTATTAACTGAAAAGTTAACGAAGTTCTCTGTTAAATATGTCATCCCAGATGCTACCCGAGATATAC
This sequence comes from Sepiola atlantica, assembly GCA_963556195.1. Lineage (NCBI taxonomy): Eukaryota > Metazoa > Mollusca > Cephalopoda > Sepiida > Sepiolidae > Sepiola > Sepiola atlantica. Next base: position 98,761,319 of record OY744529.1, read on the forward strand.
ACAATCAGCGTCACAAAAATATGTATTCGTTTAAGATACGTCCTAGAATATTTGTGGGAATCTGTTTTTGCGTTGATTAGTCAGTTGATCTGTCACACATTTGTTTGAAAAAAATTCTTACTCATAAAATGCAGACGGAATAGGGCAATGTATTCAACATCTATCAATCACCTCAGTACGATGATGTTTACATCCGTTGGTCCGTCACGTTCTAGTTTGAAATAGCATTTTTTTTTATTGTTGTTTTTACTAAGTTCAAATTTTAGAAACATTTTCCTTGGTCTGTCAGATGTAAGTTTGAAATAGCATTTTTTTGTTGTTGTTTTTTACTAAGTTCAGATTTTAGAAACATTTTCATTGGTCTGTCAGACGTAAGTTTGAAATAGCATTTTTTTTATTGTTGTTTTTACTAAGTTCAGATTTTAGAAACATTTTCCTTGGTCTGTCAGATGTAAGTTTGAAATAGCATTTTTTTGTTGTTGTTTTTACTAAGTTCAGATTTTAGAAACATTTTCATTGGTCTGTCAGACGTAAGTTTGAAATAGCATTTTTTTGTTGTTGTTTTTACTAAGTTCAGATTTTAGAAACATTTTCCTTAGTCTGTCAGACGTAAGTTTGAAATAGTAATTTTGTCTGTCTTCTACGCTTAGTTTTGTTGGTCCGTCACACATGCTTGAAATAGCCTTTTGCTCTGTCTGCCACGATGAGTTTTTAGTAATATTTTCGTTGGTCTGTCACCCATAAGTTTTAAATATCATTTTCATTACTAAACGCGCAGTGTGAATGGACGTATCTCACGAATATCCGCGTTCTTGTTTTTTTGGTCAAAATGCGTAACTGGATGTGGTGAGTGTATCCGGAAATAACGAGCGCCCTCCCGCCCCGATCCCGTGACACTTGTGGGCGAAGTTAGGAGATAATAACGCAGGTTACGTGATGGGTCGCACTGAGGGTGATAAGGACGAACGGTGGGTTATGGTGTAAGCGCTAGACAGCTCGAGGTTTTATTTACTCCTCCCCAGGAGTTAGGCACAAGGCCAGTTTTATCTTACTCCCACAAGTAAGATGTGACCCAAGATCGGGTCGAGAAAGTGGGGTTTGAAAAGCCAGCGCTCGAGATGTGAGCTTTCTTGCCATTTAAAAATTGCCTGGGCAGCCCCGTCGGCATTCCCCGGTAGGGGCGCCTCAGACAGTAAGCAATAAACTTACTCCTCCCCAAAGAGGGGAGGCAAAGCCTGGGAAGGTGGACCTCCTAGAACTGCACAGGACAGGCGTGCAGTATCCATCGGAACAGATACTACACAGGCGTAAAGAGGTGCTCGAGGCATGGGACCATTTACAGACTTGAAAGAGAATGATTGATTTATTATGACTCTGTTCTGGATTCTCTTCTTTTCAATTAATAATAATCTTGTTTGAAATTTTAATAAGAAATCTCACGCACCTTTTTTTTTCTCTTTACACTAGTTCAGATTATTATAATTACTCACTAGGAGTTCTCACGTGAGTCATTATCAGTGACCGCTCACTGGCAACACCGGGTGGTGTTCTCTGGATTCTGAGTGACAATACATCTCCGCCGATTTTGTAATAACCGTTGAAAATCATTTTGCGTTTTCGCAACAGCCGTTTCTCAATGATTTCATGCTGATAACGCCATTAGTTCTCTCTGGGATTTGAGTGGCAATAATCCTATCCAGGATTTCAGTACTGTCCGTGCCCTTCTAGTGGAGGTCTGCATGGTGTTATCCCTTCTCGGTCTTTCCATCTTCCTTTACCCTTTACGATAATTTTCCGTGTAAGATGTCGATGCCACCACAGGTGTGTCTGCATTTTTTGTCGCGTAGGTAGTTTCAGTTTCATTTGTTTCGTGTAATTTTCCTCCTGGGTATCTAGTTGTGTTTACACAGTGCTGTTCTATTTCAATTTCTGAGATTACCTGTGGTTGGTCGACATTATCTGGTTAGTGACTTGGTTTCCGAACTCAAGGATGTTTCTTAATATTCCAGTTGCTTTCATCAGTACCGTGCTTTGTATGCTGAACATTTCTCCTAGTTTTTTGTTCAGTTATTTTTTTTTTTACATAACTGTTCCTAGTACCCCTCCCATTGTTAGTATTTCAATGGTCTTCATGTTTCATATTCCCTTAGGGGTGGAGGTGGAGGTTAGATTATGCCGTTTTTCTTATCTACTTTGGTGGTTTCAGTTGTCTTGGTTTCGTGTAACGTTTCTTTCTGTCTCTAGTTGTTTTTACAGTGTTATTCTATTTTAGTCAATTTCTGATTGGTCAGCATTATATTGTCGGGTCTTCTTGCCCGAATGAGTTTATCCGTTATAACTTTCATTTTTCAGTACTTGCTCCGGATTCGCTTGTCCCATTTGTCTGGGTATGTGAATTGTTTTCATTTGCATAGTTCTCAATGGACAACCTTTCCAACCCAGTCGTGCCTGTTTTTGTATTTAATTAAAAATGTCCATCATATTTGGTGTAAATCCGATTTATCATTTAACTTTCTATCTAAACGCATTTTTATTAGTGTTTTCAGCGATGTTGGATATTTGAAGTCATAAGGGGTTTCGGGTCTTTGAATATCGTACTTAGTCATCCAGTGTTCAATGTAAACAATCTAAACTTCCGTCTCATTATCAAAACACTTGTAAATGATTCATTGTACCTGATTAATTGAAGACTAATTACTATTTTACTCATAGCTGGTGAAAATGATTCATTGTACCTGATTAATTGAAGACTAATTACTATTTTACTCATAGCTGGTGAAAATGATTCATTGTACCTGATTAATTGAAGACTAATTACTATTTTACTCATAGCTGGTGAAAATGATTCATTGTACCTGATTAATTGAAGACTAATTACTATTTTACTCATAGCTGGTGAAAATGATTCATTGTACCTGATTAATTGAAGACTAATTACTATTTTACTCATAGCTGGTGAAAATGATTCATTTTACCTGATTAATTGAAGACTAATTACTATTTTACCCATAGCTGGTGAAAATGATTCATTGTACCTGATTAATTGAAGACTAATTACTATTTTACTCATAGCTGGTGAAAATGATTCATTGTACCTGATTAATTGAAGACTAATTACTATTTTACTCATAGCTGGTGAAAAGAATAGGGTTCATAACTTTCACAATGGCAATATTCAAATACTTGTAATTGAACTTGAGTTGCTGATTTCATATTCCTATTCGAACCTGAGCACACGCACATGAAATATACAAAGTATAATCAGTCTTTTTTATCATTTCTTTGTCATCGACAGCTTCTTTCATACAAAATCAATATTTGCTTCTCGTCTGTCAGATGTTCTTGTGAATCGTTGATGTTATTAAGAAATATGTAATTCAATTTAATTCCTTCCAGAAAATAATTTTTTATAGTCGGAATTATTTTCAAACGAGTCTCATCTTTAAAAAAGAGACGGAACTTTATGTTTGTACATACAGATTTACTTCCCTTTGATTGTAACAAAAATATTTTGAAAAAAAACAGCACCAAACCATCGTAGTTTTTAAAAGAAAAGGAAAAAATGCAAGGCAACACACAACTAGAAGAGAGAGAGAGAAAGATATATATATATATATATATATATATATATATATATATATATATATATATATAGAGAGAGAGAGAGAGAGAGAGAGAGAGGGGGGAGAGGGAGAGAGAGAGTATAGTATATAATTTTAATTAAGAACTCACGGACGCTTTGACGACAAATAATAAAAGAAAATTTAAATGTCTATTTCAAGTTTAACCTAAACAAATATATTTTTCTGTATAATATTTTGATAAAAAGATCTTTTCCGGTCAGTGAATGTGACGAGAAATATATATATATATATATATATATATCTATATATATATATATATTGGTACAGAAAAATTAGTACAACATTCGTACCGTCGGTTTCAAGCTCAGAAGGACTTAGTCATCCCCTTCTCTTTAGCTTATGTTGTCATCTGTTTCGGAAATGTGAAGTCACGTGTCACTCTCGTTTGGACGCGTTATTTGCTTAGAGTGTTATGTATATTTGTTTAAATTTAGTGTAAGGGAGGTTTAATAAAGTTTGAAAAACGGGGGGATTAAAAGTAACAGTAAGGAATTAAAAATGGAAAAGATTTGAAAACATAAAAAAAAAAAAAAATAAAATATATAAAAAAACAAACAAACTTCTATATAAATCCCGTGAGTCAATGTTTACAAGTAGCGTATATTTGGCCGTTATTGTTTTGAGGGGTAATAATGTGTCTTCTAAAGAAAATAGGGAGAGCAAATGGGTTTAAGGATTATACTTATGACGATATAAACAATTTAAAAAACACACATTAAATTCAAGTTTAAATCCTGGATTACACGCAACCACAATGGGAACACACTAGATAGATTTAGAAAAGATTTATCAAGCACCTTTCAAAAACTCAGAATCAAAATCACCATTAAAACAAATTTAGACCAAGTAGATTTCCTAAACACCACACTGAACCTTACAAACAACACACACAAACATTTCCACACACCCAATGATACACTCCAATACACATACAAGGGATCCTGCCACCCCCCACGGTTTTAAAATATTTAATCAATAATATAAGCCAACGAATCGCAAACCTCTCATCCAGTCTCGAAATGTTCAACCAGGCAGCACCTTATTACAATAAAGTGCTCCGCGACAGCGGGTTCAGAAAAGAAATCTCATAGCAATACAAAATTAGTAATTGGTAGATAATGATACACTTACTTCTGATCATTCGACTCCCATGCTCTACACCTTGGCCTTTTGGCTAAGATCAAAGTGTAGTATCTGTTCCGATGGATACTGCACCCATAGACTGGTATTGTCTTGGCCTTCGGGGCTTGATTTACGCCGGTCTATGGGTTTGTCCTGTGCAGTTCTAGGAGGTCCACCCTCCCAGGCTTCGCCTCCCCTTCTTTGGGGAGGAGTAAGTTTATTGCTTATTGCCTGAGGCGCCCCTACCGGCTAATGCCGACGGGGCTGCCCAGGCAATTTTTAAACCCCACTTTCCCGACCCGACCTTGGGTCACATCTTACTTGTGGAAGTAAGATAAAACTGGCCTTGTGCTTAACTCCTGGAGAGGAGTAAATCAATACTCCCATGCTCTACACATTTCAATAATCAAGAACATGGCTGAAGAGCGATGGATCGGTTTTAAGATTATGTTTCTTTTTCACCAGGCTCCGGTTGTTCGTGACACCATCGGTACCATGTGATCTAATAATAATAATCCAGGTAAAACATCCACAAGGTAGTGATCCAAAGAATTTCAACCGGGTTTATAAAAAGTGCTCAATATCGAATAGAGCTTTTATATATGATTATTTTTATTTACACAGACATGTGCAAAATCTGGTTCTTTCCAAATATGATCTAAAGTTAAGAGCGGGTTCTAACTCTACCTGATAAGATCTCAGTTTATAATAGCTGTTGATCGATAACATCGACATGCTAGTGTCGCAGATTTTGCACATAATCATATATATATATATATATATATATATATATATATATATATATATATATATATATATATATATGAGGCAATCCAACAAAATATATAAGCGTCAACTAATATCTTATAATTAGTGAAACATCCGGATAAAAACTGAAGCCCAATATACTGGATAGATCATTAATATTATAATATAAAATGAAGTAATAAAATAAGGTGTCAATCAAATTTTATTAGAATTCAAAGTTCATGCAAAGTATCCTTAAGTCCTTAGCTCATGAGTTTTCAAAGATAATTCTTCTCTTCAGAGGACCATCACCGCAGTTATACTACTACAGGTAATAAAATTAAGCTTTGAAAATATATAAAAATTATATACACAAATACATAAAAATACATAACATCAAATATATCAACCCAAAAACATACTTTTTGTTGAATCTATACAATCCATCCAGGTCATACAAATTGAAAAACATAATGAGGAAAGACATTCAGAGGGTTTACCGAGGATTACTCCAAGTTATAAATAGCAGTCCATATACGTGAAATTGAAGGAGCTGACAAAGTTATCCAGTCGCGAAATGTGTCAATAATCGATTTATATTTTATATTATAATATATATATATATATATATATATATATATATATATATATATATATATATATATAAATAAATCTCTCTCGCTCTCGCTCTCTCTCTCACTCTCTCTCTCTCTCTCTCTCTCTCTGATGAGTCGTACACGAAATTAATTAATTAGTATAATAAACCTCATGTTTTATTATAGTACTTGCACGTCATTACAGGTGTTGCTTGGTTACCATTCATTTTTACGTGGTAGGAAAAAATCCCATTTTCAAAATCCAAAAATCCTCTGTCTGAATCTTAAATACCTTTGTCCTCACATAAACAATTTTTATTAGTACGAGATTACAAATTCTACCAATAAATACAAACTTAAAATTCTGAATTGAATTTTAAGTTCAAATTTGGATTTAATGTTTATATACTTTTTGAAGTATTATGTCATTTTCACAATAAATAGTTTACTAAATACTTTTTTATAATTAAAGTAGCTGCAGATATTTTCTCATTATGGTAAAAAAGAAGTGCGACGTGATCGATTGTCGTGATAATTATGATAATCACGTGATCAAAATAAGGTTAGCGTTGTCTGTCTTCCCAGTGATCACAATAAGCAAGAACGTTGATTAAATGGATTTTCGGTAGACAACACACCTAACGAATCTAAAATGGTTGTAGAATAGCATTTTTCATCAGAATACGAAACTATGGTTTGCAGAAGAAGAGGGGGCCAAAAAGACAACAAACATAACGAACCAAACATTTTTGTAGAAATGCCTTTTCATCAGAATACGAAACTATGGTTTGCAGAAGAAAAGAGCAGCCAAATAAGACAACACACCTTACGAACAAACATGTTTGTAAAAGTGCATTTTTGTCAGAATACGAAAAAGAGGAAAGCGGCCAAAAACGAAAACGCACTTAACGAACCAAACATGTTTGTAGAAATGCATTTTTATCAGAATACGAAACTATGGGTTGCAGAAGAAGAGATCGGCCAAAAAAGACAACGCGCCTAACGAACCCAACATGTGTGTAGAAATTACATTTTTCATAAAATTACGAAACTATAGTAAGCAGAAAAAGAGAGCGGCAAAAAACGAAACACACCTAACAAACCAAATATGTTTGTAGGAAGGTATTTTTCATCACAATACGAAACTATAATTTGCAGAATAAGAGAGCGGCCAAAAACGACAACACACCTTACGAATACAACTAGTTTGTAGAAAGGCATTTTTAATCAGAATACAAAACTATGGTTTGTAGAAGAAGAGAGCGGCCAAAAAAGCCAACGCACCCAACGAAACTAAAACATTTTTTTAGAATAGCATTTTCCACCAGAATACGAAGGTATAGGTTTGCAGAAAAATAGAGCGAGCAAAACGAAAACACACCTAACAAACCAAAAATGTTTGTAGTAATGCGTTTTTGTCCGAATACGAAACTATGGTTTTCAGGAGAAGAGAGCGGCTCAAAAAGACAACGCCCCTAACGAACGAAACTTTTTGTAGAAATGCATTTTTGTCAGAATACGAAACTATGGGTTGCGGAAGAAGAGAGCGGCCAAAAAAGACGACACACTTAACGAACCAAACATGTTTGTAGAATAGCATTTTCCATCAGAATACGAAACTATGGGTTACAGAAGAACAGAGGTGTCAAAAACGAAAACACACATAACGAACCAAACATGTTTGTAGAAATGCATTTTGATCAGAATACGAAACATTGGTTTGCAGAAGAAGAGAGGGGCCAAAAAGACAACGCACCTTACGAACAATACATGTTTGTAGAAATGCATATTTGTCAGAATACGTAACTATGGGTTGCAGAAAAAAAGAGAGCAGCCAAAAAAAACAACACACCTAACGAACCAAACATGTTTGTAGAAATGCATATTTATCAGAATACGAAACTATGCATTGCAGAAAAAGAGAGCGCTCATATAAGACAACACACCTTTCGAACCAAACATGTTTGTAGAAATGCATTTTTGTCAGAATACGAAACTATGGGTTGCAGAAGAAGAGAGTGCCCCAAAAAGGCAACACACATAACGAACCAAACATGTTTGTAGAAATGTATTTTTGTCAGAATACGAAACTATGGGTTGTAAAAGAAGAGAGCGGCCAAAAAAGACAACCTACCTAACTAACAAAATATGTTTGTTGAAATGTATTTTTGTCAGAATACGAAACTCTTGGTTGCAGAAACGGAAAACGGCCAAAAAAGACAACACACGTTACGAACCGAACATGTTTGTAGAAATGCATTTTTGTCAGAATAACAAAATTATGGGTTGCAGAAGGAGAAAGCGCAAAAAAAGGCAACGAACCTAACGAACCAAACATGTTTGTAGAAATGCATTTTATCAGAATACGAAACTATTGCTTGCAGAAAAAAGCGCGGCACCAGAATACAACACACCAACGAACCAAACATTTTTGTAGAGATTCATTTTTGTCAGAATACGAAACTATGGGTTGCAGAAGAAGAGAATAGCTAAAAAAGACAACCCACCTAACGAACAAAACACGTTTGTAGGAATGAATTTTTGTCAGAATAAGAAACTATTAATTGCAGAAAGAGAAAGCGGCCAAAAAAGACAACGCACCTTACGAACCAAACATGTTTGTAGAAATTAATTTTTGACAGAATACGAAACTATGGGTTGCAGAAGGATAGAGCGGCCCAGAAAGACAACACACCAACCAAACCAAACATGTTTGTAGAAATGTATTTTTGTCAGCATACGAAACTATGGGTTGCAGAGGGATAGAGCGGCCCAGAAAGACAACACACCAACCGAAGCAAACATGTTTGTAGAAATGCATTTTTGTCAGAATACGAAACTCTAGGTTGCAGAAAGAGAAAGCGGCCAAAAACTACAACGCAAGTTACGCCGCAAACATGTTTTTATAAATGATATTTGTAAGAATACGAAACTATGGGTTACAGAAAAAGAAAGCAACCAAAAAAGACAACGCACCTTACAAAGAAAACATGTTTGTAGAAATGCATTTTTGTCAGAATACGAAACTATGGGTTACAGAAACAGAAAGCGACCAAAAAAGACAACGCACCTTACGAAACAAACATGTTTGTAGAAATGCATTTTTGTCAGAATAAGAAACTATAGGTTACAGAAACAGAAAGCGACAAAAAAAGACAACGCACCTTACGAAACAAACATGTTTGTAGAAATGCATTTTTGTCAGAATACGAAACTATGGGTTGCAGAAGGAGAGAGCGGCCAAAAAAGATAACGCACCTAACGAACCAAACATGTTTGTAAAAAAGCATTCTTGTCAGAATACGAAACTATGTGTTGCAGAAAGGGAAAGCGGCCAAAAAGACAACGCACCTTACGAACCACACATGTTTTTCGAAATGCATTTATGCAAGAATACGAAACTCTCAGTTGCAAAAGGAGAGAGCGGCAAAGAAAACATGTTTGTAGAAATGCATTTTTGTCAGTATACGAAACTATGGGTTACAGAAACAGAAAGCGACAAAAAAAGACAACGCACCTTACGAAACAAACGTGTTTGTTGAAATACATTTTTGTCAGAATACGAAACTATGGGTTGCAGAAGAAGAGAGCGGCCAAAAAAAGCAACGCACCTAACGAACCAAACATGTTAGTAAAAATGCATTTTTGTCAGAATACGAAACTATGTGTCGCAGAAAGTGAAAGCGGCCAAAAAAGACAACGAACTTAATTACCCAAACATGTTTGTAGAAATTCATTTTTGTCCGAATACGAAACTATGGGTTGCAGAAGAATACAGCGGCCAAAAAGACAACGCACTTAACGAACCTAACAGGTTTGTAGAAATCAATTTTTGTCAGAATAAGAAACTATGGGTTGCAGTAGGATAGAGCGGCCATAAAAGACAACGCACCTAACGAATCTAACATGTTTGTAGAAATGAATTTTTGTCAGAATACGAATGTATGGGTTGCAGAAGAAGAGAGCGGCCAAAAAACACAACGCACCAACCGAAGCAAACATGTTTGTAGAAATGCATTTTTGTCCGAATACGAAACTATGAGTTGCAGAAGGATAGAGCGGCCCAGAAAGACAACACACCAACCGAACCAAACATGTTTGTAGAAATGTATTTTTGTCCGAATACGAAACTATGAGTTGCAGAAGGATAGAGCGGCCCAGAAAGACAACACACCAACCGAACCAAACATGTTTGTAGAAATGTATTTTTGTCCGAATACGAAACTATGAGTTGCAGAAGGATAGAGCGGCCCAGAAAGACAACACACCAACCGAACCAAACATGTTTGTAGAAATGTATTTTTGTCCGAATACGAAACTATGAGTTGCAGAAGGATAGAGCGGCCCAGAAAGACAACACACCAACCGAACCAAACATGTTTGTAGAAATGTATTTTTGTCCGAATACGAAACTATGAGTTGCAGAAGGATAGAGCGGCCCAGAAAGACAACACACCAACCGAACCAAACATGTTTGTAGAAATGTATTTTTTTCAGAATACGAAACTATGAGTTGCAGAAGGATAGAGCGGCCCAGAAAGACAACACACCAACCGAACCAAACATGTTTGTAGAAATGCATTTTTGTCCGAATACGAAACTATGAGTTGCAGAAGGATAGAGCGGCCCAGAAAGACAACACACCAACCGAACCAAACATGTTTGTAGAAATGTATTTTTGTCCGAATACGAAACTATGAGTTGCAGAAGGATAGAGCGGCCCAGAAAGACAACACACCAACCGAACCAAACATGTTTGTAGAAATGTATTTTTTTCAGAATACGAAACTATGAGTTGCAGAAGGATAGAGCGGCCCAGAAAGACAACACACCAACCGAACCAAACATGTTTGTAGAAATGTATTTTTGTCCGAATACGAAACTATGAGTTGCAGAAGGATAGAGCGGCCCAGAAAGACAACACACCAACCGAACCAAACATGTTTGTAGAAATGTATTTTTGTCCGAATACGAAACTATGAGTTGCAGAAGGATAGAGCGGCCCAGAAAGACAACACACCAACCGAACCAAACATGTTTGTAGAAATGTATTTTTTTCAGAATACGAAACTATGAGTTGCAGAAGGATAGAGCGGCCCAGAAAGACAACACACCAACCGAACCAAACATGTTTGTAGAAATGCATTTTTGTCCGAATACGAAACTATGAGTTGCAGAAGGATAGAGCGGCACAGAAAGACAACACACCAACCGAACCAAACATGTTTGTAGAAATGTATTTTTGTCCGAATACGAAACTATGAGTTGCAGAAGGATAGAGCGGCCCAGAAAGACAACACACCAACCGAACCAAACATGTTTGTAGAAATGTATTTTTGTCCGAATACGAAACTATGAGTTGCAGAAGGATAGAGCGGCCCAGAAAGACAACACACCAACCGAACCAAACATGTTTGTAGAAATGTATTTTTGTCCGAATACGAAACTATGAGTTGCAGAAGGATAGAGCGGCCCAGAAAGACAACACACCAACCGAACCAAACATGTTTGTAGAAATGTATTTTTTTCAGAATACGAAACTATGAGTTGCAGAAGGATAGAGCGGCCCAGAAAGACAACACACCAACCGAACCAAACATGTTTGTAGAAATGCATTTTTGTCCGAATACGAAACTATGAGTTGCAGAAGGATAGAGCGGCCCAGAAAGACAACACACCAACCGAACCAAACATGTTTGTAGAAATGTATTTTTGTCCGAATACGAAACTATGAGTTGCAGAAGGATAGAGCGGCCCAGAAAGACAACACACCAACCGAACCAAACATGTTTGTAGAAATGTATTTTTTTCAGAATACGAAACTATGAGTTGCAGAAGGATAGAGCGGCCCAGAAAGACAACACACCAACCGAACCAAACATGTTTGTAGAAATGTATTTTTTTCAGAATACGAAACTATGAGTTGCAGAAGGATAGAGCGGCCCAGAAAGACAACACACCAACCGAACCAAACATGTTTGTAGAAATGCATTTTTGTCCGAATACGAAACTATGAGTTGCAGAAGGATAGAGCGGCACAGAAAGACAACACACCAACCGAACCAAACATGTTTGTAGAAATGTATTTTTGTCCGAATACGAAACTATGAGTTGCAGAAGGATAGAGCGGCCCAGAAAGACAACACACCAACCGAACCAAACATGTTTGTAGAAATGTATTTTTGTCCGAATACGAAACTATGAGTTGCAGAAGGATAGAGCGGCCCAGAAAGACAACACACCAACCGAACCAAACATGTTTGTAGAAATGCATTTTTGTCCGAATACGAAACTATGAGTTGCAGAAGGATAGAGCGGCCCAGAAAGACAACACACCAACCGAACCAAACATGTTTGTAGAAATGCATTTTTGTCCGAATACGAAACTATGAGTTGCAGAAGGATAGAGCGGCCCAGAAAGACAACACACCAACCGAACCAAACATGTTTGTAGAAATGTATTTTTGTCCGAATACGAAACTATGAGTTGCAGAAGGATAGAGCGGCCCAGAAAGACAACACACCAACCGAACCAAACATGTTTGTAGAAATGTATTTTTGTCCGAATACGAAACTATGAGTTGCAGAAGGATAGAGCGGCCCAGAAAGACAACACACCAACCGAACCAAACATGTTTGTAGAAATGCATTTTTGTCCGAATACGAAACTATGAGTTGCAGAAGGATAGAGCGGCCCAGAAAGACAACACACCAACCGAACCAAACATGTTTGTAGAAATGTATTTTTGTCCGAATACGAAACTATGAGTTGCAGAAGGATAGAGCGGCCCAGAAAGACAACACACCAACCGAACCAAACATGTTTGTAGAAATGCATTTTTGTCCGAATACGAAACTATGAGTTGCAGAAGGATAGAGCGGCCCAGAAAGACAACACACCAACCGAACCAAACATGTTTGTAGAAATGTATTTTTGTCCGAATACGAAACTATGAGTTGCAGAAGGATAGAGCGGCCCAGAAAGACAACACACCAACCGAACCAAACATGTTTGTAGAAATGCATTTTTGTCCGAATACGAAACTATGAGTTGCAGAAGGATAGAGCGGCCCAGAAAGACAACACACCAACCGAACCAAACATGTTTGTAGAAATGTATTTTTGTCCGAATACGAAACTATGAGTTGCAGAAGGATAGAGCGGCCCAGAAAGACAACACACCAACCGAACCAAACATGTTTGTAGAAATGCATTTTTGTCCGAATACGAAACTATGAGTTGCAGAAGGATAGAGCGGCCCAGAAAGACAACACACCAACCGAACCAAACATGTTTGTAGAAATGCATTTTTGTCCGAATACGAAACTATGAGTTGCAGAAGGATAGAGCGGCCCAGAAAGACAACACACCAACCGAACCAAACATGTTTGTAGAAATGCATTTTGTCCGAATACGAAACTATGAGTTGCAGAAGGATAGAGCGGCTCAGAAAGACAACACACCAACCGAACCAAACATGTTTGTAGAAATGTATTTTTGTCCGAATACGAAACTATGAGTTGCAGAAGGATAGAGCGGCCCAGAAAGACAACACACCAACCGAACCAAACATGTTTGTAGAAATGTATTTTTGTCCGAATACGAAACTATGAGTTGCAGAAGGATAGAGCGGCCCAGAAAGACAACACACCAACCGAACCAAACATGTTTGTAGAAATGTATTTTTGTCCGAATACGAAACTATGAGTTGCAGAAGGATAGAGCGGCCCAGAAAGACAACACACCAACCGAACCAAACATGTTTGTAGAAATGTATTTTTTTCAGAATACGAAACTATGAGTTGCAGAAGGATAGAGCGGCCCAGAAAGACAACACACCAACCGAACCAAACATGTTTGTAGAAATGCATTTTTGTCCGAATACGAAACTATGAGTTGCAGAAGGATAGAGCGGCACAGAAAGACAACACACCAACCGAACCAAACATGTTTGTAGAAATGTATTTTTTTCAGAATACGAAACTATGAGTTGCAGAAGGATAGAGCGGCCCAGAAAGACAACACACCAACCGAACCAAACATGTTTGTAGAAATGCATTTTTGTCCGAATACGAAACTATGAGTTGCAGAAGGATAGAGCGGCCCAGAAAGACAACACACCAACCGAACCAAACATGTTTGTAGAAATGCATTTTTTTCAGAATACGAAACTATGAGTTGCAGAAGGATAGAGCGGCCCAGAAAGACAACACACCAACCGAACCAAACATGTTTGTAGAAATGTATTTTTTTCAGAATACGAAACTATGAGTTGCAGAAGGATAGAGCGGCCCAGAAAGACAACACACCAACCGAACCAAACATGTTTGTAGAAATGTATTTTTTTCAGAATACGAAACTATGAGTTGCAGAAGGATAGAGCGGCCCAGAAAGACAACACACCAACCGAACCAAACATGTTTGTAGAAATGTATTTTTTTCAGAATACGAAACTATGAGTTGCAGAAGGATAGAGCGGCCCAGAAAGACAACACACCAACCGAACCAAACATGTTTGTAGAAATGTATTTTTTTCAGAATACGAAACTATGAGTTGCAGAAGGATAGAGCGGCCCAGAAAGACAACACACCAACCGAACCAAACATGTTTGTAGAAATGTATTTTTTTCAGAATACGAAACTATGAGTTGCAGAAGGATAGAGCGGCCCAGAAAGACAACACACCAACCGAACCAAACATGTTTGTAGAAATGCATTTTTTTCAGAATACGAAACTATGAGTTGCAGAAGGATAGAGCGGCCCAGAAAGACAACACACCAACCGAACCAAACATGTTTGTAGAAATGTATTTTTTTCAGAATACGAAACTATGAGTTGCAGAAGGATAGAGCGGCCCAGAAAGACAACACACCAACCGAACCAAACATGTTTGTAGAAATGTATTTTTTTCAGAATACGAAACTATAGGTTGCAGAAAGAGAAAGCGGCCAAAAACTACAACGCAAGTTACGCCGCAAACATGTTTTTATAAATGATATTTGTCAGAATACGAAACTATGGGTAACAGAATGAGAAAGCAACCAAAAAAGACAACGCACCTTACAAAGAAAACATGTTTTTCAAAATGCATTTTTGTCAGAATACGA
Source organism: Sepiola atlantica (assembly GCA_963556195.1). NCBI lineage: Eukaryota > Metazoa > Mollusca > Cephalopoda > Sepiida > Sepiolidae > Sepiola > Sepiola atlantica. Next base: position 98,776,536 of record OY744529.1, read on the forward strand.
ATCTATGGGTTGCAGAAGAAGAGAGCGGCCAAAAAACACAACGCACATAACGAACAAAACATGTTTGTAGAAATGCATTTTTGTCAGAATACGAAACTATGGGTTGCAGAAGGATAGAGCGGCCCAGAAAGACAACACACCAACCGAACAAAACATGTTTGTAGAAATGCATTTTTGTCAAGATTCGAAACTATGGGTTGCAGAAGAAGAGAGCGGCTAAAAAAGACAACGCACCTAACGAACCAAACATGTATGTAGAAATTAATTTTTGTCAGAATACGAAACTATGGGTTGCAGAAGGAGAGAGCGGCCAAACAAGACAACGTACATAACGAACTAAACATGTTTGTAGAAGTGCATTTTTGTCAGAATACGAAACTATGTGTTGCAGAAGAATAGAGCGGCCAAAAAGACAACGCACATAACGAACCTAACAGGTTTGTAGAAATCAATTTTTGTCGGAATAAGGAACTATGGGTTACAGAACCAGAAAGCGGCCATAAAAGACAACGCACCTAACGAACTAAACATGTTTGTAGAAGTGCATTTTTGTCAGAATACGAAACTATGTGTTGCAGAAGAATAGAGCGGCCAAAAAGACAACGCACATAACGAACCTAACAGGTTTGTAGAAATCAATTTTTGTCGGAATAAGGAACTATGGGTTACAGAAACAGAAAGCGGCCATAAAAGACAACGCACCTAACGAACCAAACATGCTTGTAGAAATGCATTTTTGTCAGAATACGAAACTATCGGTTGTAGAAGCAGAGAGCGGCCAAAATAGACAATACACCTTACAAACCAAACATTTTTGTAGACATGCATTTTTGTCAGAATACGAAACTATTGTTTGTAGAAGAAGAAAGTGGCCAAAAAAGACAACACACCCAACAAACCAAACATTTTCGTAGACATGCATTTTTGTCAGAATACGAAACTATGGTTTGTAGAAGAAGAAAGTGGCCAAAAAAGACAACACACCCAACAAACCAAACATTTTTGTAGAAAAGCATTTCTCATGTGAATACGAAACTATTGTCTGTAGAAGAAGAGAGCGGCCATGTATGAGAACACACCTAACGAACCAAACATTTTTGTAGAAAGGCATGTCTCATCAGAATACGAAACTAGTGTTTGTAGAAGAAGAGAGCGGCCAAAAAGACAACACAACTAACAAACCAAACATGTATGTAGAAACGCATTTCTCATCAGAATACGAAACTATGGTTTGTAGAAGAAGAGAGCGGCCAAAAAAGACAACACACCTATCAAACCTAACATTTTTGTAGAAAGGCATTTCTCATCAGAATACGAAACTATGGTTTGTAGAAGAAGAGAGCGGCCAAAAAAGAGAACACACCTATCAAACCTAACATTTTTGTAGAAAGGCATTTCTAATCAGAATACGAAACTATTGTTTGTAGAAGAAGAGAGCGGCCATGAATGAGAACACGCTTAGGGACATTCCATGCCAAGCCATCTAGGCCCATCACCACTCCCCTCATAATGTTTTATCCTTTTGACCCCTGTAAGATATACATAAGTCATGATGAACTGCCAAATTTCAGATCCAGCAATCATTTGGACCCTGTTTTTGAGACCAACCAAAATAAGGCCCACAGGCCAAAAAACGACTATCGCGACGTGTCGTGACGGGACTGCCCATCGTTACAAGACTGTAAATTGTTTGAAAAGTATTTAGTTTCGGGCCTAGAAAATTGCAACTAGTAGGGTTGTTTGACCGATGAATCTGAAAATCAACCTTAGAAAGCCAGGGGAGTTTATCTTGTGGGACTTTCTTGCATATTTATATGCCGAGACAGCTTCCGCGGGAACTCCCAAAATGGCGTAACTTTGGGGATAAAAAAAACAACTCTAGGGGTCAGAGGTGATATCTGTTTCAATATTTAGAAAACCACAAGATAGAATATTCAGAAAATATGTAGGGTTACACTCGGTATTTTATTCCTTCACATTTAAATTTAATGTCGAATGATGCGGTTTTTCAGTTTTTATGCCAAAAACACAAATTTGTCACATTACTAACACCAGTCAGTCTCTAATAGTCCTTCCACATATCGCCTAAAAGATTTAAAGGAACCCATGACAGGAATGATGTCGCAATTTTGAGAGGATTGAAACACAAAAAATGTAGATTTTGGGACGATGAAAACTGCATTTTTGTCAAATTTTAGGGTTTCTGGCTTATAAATTGGATTTTGCAGCATTTGTCAAAGTGATTTGTCAGAAGTGATTTGTCAAACGGGATTGTAATTTTCATTATGCAGATTTTGTGGCAAGATGAATAGCCTGATTAAATTTGGAGATGATCTATAAATGACAAAAGGCATTCTCAAGAGGCCAAAAACAGTATTTTTGTAAATTATAGCTTTTTAATGACCACAAAATGGATTTTGCGACACTTGGTTGTAGATGGGATTTTCTTGAGAACCGCCATTAGATTTTCATCATCATGAAGTTACATACCAATGAAGGTCAGATTTTCTCTAAAGCTTGTTTTCAGAAAAAAACCCTCTGGTTTCGTCCCCAGTGGCTTGAAAGGGCTCCAAAATGGGGCAAAATACCCCAAAACGGACAAAATTGACACATTCTGCCCAATAACATTTGATCCATCCATTAGATTTTCCTGAAACTCTCACAAAACCAAGATATAATAAATACACTTTTTGATTTCCCACTTATATAAGTATGACACTTACCCCCGGAAAAAACTTTTAGGGCTAAAAAAAAACCCCTTTTTCTGGGTCATTTTGGACTTTTTGTCAAAAATTGTAAAAAAATTGTAAAAAAATCCAAAAAAATAACAAAATAATAAAACCAACAAAAATCCCTGGGGCACGCATCTCAGGGTGTTTTAGGGCTCAAACACCCCTTTTTGGGGTAACTTTTTACTTTTTGTCAAAAAGTCCAAAACAATTGTAAAATAAAAAACAAGAAAAAAAACAAAAAAAAACGTAAAAATTCCCTGCACATTAAGCTTGCTACAGTTGTAGGGCTTTTCACTAAAGTTGTCCCATGTATTTTTTTGGTTTTATTATTTTCTTATCTTTTAGGATTTTTTGGCAAGTTTTTTGACAAAAAGGCAAAAATGGCCCCAAAAGCGTGTTTCTGAGCCCTAAAACACCCCAGGTGCGTGCTTTTTCTGTTCACAACCAGGCAATAATCACAGATTTTTTTACCAAAATTACACTGATTTTTTGCACAATTCATAAAATATCTTGAAAAGGGCTTAATATATATTTGGAATCCCTGGTTTCTTGGTTATTTGCTTCAATCAACAGATTTTCAAATAATGTGCAGTAATTCCATAATTTCAGAGAGGTAAGAATTAAAAGCAAAATAGTCCTTAAATATCTGACATCTGATCATTCCCCAGATCACTTCCTTCATCATTATTCCATCATCATTCAGTTGAAAATTCATTGCTTTAAAAACATTCCCTTTCCTGAATTTTGGTGCCCTGTGAATTGCACTACATTGACTTCAGTTCTGATGTGAGAAGTTCATGTTATTATTTTGTGTTGTTCTGTTTTGCTTGGATTGATTTTACTTCATCCTTCACTTTCAGGTCAATGGGTTTTCTCGTTCAATATGATCAGAGTTGTAAGGATTTCTGGAAACAGAATTTGGTTCTAGTAATGGGAAAACCTGCAAATATATTGTAATTTTTCTTAAAGTTAAACCGAGAAAATGTTGTCTTCTATTGTTCAAAATATCCAGTTGGTTTGTTCTGTCCATATTATTCTGGTGCCTGCCATGATACGGTCACATATCAGGGTTTTCATTAGCGCTTTGGCCTTGGGGGGGATTCGGCAATTTTTTGTGGGGGGGGGGGGACACATTTTTGTGAGGATTTATTTTCGTGAATGTCACTTCCCTGGGTTTCGTGCGGATTTATTTTTTCGCATTTGTAGCAAAAATCCTTTCAATTTTGGCGTCGGCTTTACCAAAAACTTCGTAAAATTGAAATTGGCGCGGATTTATTTTCGCGAATCAGGGGTAGTACACAAAATAAATATGCGCGAAAATTTATACAAATAAGGTATTTCACATTCCTGGTCAAATTTCATGAATCATCTAAGACTTCGCAGTGTTTTTGTCAATAATTTTACCATAACATAAAAATGTGTTTCAATTTCAGATGCATGTGAAAATGGAATGGATGGCAAGTTCACCAAAAAAGGTTTAGAAGCGATGTTGAAACATGTTGTTTTGGAAAAAGTCTGAAAGATGAATGTCACCAGAAAACTGCTGTAGAACTGAAATCATTTGCAGAACTGTCTGAAGATGAACAAATTGTCTATCGTTGGAGAGCTGGTTTGGAACAGAACTGTGATCTGGGTAGTATATGCAAGTACCACCGAAAGAAAGTATAGCGATTGTTTGTTCAAGAAAGGAAGTAAGTGCATCGATCCGTTCAAACTCCATACTAAGAAGAAGAAACCTTATGGGACACACAGCATATCACTCGCTATGGCTGTAGGGCTAAGGTCTCAAGGATCTCCATTGTGCATACAAGGAGAAGTGCCCTCATCATAAGATTGGCCTCTCTAAGTTTTGCCAATTGCGTCCTAAGTGGTGTGTCACTGTGTCTTCATCTGGTTCTCACTCTGTGTGTGTTTGTCAAATTCATCAAAACACTAAATTAAGTGCCAGGTACTCGAAGCTGTCGTCACTTTGAGCCAGCATCATCTACTTCAATTTGGGGTAAACAGCTCAGTGATGACAAGAGCTACATGACCGAGAACCATACTTTCTCGACGATGCCTTCATCAGAGGAGATGGAGAAGCTCCTTCAACCAAACGACTACGCAGCATGCCTGTTTGATGGGTACTGGTGGATAGTCCTTATTGATCAAGTGAATTTTGAAAATAAAGACGTCACATAAATATTCATGCATCCTCATGGTCCAACCCAGAACAATAACTTTCACTGGCCACGTAGAGAAGATAATGCATGGGTACCGTTTATAAAATTCATCATGAAAATTGACCCACCCAATTGTACATCAAATAGTGGACGGCAATTTAAAATCAATGAAAACCAGTTTACCCATATAAACAATACATTTATGACATGTGTAACAATTTAGTTTCATGTTCATTATTCTTTTGTGTTCATTATTTTAGTTCATTATTCTCTTCAACATTTTCGAGATATATAGTAGACTTGTTAGTCCCCCGATTTATTGAGGGGAGTGATGTTTTGAGACATGTCCGTTCGTCCGTCCGTTTGTTCATACTGATTTTTCTCCGCGACCATCCATTCAAATTTTCTGAAATTTTGCACAAAGTTGTAACTTCGGACAGGTTACAAAATGATATTCTCCGATTTTTGAAAAATCTCATTAGGCTCCCAGGGGTAAAAAATGCCCCTAAATGACAAAAATTATCCTTTTTGCTCTATAACTTTTGATCCATCCAATCAATGTTCCTCACGAAACCCCTGAAATGGGGGAGGTGGACTTCTCGTTTTTCGACAAAATTTGGAAAACTATTTTCCAAAAATTGATTTTTTACGGATAGCATATCATGGTTTTAACGTTTTTTTGTTTTTCTTTGACAAGAAAATTGTATTTGTTCTTATTGTAGGAGCTGGACTTTATCGTTTTGTTATTATTTTTAAAACAATTTTTGTCCAAAAAACCTAGACTTAGTTATTTTTCAAAAAAAGTGTGCACTCGTGGAGGGAGACTACGCATGCGCGGCTAGTTTGGTATCTTTTGGACGAGGTTTCACATAACTTCAATCGAGCATTGAAATTTTGTCTAAGAGTAACATAATTTAACCACTGAAATATTAAATGATAAGATAAACGCATATATACCTCTAAATTACACCCAGGTAGCCATACAAGTTTCTTACATTTATCAACATTAGACGAAAATTTAGCGTTTTCAACTACGATTTTGGGGGAAATTCTCAACTTTCGAGGTTTAATTTCAATGTGAAGAAATAAAATATCGAATATGAACCTATATATTTTCTGAATGTTCTACTTGTGGATTTCTAAATATTGAAACAGACATCACCTCTGATCCCTTGAGTTGTCTTTTTTGATCACCAAAGTAATGCCATTTTGGGGGTTTCCGCGGAAGCTTCTCGGCATATAAATATACAAGAAAGTCCCACAAGATGAACTACCCTGGCTTTCTAAGGTTTATTTTCGGATTCCTCGGTCAAAAAACCCTACTATGTGCAATTGTCTAGGCCAGAAACTAAATACTTTTCAAAATATTTACAATCTTGTAACGATAGGCAGTCCCGTTGCGACAGTCGTTTTTCGGCCTGTGGGCCTTATTTTGGTTGGGCTCAACAACAGGATTGCCATTGATTGCTGGATCTGAAATTTGGCAGTTCATCATAACTTATGTATATCTTACAGGGGGGAAAAGGATAAAAAAATCTGAGGGAGGGTGGTGATATTTCGATATTTGACTGGAGGAATTGGAATGTAATGCCCCCTTATCGAACCAAACATGTTTGTATCTTGAAACTATGGTTTGCAGAAGAAGAGAGCGGTTAAACAAGACAACAGACCTAACGAACCAAACATGTTTGTAGATAGGCATTTTCATCAGAATACGAAACTATGGTTTGTAGAAGAAGAGAGCGACTAAAAAAGAGTACACAAATAACGAACTAAACATGTTTGTAGAAAGGCATTTTTGTCAGAATACGAACCTATTGTTTGCAGAAGAAAAGAGCGGCCAAAAAAGACAACACCTCTAATGAACTAAACATGTTTGTAGAAAGGCATTTTCATCAGAATACGAAACTATGGGTTGCAGAAGAAGAGAGCGGCAGAAAAGACAACACACCTAACGAACGAAACATGTTTGTAGAAATGCATTTTTGTCAGAATACGAAACTATGGTTTGCAGAAGAAAAGAGCAGCCAAAAAAAGACAACACACCTAACGAACCAAACATGTTTGTAGAATAGCAGTTTTCATCAGAATACGAAACTATGGTTTGCAGAAGAAGAGAGCGGCCCAAAAAGACAACAAACTTAACGAACGAAACATGTTTGTAAAAAAGCATTTTTCATCAGAATACGAAACTATGGTTTGCAGACAAAGAGAGCGGCCAAAACAGACAACACACCTAACGAACCAAACATGTTTGTAGAATAGCATTTTTCATCAAAATACGAAACTACGGTTTGCAGAAGAATTTAGCGGTCCAAGGTAGGAAACACACCTAAATAACCAACGTCTTTTAACTAATAATTGAATTCTGACCTCATATTAAACAAACGTGTTTCGTTATGTTATTCTTGGGCGAGTGTGTATGTCTGCGTTTACTCGTTGTATCAAACTGATTGAGATATTATAGCATTATCGACTTGCTTTTTAGGGTCCAACATAATCAAAAGGTATAAAAGCTGAGCGAACCTAATATACTGACACGCCAAAATAGCTTAAAAACTATTAAACAAAGACCTAGAAGCTAACACTCTCTTATATCGCTTACTAAGATCCCAACTGTCAGCCCACATCTCTTCTAAAATTAAAAGAAGAGGCATTTTTGATCAGAATACGAAACCATGGTTAGCAGAAAAAGAGTGCGGCGAACGAAACCTCTATCACTATCTGATTATTTGACATCGATTTTATATATCAACTCGGTACTACTCCAGAGAATGCGCCTAATTTCCGTGACTGCTCGGCCGCAGCGATCGGGCAGGTCGCGGAAGCGCCCGAGGCTGTTGAGACGAAAACGAGGCTGTATAAACAAAACCGAAAATTGTGAAAATGGAAGGTTGGCAGACGACAATATAAGACGATGAATACGGAAAGAAAAAATGCATATATTTTTATAAAAACTCAAAGAAATGAACAAACCATAGCTGAAGAATTATAAATAAATTTTGTTGTTTTAGAGGGCAAAATGAACCATTTTTTAGTTTTTTTTTACAATTAGGCAAGTTTTTTGTTATATATTTTTTGGGGTGTGTGTGGGAATTCGCTTCCTTCCACATCCTCTCGACGTGGTTATATGCCCTCCAACAATCGGATACTACCGTGTGGTCCCAGGTACGACGTACTGTTTGATTATTGGAAGGGTTAGGGGTTCGGCATTCCTGTTAGGCACTGTCACCAGGAAACCCTAACCCTTCTCTGCGGGGTCGTATCCCCCGAAGACCCAGACAAGCGGCTGGAGAACACGTCTAACACTGTTTTTACGGCGGTTAAATAGAGACTCGTCTATTTCCACCGTATGCCCTGAGCCTCCGAGTCGCCGAGGGTTGCGCGACAGATGTTCCATGCAGACCTCCCGTAGACAATTCTTCCAGTCCACTTGTGTGGTTGGAGACAGTACGCCGCATTCCTTGCGTAGGTTCTTCCCTGTTGCCATATCCTGGGACCACAGGTAGATTAGTTTCAGTATAGTTGATATTTCCATGCTGGATCGCGAAAAGAATGTCCCTACTGCTGGAAATTCATTTTGCGTTTTGCTTAGCGATTCCTTACAATTATTATCGGCTGCTTGCTATAAACTACTTTGCAGCAACCTGATTGGTCAGTTTTTTTTCTCCAGTTTTCCTCGTTTTCGACTCGGCAGCTCTCGGGCGCTTCCGCGACCTGCCTGATCGCTGCGGCCGAGCAGTCACGGAAATTAGGCGCATTCTCTGGAGTAGTACCATCAAGTCTTTAAAACAGATGAGGATTGATAATTTGTATTTTTTGGATTATTCAGACAAATGATTTTTTTAACTGAACGCGTGGATACACGGATAAAAGTGCTGAGTACTAATCAGTTCTAAGTGATAGTCTTTGGGAGTCTTAAGGTTCAATCCTCAGTAAGGGCGATATTAAGAATACAATTAAGAATTGCAAGCTAATCTCGTGGATTAAATAAATGTGTGCATATTCATGAGTTCGACATAATTGTTCCCGTGTTTGACCAGACGCACATGAGTAGGTCGGAGGTTACATCGGACAAAACGTTATGAGAATAACATCCAAGAGAAGAAAAGTATTTTAATCTTATATTATTTGGACTATTTGGACAATAGTCCAAATAATATATAAGAACCAAAAATAATGAGTGAGCGCAGTTTCTAGAAAAAGTTAAAAAAATATTAGTTTTGAAAATTTCTTACACAATATTGATCAACAGAATTTCGTTTCACTAGGTACATGCTAAATATAAATATCCGATACTGTGCCATGCTAAATCGGTTCCTTTCAAATTTTAACCGAATTAATACATCTTTCTTTCAGTTTTAGAAGGAAGATTTCCATGCAACCAATACGACATCTATCGGAAACATCGGAGTTTGAAATGATGTCCTACACTTTGTAATTGTAGATGAAGCGCACTCAGTATTTATGAAACAAAAAAAAGATCAAACAGGTTAATCTGCGATCGATCGGAAGCTCAGGATTCTGATTGATCAATACAGCAGGGTAGTAAGTACGACGACCTTGCACACTGCACTTTTTGTTTCCGGATTAGCGACCGCGTCATCCACGAAGATGACTACAACTACTACGAAGGGGACAACGTTTTCTGAACGCACCGGTGACTTTAGCTATCCGTTTGTCTATCACGTGACCGGGTATGTTGTGGAAGGCGTGCGCCGAGGAGAGCGCTCGAGGGTCAACAGTCTAGGTGTTAAACGATAAGTAAAACCTTTTACAACAGGATAGAATTATGCATGTCGCCAAGTAACCGAACAGGTACCGGTAAATATCAAATGATTACACGTGGACGCATGCGACAAAAAACAGGAGAGAACAAAACTTTAGACTCTCTCTCTCTCTCTTTCTCTCTCTCTCTGTCTGTCTGTCTGTCTCTCTGTCTCTCTGTCTCTCTCTCTCTCTATCTCTCACACACTCTCTCTTCTCAGGCGGCAAACAGATCGGAGCGCCTACAGTTTTTTTCTGAAAAATTTGAGCCAAGACCAACGATGATAAAGTTAAGGCCCTAATAAAAGATATATCAATTTAGTTGTCTAATATTAAGTTTAATTGATTATTTCGCCCGACCCTACGGAGAGTCGCTATTAGAGAGGTTTTTATAATATAAAGGTTTTACAATGAAGCAAATCATATATTATGGATTTCATCAAACCACATTTTCTAACCTTAAACATTAAGATATTGACCTTTGACATAGACACATATTACCAGTCTATATCACCCATTTTGCTCAATAAAGATATTTAGATGTCCTTAAAATGTACAAATTTGACTCAAACAACATAAGAAATATTCCTCTTAGTTAGGAAAACTATTATACAGTTTGACGATATATTTTGGACTAGACATAATATACCAGATAATTTTAATATCTTAATGGGTTCCAAAGCAATTCCGTTTCTATGTTCAAGTGTCCTTTTCGTAGCCATGTCCAGGTGTTTTCGTGGGTCTTTTGTGATTTTTATGACTCATCCATGTAGCTGCTTCTTTTCCCACTTCTCTTTTTTCATCCTTTCGTTTCTCGTTTCGTTGCTTCTTTCATTTGTGACGGTCTCTCAGCTTTTCTGTGTTCTGGGTTATGTATTTTTATAATTCCATTTTTGGTGTCATCCACACAGTATACTATGCATACCAGTTCTCCCTTTAAATTTCGTGCAGAGTCGGTCAATATCATTTTTCGGGTGTAGTGTATGATAATTAATTTCATGGTCATCTGGTCAAGATGCCTAAGTTCTTCTTTTGTCCAGTCTATGAATGGACCAGAACATCATACTGACGATACTGCCCAGGCGTTTATTCCTTGTAATACATTGTTATTATAAAATTTACTCTCTAAGAATTTTCTTTGTTCTTCTCAGATACTCTTTTCCGATCTTCTTTTTCATTACTGTTGATTTGATGGTGTCCCGACCCGTCCTTGGGTCACATCTTACTTGTGGGAGTAAGATAAAAAACTGGCCTTGTGCCTAACTCCCGGAGAGGAGTAAATCAATACTCTCAGAACTCTCAAATATTTATCCGTATCATGTTCACCAAGTGTCCTCATTCCCTCCTGGTTGGGCAATTCTACGCCTCCCGCTGTCTTCAGCTTTTTGATGATGATGATGATGATGATGATGATGATGATGATGATGATGATGATGATGATGATCATCATCATCATCATCATCATCATCATCATCATCATCATCATCATCATCATCATCATCATCATCAGCATCATCATCAGCATCAGCATCAGCATCATCATCATCATCATCATCATCATCATCATCAGCATCAGCATCAGCAGCAGCAGCAGCAGCAGCAGCAACAGCAGCAGAATTTAGAATTATTATTAGTCTTTATTATTCTTATATTGATAGAGGTGAAGATATTTAGTTTTCTATCAAATTTACATACACGTTTGTGGTGTTTACACACACATATGTAAATTAGATAGCGCCCATACTTGAAATGCGCGCAAAGACATTAAGAAACATTACAGAGTGGCTGAATCAACATAGATTGAGACGGACGAGAGAAATGCATATTCCCTGAATTTCAATTACTTGTGACAACTCTTTAAACTTGTGTCAAATTTGAGACATTTTCTAGAATCGAATGTATGTGATGGATTGTGATCAAATTAGAATAAGGATTCTAGACATGAAATTTATTATCATTAGGGCCCATACAAATGACACCTCCCTTAATACAATTTTAAATATCGCCGATTCGCATTAAAATGTAAACCATGAAAGTCCCAAGATTACATAATCATCTTAGTATTTCAAACGGCTCCTTTTTAAGGGGTATGCAAGTGACATCAGCCTCCATTTGAAAATTATCATCTGGTTTTCCCTCTTTTTCTTTCTTTTTACTTTCTATAATATTGAAGCAGTTTTGTGCTTATCCCTATGTATATGCACACACACACATGCACACACGCACACACGCACACACACACACACACACACACACATATATATATATATATATATATATATATATATGTGTGTGTGTGTGTGTTTATAGGGTAAACACCGAAAGTGATTAATTGGTCATTTTAAATTTATAACATTGCTTCTAAGTGTAACGGGGAGTAATGTGGACTTTTATAAACTTTAAGGTAAAAAAGACAAATGAGATAGAACGTCTATTGAGAAAAATATATTCACGAACTAAAAACTACTACACAAAGTTTTATGAAATTTGGAACATAGATCATCATAATCAACAGCAGCATCAAGGTCTTGTTTTCATTCCTGGTGGAGGAACTGCTCCTTGGTTTATTTCCACCTTGTTTTATTCCTGGCTAGACATGGCCAAGTAGGACCTAGTTTACTATCGAAATGGTCTCTTCACAAAGTTTTTGACCTTCCTCTAGGTATTTTCCATTGTCTCGAGGTCCATTCTGTCGCTCTATATGTCCACCTGTTGTCTGTACATCTCGAAAGGTGACCTGCCTATCTAACTTTTGTCATTCATATTGTACTGATGATATCATTTACTCTATTTTGCTGTCTGATCCAGGTGTTTTTTTTATCATGTAAACTGATGCCGAGCATAATGCGTTTCATTTTGTATTGTGCCACTCTTAGCTTTTCTATCGTTGTATTATTAAGTGCCTATATTTCGCTACCATATGTCATAAAGGCATGATGTATTTATAAACACTTTTGCTTAATGTTCATTGTGGACTTTCTACTCTTCATGATGTTGTCTACTTTGGAAAAGGCTGCCCACCCAAGCGCAATTCGCCGTTTGATTTCAGGCATGATATCAGCGTCACTTCTCACCATCTCCCCTAGATAGATGTAGTTGTCAACTTCCACGACATTTTTACTTTTCACTATGACTGGGACTTTTGTGGCATATTTGTTGAACATGACCATGGGTTTTCCAGTGTGCATTTTAAGGCAAACTATATGGCTAGCATTGTGAATGTCGTAAATAATCCCTTCTAATTCTTGAGGTGCGTGACTTGTGACAATTGTATCGTCGGCAAATTCTATATACGTTTATATTGATACCTCTGCCTTCCCAGTCAAGGGGACATAGATAGTAGATGTTATATCGAGTGTAATTAACAATGCTTGATTTACTTTTAAGAATACATTTCGGGCTGTAACTTTAAGCCTGAAAAGGTTTTTCCCAGAAATATATGCATAGCAAAGATTATTCCCAGAAACATATGTATAGTAAAAAAAAAACATATGCATAGCAAAACATATGTATAGTAAAAAAAAAACATATGCATAGCAAAACATATGCATAACAAAACATATGTATAGTAAAAAAAACATATGCATAGCAAAACATATGTATAGCCCCCAAAAAAACATATGCATAGAAAAACATGTATAGCCCCAAAAACATATGCATAGCAAAACATATGCATAGCAAAATATATGTATAGCAAAAAAAAGCATATGCATAGCAAAACATAGTAAAAAAAAACATATGCATAGCAAAACATAGTAAAAAAAGCATATGCATAGCAAAACATAGTAAAAAAAACATATGCATAGCAAAACATATGTATAGCAATAATGTGGATTACAAAAGTAATAGATAGATACCAGATATAAAAGGGAGTCTTATTAGTTATGTTTGATTTTATTTTATAAGTCAGAAAAGAGGCCAGAATATCATCTGAAAATAAATTAACCCATATGTTTAAAATTCACTGGTAGGAAAATGTTACGATATTTTCACAATAAATAGTAAAACGAAGTCTACTGAGCTATATTTGCTTGCTATTTTAGGTGATTAAAAAGTTCAGAAGCCCTACCACTTGAAAACAAAAGTATCCATGAATTAAAAAATACCTATCATATTTGTATGCGACTTGGAACATATATAGTAGGCATAAAAGGAAAAAAGATTGGGATAGGGTTAATTTATTCTTTAGGGAAACAAACGGAACAGAACTATTTCGCTCTGAAAACTAATAGGCCCATGGTTTTAAATCTAGTAAGTCATATTTGGTTTATTTTTTAGTTTATTATAAGTGGTAGAACCCTACATAATAAATATACCAATGTTAAAAAATGATTAAACAGATTTTAATGACATTTTTAACATAGAAAATAGACATAAAGGTTAGTCGACTGTTTTACTTTTCATGATTTTGTTATTGGAGTAAAGTAGGCAGACTCTCTTACCATAGAAAATAAATATACCAATTGTTAAAAAAATGATTAAACAGATTTTAATGACATTTTTAACATAGAAAATAGACATAAAGGTTAGTCGACTGTTTTACTTTTCATGATTTTGTTATTGGAGTAAAGTAGGAAGACTCCCTTACCATAGAAAATAAATATACGAATTGTTAAAAAAATGATTAAACAGATTTTAATGACATTTTTAACATAGAAAATAGACATAAAGGTTAGTCGACTGTTTTACTTTTCATGATTTTGTTATTGGAGTAAAGTAGGCAGACTCCCTTACCATAGAAAATAAATATACTAATTGTTAAAAAAATGATTAAACAGATTTTAATGACATTTTTAACATAGAAAATAGACATAAAGGTTAGTCGACTGTTTTACTTGTTATGATTTTGTTATTGGAGTAAAGTAGGCAGACTCCCTTACCATAGAAAATAAATATACCAATTGTTAAAAAAATGATTAAACAGATTTTAATGACATTTTTAACATAGAAAATAGACATAAAGGTTAGTCGACTGTTTTACTTTTCATGATTTTGTTATTGGAGTAAAGTAGGCAGACTCCCTTACCATAGAAAATAAATATACCAATTGTTAAAAAAATGATTAAACAGATTTTAATGACATTTTTAACATAGAAAATAGACATAAAGGTTAGTCGACTGTTTTACTTTTCATGATTTTGTTATTGGAGTAAAGTAGGAAGACTCCCTTACCATAGAAAATAAATATACCAATTGTTAAAAAAATGATTAAACAGATTTTAATGACATTTTTAACATAGAAAATAGACATAAAGGTTAGTCGACTTTTTTACTTTTCATGATTTTGTTATTGGAGTAAAGTAGGCAGACTCCCTTACCATAGAAAATAAATATACCAATTGTTAAAAAAATGATTAAACAGATTTTAATGACATTTTTAACATAGAAAATAGACATAAAGGTTAGTCGACTGTTTTACTTATCATGATTTTTTTATTGGAGTAAAGTAGGCAGACTCCCTTACCATAGAAAATAAATATACCAATTGTTAAAAAAATGATTAAACAGATTTTAATGACATTTTTAACATAGAAAATAGACATAAAGGTTAGTCGACTGTTTTACTTTTCATGATTTTGTTATTGGAGTAAAGTAGGCAGACTCCCTTACCATAGAAAATAAATATACCAATTGTTAAAAAAATGATTAAACAGATTTTAATGACATTTTTAACATAGAAAATAGACATAAAGGTTAGTCGACTGTTTTACTTTTCATGATTTTGTTATTGGAGTAAAGTAGGCAGACTCCCTTACCATAGAAAATAAATATACCAATTGTTAAAAAAATGATTAAACAGATTTTAATGACATTTTTAACATAGAAAATAGACATAAAGGTTAGTCGACTGTTTTACTTTTCATGATTTTGTTATTGGAGTAAAGTAGGCAGACTCCCTTACCATAGAAAATAAATATACCAATTGTTAAAAAAATGATTAAACAGATTTTAATGACATTTTTAACATAGAAAATAGACATAAAAGATAGTGTACTATTTTACGTTTGATTATTTTGGTATTGGAGTAAAGTAGGCAGACTCCCTTACCATAGTAAATAAATATACCAATGGTTAAAAAATGATTAAACAGATTTTAATGACATTTTTAACATAGAAAATAGACATAAAAGATAGTGTACTATTTTACGTTTGATTATTTTGGTATTGGAGTAAAGTAGGCAGACTCCCTTACCATAGTAAATAAATATACCAATGGTAAAAAAATGATTAAACAGATTTTAATGACATTTTTAACATAGAAAATAGACATAAAAGATAGTGTACTATTTTACGTTTGATTATTTTGTTATTGGAGTAAAGTAGGCAGACTCCCTTACCATAGAAAATAAATATACCAATTGTTAAAAAAATGATTAAACAGATTTTAATGACATTTTTAACATAGAAAATAGACATAAAAGATAGTGTACTATTTTACGTTTGATTATTTTGGTATTGGAGTAAAGTAGGCAGACTCCCTTACCATAGTAAATAAATATACCAATGGTTAAAAAATGATTAAACAGATTTTAATGACATTTTTAACATAGAAAATAGACATAAAAGATAGTGTACTATTTTACGTTTGATTATTTTGGTATTGGAGTAAAGTAGGCAGACTCCCTTACCGTAGTAAATAAATATACCAATGGTTAAAAAATGATTAAACAGATTTTAATGACATTTTTAACATAGAAAATAAACATAAAAGATAGTGTACTATTTTACGTTTGATTATTTTGGTATTGGAGTAAAGTAGGCAGACTCCCTTATCATAGTAAATAAATATACCAATGGTTAAAAAATGATTAAACAGACTTTAATGACATTGTTAACATAGATAATAGACATAAAGGTTAGTCGACTGTTTTACTTTTCATGATTTTGTTATTGGAGTAAAGTAGGAAGACTCCCTTACCATAGAAAATAAATATACCAATTGTTAAAAAAATGATTAAACAGATTTTAATGACATTTTTAACATAGAAAATAGACATAAAGGTTAGTCGACTTTTTTACTTTTCATGATTTTGTTATTGGAGTAAAGTAGGCAGACTCCCTTACCATAGAAAATAAATATACCAATTGTTAAAAAATGATTAAACAGATTTTAATGACATTTTTAACATAGAAAATAGACATAAAGGTTAGTCGACTGTTTTACTTATCATGATTTTTTTATTGGAGTAAAGTAGGCAGACTCCCTTACCATAGAAAATAAATATACCAATTGTTAAAAAAATGATTAAACAGATTTTAATGACATTTTTAACATAGAAAATAGACATAAAGGTTAGTCGACTGTTTTACTTTTCATGATTTTGTTATTGGAGTAAAGTAGGCAGACTCCCTTACCATAGAAAATAAATATACCAATTGTTAAAAAAATGATTAAACAGATTTTAATGACATTTTTAACATAGAAAATAGACATAAAAGATAGTGTACTATTTTACGTTTGATTATTTTGGTATTGGAGTAAAGTAGGCAGACTCCCTTACCGTAGTAAATAAATATACCAATGGTTAAAAAATGATTAAACAGACTTTAATGACATTGTTAACATAGATAATAGACATAAAGGTTAGTCGACTGTTTTACTTTTCATGATTTTGTTATTGGAGTAAAGTAGGAAGACTCCCTTACCATAGAAAATAAATATACCAATTGTTAAAAAAATGATTAAACAGATTTTAATGACATTTTTAACATAGAAAATAGACATAAAGGTTAGTCGACTTTTTTACTTTTCATGATTTTGTTATTGGAGTAAAGTAGGCAGACTCCCTTACCATAGAAAATAAATATACCAATTGTTAAAAAATGATTAAACAGATTTTAATGACATTTTTAACATAGAAAATAGACATAAAGGTTAGTCGACTGTTTTACTTATCATGATTTTGTTATTGGAGTAAAGTAGGCAGACTCCCTTACCATAGAAAATAAATATACCAATTGTTAAAAAAATGATTAAACAGATTTTAATGACATTTTTAACATAGAAAATAGACATAAAAGATAGTGTACTATTTTACGTTTGATTATTTTGGTATTGGAGTAAAGTAGGCAGACTCCCTTACCGTAGTAAATAAATATACCAATGGTTAAAAAATGATTAAACAGACTTTAATGACATTGTTAACATAGATAATAGACATAAAGGTTAGTCGACTGTTTTACTTTTCATAATTTTTTAAATTAAAGTAAAGTAGGTAGACTTCCTTTTACCACAGAAAATAAATATACCAATAGTTAAAAAAATGATTAAACAGACTTTAATGACATTGTTAACATAGAAAAAATATATAAGTTAGTCTACTGTTTTACTTTTAATTGTGTTTTTTAATTGAAGTAAAGTTGGCAGACCTCACTTACCATAGAAAATAAATATACCAATGGTTTAAAAATGATTAAACAGATTTTAATGACATTTTTAACATAGAAAATAGACATAAAAGATCGTGTACACTTTTACTTTTGATTATTTTTTTTATTGAAGTAAAGTAGGCAGAACTATCTTTACCCCAGAAAATAAATATACCAACGGTTAAAAAAATGATTAAACAGATTTTAATGACATTGTTTACATAGAAAATAGACATAAAAGTTAGTCTACTGTTTTACGTTTGATTATTTCTTTTATTGGAGTAAAGTAGACGGACCTCCCTTACCACAGAAAATAATTTGACCCATAAATTGGAAACTTACTGGTGGATTTTTAAGAAATTTGGAACATAGACAGTATAAAGGGAGTCTAATAAGTAATGTTTGATTTATTCTTCAAGAAAGCAAGGGGACACAATTTCCCACACGCTTGCAAAATAATGTACCAATTAATTTCTTTTTTATGGAAATCGCTCCAGACAAGGCATGAAGCCCCTTTATGTAAAGAGCTAACTAGAACAAATATGATTATCGTAAATACCGAAGATGCCTATTGGCCTTAGTCTTGAAAAGACCAAGGTGTTAGGTCGAAGAAAAAAACAGTCAGCAGGAAGAAAGTTCCACAAGTCTGTGGTTCTTAGAAAGAAGCTACTGGAATAGGAAGCTGTATTACAATTAGGTATAAAAACAGCGAATTGATGGATACCAATAGACGAACGAGTCAAACCAGCTGGAACAAAAAAAGCGGGAAATAGATTGCATAATTCTGAAGAACACATGATATAATAGGATTTATAGAAAAGACTGAGACTGGCAGCATCACGTCTGTGAGGGAGAGAGAGAGTGTGCAAATATGACAACATTAGTCCATAATTAAAAAAGAAATACTAGTTAGATCTTTATCAAATTTGGAACATAGATAGTAGATGTTATTAGGAGTATAATGAGCCAGGTTTTATTAAATTTTAGGGGAGAAAAGAGAAGAGAACGCCTCTTCGAGAAGTAAATTTATATACAAAAATACTGAGCAGATATTTAGGAAATTTCAGACATAAACGGGAATGTTCACTTTATTTTAGGAGAATAAATTAATTTTGCCATTAATTCAACAACTACGGGAGATATTTCAGTAAATTTGAAACATACGTAGCATTACTATTTGTTCTATTTGATGGTTTGGTTTTGTGTTGATGTATGAAGCTGTGTGCAAATATCGAAAATCATATGATTAGCAAACTATCCTCCAGTCAAACAATTTTTGATCTAATAAACCTACATCTGAAGAAGCTCTCTTAAGAATTGGCTAATTGTCTATACCGAGAAGCTAATTGACGCAAAACATAATAACACTAAGCCTACAACTATAAATAGAAATAGAGCCTGGTTTAACTCCACAAATTGTCAGCAATCCAACATCAATATCGGGCGAGTCATTTTAAATTTCGTAGATAATCACTTCGATACACACATTCCACTACAGAACTAATTTAATAAAATACACTTAAGATAAGCTAATATTGCACTAGGAACCTTGGTAATATAATACATGCACACACGCAAAAGTTAATAAACAAAATTGAAACTAATGAGAACAGTAACAACACCAAACTGTAATTGCTAAATAAGAAATAACTGCCCGTTCGGGGGGAACTGTAGCATAAATGAATAAAATTAAGAGAATATATACAGCATAATATCATCCGGTAACTAGAAACAACGTTTCTATAATTATATATTGGTTACCGAAGGAAAATAGTCCTACACATGCGGTCTCCTGGTTTGTTTTATGTGGGCTAAACATCACGAAGAACTTCCACCAAATATGTACCCTGTGCCTGGATGAAAAAATCAGAATTATAAAATATAAATACGCTACCATATTAAACTTAAATCTCAATATACAGACACAGAAATCAGCATTAGAAAATAAATCAGCAAGTGCATTAAATAATTTCATATCCAAAATTAGAATAGTACTAGACAATTAGACTTTTTAAAACATCCTAGATTAGTTTGTATAATTTTGGTTATTCGGACCACATTTCTCATCTTGAGTGTTATAATCATAACGTTTCGACCGCTGTAACAACCGGCCTTCTTCGAACACGGGAATATTTCTGACGAACAAGAGCATGCTACCCCCGTGGATTAAATAAAGGGTTCAGTTCGAAATTCCGTCCAGATTCCCGAGTTCGACAGAAATATTCATGAGTTTGAAGAGATACACCTGAAGAAGGCCGAAGGTTACAGCGGCTGAAAAGTTGTGATAATAACACTCAAGATGAGAAATAGAGTCCGAATAACCAAAATTATACAAATTATCAATCCTCATCTAAAAAATTCAGAAATGAAATATCCTAAATTAGATAAGACATACGATACAACCAGTAAATAATTGGAATGTCACCCGCTCAGCCTATAAGAACTAATAACAGAACACCATGTGATAAATAATTCGTTACTTGAGCAACTATGATTAATATTATACTTACATTTAATTTAAACACATCTGGTTACCAGCAGCATTAGAGGGGGGGGTGTTACTGCGTATTTTAAAGACAGTAACAGACGGTATAGCATTTTAGGTATTTTATTTACCCCCTCTCTAGGAGGTTAGACACAAAGTCAGCTGTGGGTTTTGATGAAAGTGTTTCTGTGGAACGAACTGGATTCGAACCTGATACACCCAGGTCCTCAGTCCGCGTCGTTAACCACCGTGATCCCCCGGTAAGTATGTATCGGTAAAAGTGTGTGCATGGCTGTATGCATTTATTGACGTTGTTAACTGTTGTGAAGTAGTCCAACAGTAAAAAGAAGTCAAGTGGAGGTTGGGTTAAGATAACAAGTGTATTAACATAAAAGATACAAAGGTAAGGAAACTGACTGGCACTCGGCTAGACAGTTACAATACTGTCCTTTTTCTCCCTGGTGATTGTCTACTCGCTCTATTTATAGTGAGAACCGGTGTAGTTTCTCTTCTGTTAGAACGGCCGGTGTAACATTAACATTTATATATGAAAAGCTCTAAGACAATTATTAGTATAATTATATTGAAAATTGTTACTCGACTATACAAATGTAGACTTTGGTAGACTTTTAAATGTAATGTGAACAAACATCTTGCTGACGAGCTCCCCACCAATACTAACATTCAAAAAATGATCCCTATCATAGTAGCCGCTTATGCTTCAGTAGAAGTATGCATTATTTTGGGTGAATAAATGTTTTTAAAAAAGTTTGTCTACACGACCAAGTTTGTCAGAAGAAAGGGTGAATCGATTTAAAGTCCTTAAAATAAAAAAAAGTTGAGTGAGTATGATACAATATTTTAGAACATTCACACGTGGAACTATTAGTGCAAACAGTATTGTCAGGTAAACGCATGACATATTCCATATTGTACTTCCTTTCTTAAATCCGATTTAATCCTAAGCCGAGCTAAATAGATCGAAACAACGACAACACAACAATTACAACAACAATACTAATAATTATCAGTGATATAGTGACGGTTTTATATGTGACTTCCTAGTTTCCAATGTGTGTGTGCCTTTAGTTATTTCAATAATTCGGTAGGTGGGAGGCTTGTTCTAAAATTAAAAGAAAAAAGAAACCAACTCACACAATATATATATATATATATATATATATATATATATATATATATATATATATAAGGAGATTTAGTGAATTATAAGATTCCAATTGCTCAAAGAATTAGAATATATATATATATATATATATATATATATATATATATATATATATAGGGTGGGCCAAAATAAGGGTCCTATCTTTAAATTTGAATAACTTGAATTTGAATAACTTCCACAAAATAAAAGTTAAACTCACCAAACTTTATGTGTGTGTAGACTGACCCTTCCGAGATTTTTTGAAATAAACAAAACAAATTTTAGCCGAAAAACACTTCTTAAAACTTACAAAAACTAAAGTATTGTTTTTTACACTGTTTTGAGTTTTTTAAGCAAAAATAATGTTTTCTAAATGAGGGTGCATTCCTTAGGGCTAATACGGCTCATGCTTGCTTCGGAAGGGGTCCTTTACTTATTCTAAAAAAAAAAAAAAAAATCAATAAATAAAAAAGTTATGAATTTTTAAAAATAGGACCCTTATTTTTGCCGACCCTATATATATATATATATATATATATATATATATATATATATATATATATATATATATATATATATATATATATACTTCTTTGTAATGTAGCAGGAAAAATCCCAGCAGAGTGCTCGATTAATTAAGAATTAAAGTTAAAAATTAAAAATTAAGAGCGTAATACTTATTTGTTTTGGTACAGGAAAATTAGTACAACATTCGTACCGTCGATTTCAAGCACGGAACGACTTAGCCATCCGGGAAGCTGAAGAGAGCCGGATGGCTAAGTCCTTCCGTGCTTGAAACCGACGGTACGAATGTTGTACTCATTTTTCTGTACCAATATATATATATATATATATATATATATATATATATATATATATATATCCACACACAAAACACAGCTGAAAAAAATTGTTGTAAAAATAGTTAGAAATGTTCAAATTTGAAGTCATTGTACCGGGCCAACACCGGGGTTTTCCACTCATCTTTAAAAAAAAACGGGTACTGTTAGGATGCCCCAATGTAACTTGCACGTTTATCGATGAAAATAACTGTGACAAGCCAGTCGAAATACATGTTCGAAATTAAACCGTGACAAACCAGTCGAAATACATGTTCGAAATTAAACCGTGACAAACCAGTCGAAATACATGTTCGAAATTAAACCGTGACAAACCGGTCGAAATACATGGTCGAAATTAAACCGTGACAGATCGACAGACAGAGCTTTAAAATATTACGCGTCTATTCTGTCTGTTTCCCCCAAAAAATATATATACAAACATTGATTGTAAATTAGGCACAAAGGCCAAAAAGTGTTTGGGGGGTCATTAAATTGTCAGACTCTTAATCTAGACACTATCACCATAGTACCACATCTACTTTATAAGCTGAGTTACTTAGATTTTAAATGATTTTTATTTAAAAAAATAAATACACATGAAATATAATCGGGAGTAGGTCAATAAAGAACTGAACAAAATGCTAAGAGGTTAGGGTTAGAGTTAGGGTTAGAGTTAGGGTTAGAGTTAGGGTTAGAGTTAGGGTTAGGGTTAGGGGTAGGGTTAGTAAGGCCCTTCCAACCCCCTTCTAAGTGTAGACCACCAACTGTTTCAATGTTTATTCAATCTGTGAGTTTAACGATGACAATGATATTTAAAACTTAATTGTGACAGACATACGGAAGCGTTATTTAAACTGAGGCGTGACAGATGGAGCGACGAACAGAGTATCGTAGAGATCGTTGGACGCATCTAAACCCAAAGGAAACCCGCTTAAAGACTTATTACGACTTACTTGTGATTTCCTCGTGTTTCTGGCTTGTCGGAGTCTTTCAGAAAATATTGCTTTGCTCCAAATCAACTGTAAACAATCACAATAAACGACTGTCTGTCGGCCGATTTGTTTAGCGTCATGGCTGCGGATTGATTGCAATAATTACAGGAAGTCGCTCTTCCTTTGCATAAACCCGCTAATCGAAGTCACAAACAAAGGATTAAAGAGCCGGATAAGCCAGTGGGGAGGATTATCGTTTAAGAGATCCTCTACGCTTCGCTGTGATAAACAATAGAAACCAAAAAAAAAAAACAAAAACAAAGAAAAACGACAAAAAAAAAAACGAAAACAAACAGCCTTGGAAGATCCTTGGACGAGGCTCAAACGAAGATCAGATAGAATATTCAAGTGTCGGATGTCTCTTATTTTTTTATTTGTATGTAATATACGGATCAAAAAGGGGAATTTTTTCTTTTACTAAGAGAATGGTCACCCTTTATCAAGGCCAGATACCACCCGAGGATAGGGGTTAAAAAGATTGAATGATTGTCAGGACAGAATTAGAATACTTGTGGGGAACGGTTCTAGATAGGAATCCGTTGACATTGTATTTGAAGACGACTAGGTTGTAGTTTGCAGGGAAGAAGTCAGGTGGCGATTTATTCCACAGACGAGAAGCCGCTGCGAAAAAGCTCTATTCTTGGAAATTTCGCTTGATGTTAGCCATAATAAGGAAGAAAGGAATCTTTTCTATCGTTGTGGTAGGAAGACGGGTTCTTGCTGTGAATGTCTTACACGGAAGAACCAAAGATTTTAGCTCAGTCGAGCACCTTCCATGGACATAACGATAGAGTAGAGAGAGATTAGCAACGTCTTTTCTGTAAGAAAGGGACTGTAAGGAACGGAACAAATCACCCCTACTCGATTTAGGAGTCGGAATACATCGTGGAGTATTGTTGTCACATCTGGGTTGGTGCACCATCCACTAGCTTCTCCCTCTTAGTCAAGGTCCAAAAACGAGTCTATAATCTGATAGGTCCCTCACTATCCACACAGCTCCAGCCCCTGTCCCATCGCCGCAATGTTACATCCTTGTGCTTGTTTTACAAGTACTTCAATGGAATGTGCTCCGATGAACTGGCTGCTCTTATTCTCCTCAACGTAAATACACTCGACAAACCCGACAATCAGCTAAATCCCATTTATTCACTGTGGAGGTCCCCAGATGCCGAAGAGCCTTCTACTCCAACAGCTTCTTTCTTCGATCTGCGGGCCTTTGAAACTCCCTCCCTGCTCCATGTTCCTCCAACTGTACCGACATGCACACATTTAAAAGTAAGGTCAGCAAACATCTTGCTGCACAGCTCCCAATTTAGGATGATCCCCTAAAATGTCACCCTAATTCTCAGTAGCCCCTTATACCTACACGGTCAACTTGCCTTGTTAAAAAAAAGATGAGACGTCGATTTATTCGACACTTTTGTATCAAGTCTATATAACTAAACGTTCAGAATAATATAAAACAATTATTCGAATTTATATTACGACTAACAGATATAGCCAGCGTTTTCTGGATAACATATCTGTTAAACATTACATATTGGACCTAAATAGCGTTTACGTTGACATACAAAACTTTGATTATGACGCGCAAATTTGCATTCGTTATTGTTGTATCATGTTCTTGGCACTATAATAACGTACATCGCTACTGTTTATTAAAAAAAAGTATATGTAGTCTCGCCCAAATAACTTATACTATGGACATTTTTTAAAAAGTTATGATCGAAAAGTCAAAATCAGCAAAGGAAATAACTCATGTTTTAATTGCAACATATGTAAAGATTTGTCTCCTTTATAGCTAAAATTGCATTTCTTTATTTTTACCACTGGGCAAAGAAAACTAAATTAAAAACTAAATGACTTCACTGCATCCACGCCAGCGACGGGTGAGTACATCACGTAACTAATAAGAATTGGGAAAGGTATGAACCCTTCCTTCTGCCAAGTTATTGATTAAATAGTAACATTACTGCTTTGTATAACAATTCGATTGCAAAGATAACAAAAAAAGAACATTTACAAAAACGATTCCTAGAATTAAATGAACATAACGGTTGATATGCCGTTAAACAATATAAGGCGACCCTTTATGATACACCAGATGTATTTAGCCGACGTTTCCCGAGTGGAAATATATTGCCGTGTGGAGGAGAGGGAAAAATCATTCCAAATATATTTATCCTTAAAACTTTTTAAAATAGGATTTTTTACAATTTCCCCACTTTAAATTTTCAATTAAATAAACATTTTATAAATTAAAAAAAATTAAATGTGTATTTATGAAAGTTACGTAGATGTGAGAAATACACATAAAATGTATATTTATGAAAGTTACGCATAGGCGTGAAACACACCATAATGTGTATTTATCACAGTTACGTATAGACGAAAAGTCCCCATACAATGCGTATTTATCAAAGTTACGCATAGGCGTGAAACAAACGATAATGTGTATTTATCAAAGTTACGCATAGGCGTGAAACACACCATAATGTGTACTTATCAAAGTTACGCATAGGCGTGAAACACACGATAATGTGTATTTATCAAAGTTACGCATAGGCGTGAAGCACACCACTATCTGTATTTATCAAAGTTACGTAGAGGTGAGAAATTCATATACAATGTGTATTTTTCACAGTTACGTATATGCGAGAAGCACACACACACAGGGACACGTGCGATCTTATCTGATAGTTTAATCAATACAGAGATTATGAACTTTTTCTTATAAGTCGTGTTTAAAAGTGCAGCCGAAACGAATTAAAAGTGCGCGTGCGATTTTATGTGATAAGAAACTGGTCGTGTTTACAATACTAGTTTTATGTTAAATAATAATACTAATTCAATGTTTATTTATCAAAGTTTCATATTTGCGTGAAACACACACAGTCACAGAATTTTCTGATAGTATTATTTATACAAAATAGTATAATAGAACAACGGTAAATCATTTATTAACACGCTAAACCACCCATAGGAATCTGAATCTTCCAAATCTGCAATCGGTTTTGTTCGAAGATCAATCATTGTGTGGACACACGGACATATTTGCTTATATATATATATATATATATATATATATATATATATATATATATATATATATATATATGAGAAAGGAAGGATGAGAGTAATCCAACGTAATGGAAAATGAAAAAGGAAAAACCAAGATATATATTTTTTATATATTCATCAACGTTTCGTCCGTATTTGTAAGACTTCCCCAGGATGATAATTTTAAGAAAAATGTCATGCAAGTACATCGACATATTGGGTTGACATGATGGGTTGATGAGAAAAAGTAGTAGCCGTGGCTACTGAGAGCGCTATAAAATATCTCTTGGTGTTTCCTTTTTCATTTCCTATATATATATATATATATATATTTAAATTCCCGAAACAGTTTTTCATGGTAAACAACTGATGATCCCTTAAATAATGTTAGAAGCAAACTAATATAATAACTGTAAAGATTAAATTGACTTACATGAGTGATTTTCCACTGAACGACTTGGGGCTTAAGGTTTTCTTATTTTTTATTATTATATAGTTTTAATGGTTGAGAAACTTCCGAGATTCTCTCTCTCTCTCTCTCTCTCTCTCTCTCTCTCTCTCTCTCTATATATATATATATATATATATATATATATATATATATATATATATATATATATATATATATATATATATATATATACAGGGTGGGCAAAAATAAGGGTCCTATTTTTTTAAATTCATAACTTTTTTATTTATTGATTTTTTTTTTTTTTTTTTTTTAGAATACGTAAAGGACCCCTTCCGAAGCAAGCATGAGCCGTATTAGCCCTAAGGAACGTACCCTCATTTAGAAAACATTATTTTTGCTTAAAAAACTCAAAACAGTGTAAAAAACAATACTTTAGTTTTTGTAAGTTTTAAGAAGTGTTTTTCGGCTAAAATTTGTTTTGTTTATTTACAAAAAATCTCGGAAGGGTCAGTCTACACACACATAAAGTTTGGTGAGTTTAACTTTTATTTTGTGGAAGTTATTCAAATTCAAGTTATTCAAATTTAAAGATAGGACCCTTATTTTGGCCCACCCTGTATATATATATATATATATATATATATATATATATAATTAATTTTGAATAAATAATATTAAATTATTTTTACCTACATACGCTAGCGTTTCGAGCTTTGCAGTGATGATAATCTCGGACGGTCACACGGTTCGAACCTCTGCCACAGAATCAACCTAGCTAAAGGAATTTAAATTCTATTCATGCGAAGGGTGGCATAGCAAGATAGACTGACGAGCGATTATAAGGAATATGCCTTATAGCTACGTGTCAGTCTATTTTTAACTTCCCCGAACTTTAATCGTATTAAAGAGGCTTATAATATTAATTTTAAATAAATAAGTAACCATCAGGCCACGGGACATTACCACATTCAAGAAGAGAATTTAAGTTCTATTTATGCGAAGGGCGGCATATCAAGATAGACTGACTAGAGATTCTACGAACGCTGTTGGAATATATATATATATATATATATATATATATATATATATATATATATATATATATATATATATATATATATATATATATATATAGTAATCTAGGTAGAGGAAAAATCCACAGGGTAGAAATCCAAAGGGAATCATATCGGACTTATAAAAGAGTGCCCAATAAAGATATAGAGCTGTATTGTGAATGCTTTTATTCGAACAGAGTGCTCGACAATAAATGAAGCAAATTGTCGAGCACTCTTTAACCCGGATTATTTAACTAACATGGAAAAAAACAACTTCAGCACCTCCCTTGTAGCAGACCTTGTACATGTTCGAATAAAAGCATTCACTATATATATATATATATATATATATATATATATATATATATATATATATATATATATATATATATATATATATTCCAACAGCGTTCGTAGACTCTCTAGTCAGTCTCTCTCTCTCTCTCTCTCTCTCTCTCTCATATATATATATATATATATATATATATATTTATATATGATGTTGTTTTAGTTATCGAAAGTTATATATGTTCAGGGTAATCGTTTAATCTAATGAACGAATTATTCTGAATTTAGGGATATATATTCTAGGCAACATGTTGAGTAACATAGCACATTATTATTTTTGCAAATGTTAATATTTAGTGGGTGCATATATATAAAGATATTTTATATTATTGTTGATGAACTGATCATTATGAATTTTGGAATATGCCTTTTCGGCAACCCGATGAGTAACATGGGCACATTATTTGTGTTGTAAACTTTTGCATTAAGGGAATGAACCAACACAAACTCCCCCCCCCCAAAAGTGCTGTTCATCAAATCTTGAGTTATATAAAGTAATACATTTTTCAATAGATCTGTGTACGCACGTTAAAATCAACAATATGTATGTGCTTGTTAAAATTTGAAACTATTGAACTTATTATTATGAATTATGGAACATGTATTCTATGGATAACAAATGTGTAAACAGACACACGGACATATTTGCTTTCTCTCTCTCTCTCTCTCTCTCTCTCTCTCTCTATATATATATATATATATATATATATATATATTATTTCATGTATCCACATAAAATGGTATAAGGGGATATCATTTTTTATGTATTAATTTTCAGTATTTACTTCAGCACTGCTAGATACGTGAGTAGAGCTAGGTAGTAAGTTATGGAAATATATTTATGGCAATTGAGCTACACGGAGGCTTCCGCGTTACATCCTCGGAGGGAAACATCAGGCTATATTTTCATAACTTACTATATATATATATAATATAATATAAGATTATGATAATATAAATAACATTAATATAAATCAGAATGATTCATGAAGGAATCTAATTTCAATTACAACATACAAGCTCGATATTTGGCAATTAAATAGAGCCTCTGAAAATATTCATTTCATGATTTGTATTATTATATATAATCTTATAATAATTTATGCCCAAAGCACGTCATCGATTTTACAATGGTTAAAAAACGCCATAGTAAACAAAAAAAAAACAGGTTGTTTACCATAAAAAAACACAAATTGTTCTCCTCAGAATTCTTAGATCAAAAGAATAAACAGAGAAAAATTAAAGTTCGTCACACGGAGGAAGTAATATCCAGAAAATAGCTGGAATAAAAGATGTTCATCATTCACCCTAAAAGAAGATGTAGTTATGGGCGTGAAGAATGTTCAAAGGATCGAACATCCATGATGTAATTAAAACAAATACAATATGAAGGAGAAAGTCAAAGGAAGCAATATTCGGGCATTAATTCTTCCATCTCAAAATCATTTCGAGTCATTAAAAATGTCAGAAACAGGAGAAAACTGAGTCAAATCAATTACAATTAGATTATATTAATGCAAGGGAGATAATTCTATTATTATATTGAACTGTTGTTAAATGAAATGATGCGTTTTTTTCAAAATTAAAGAAATTTATAAATGTGTTAACCAATTTACTTACATTTATAAATGTATCATAAAGCAGAGGCGAATTGTCAATAAAATAGAATATAATATAAAAAAGAACAACTTCTAAAAACACATCTTAAAATGTATATATCTTTCAAATAGATTTTCCATTTAGCAACAAAAAAAACAAAAAAAACTCAAGAACAAGTTATAACACCATTCATAGGTGATTATTATATTATTAATAGTTATATACGTTCAAATTACACTAGTCTACACCATCTATACGTAACTCTTTTACCGTAGCAAAATTATTAAGTTTAAACAAGTTAAAATATGTCAAAACATTTAACTGGCTTTTAGTTACCTGCGATCAGTTTTGTGCAAGCTTCTGTATTGTTCAAACCCTCTAAAAGAGAAGCTACGTTTTTGACCATGGGTAAAAGGTATTTTCAGATGAGGTCGACTATCAAATTTTTTTGGTAAAACTAGAATGTAAAGAAACACAGATGATTGGGGCTTTGGAAAAAGTTTATGGAACTCGTGATCGAAAAAAGACTTGAGTCTACACGTGGAATCAGCGATTCAAAGAACAAAGAGACGACTTTGAAGACCAGGAACCCAAAGAAAAATGACGAAAATATTGACGGTGCTCAAAATTTAATTAAAGATCAGTGAATACCTATTAATCAGATAACAACGTCCCTAGACATTTCCTATGGGTGTATATATATTTTGAGTCGCCTTGATATTTTTCTCATTTTTCTTAGGTTCCTGGTCTTCCCAAACGAGGGTCGCATTTTAAAGGGTCTGAACAATACAGAGGCTTGCACGAAACTGATCGCAGGTAACGAAAAGTCTACAAGTGGATTCAGCGATTCAAAGAACCAAAATATGACTTTGAAGACGACCCTCGCTCGGGAAGACCAGGGACCTCAAGGAATAACGAAAACATCAAGGCGGATCAAAATTTAATTGAAGAACCAATAGATGACTGAGTGGGCAACTTTGATTCTTCGTAATAATTTGGAATTGAGCAAGCTTTCAGCACAATTAGTACCAAAAGCGTTGCGGCCTTTTAAACAGAATCCTCGAAGAGATATCACCTATTCATTATTGAACAAAATTGAAGCAGAGAAAGAGCAATTTCTGGCGAAAATTATAATCCAAAATGAAACTCGGATTTACTAGTATTATCCGAAGTTAACAAAAAGTCAAAGCAATGGCTCCCACAGGATCTGAAGGGCCCATCAAGTTCAAATCTCGAAAGTTGGCTCAAAGAGTGATGGCCATGGTTCTCTGTGATACAGAGCGTGTGATACTGATAGATTAGCTTCCAAATCAAAAAAGAAGACAACAGGAGTTAACTATGCTGATATTTTAAGGAAGCTAAAATACGATTTGATTAAAATCAGAAAGAAAACTTTATGGTGTTCTGATGTTTAATCGTGACAATCCACCAGCGCATTCCCCCGGAGTTGCGCAAGATGTGTGTCGAAACTTTCGATATAAAATGCTTCCTCACCCACCATATAGTCCCGATTTAGATCAATCAGACTTCTTTCTTTTTCTAAAACTGAAAAAATCATCAAAGGGA
Source organism: Sepiola atlantica (assembly GCA_963556195.1). Lineage (NCBI taxonomy): Eukaryota > Metazoa > Mollusca > Cephalopoda > Sepiida > Sepiolidae > Sepiola > Sepiola atlantica. Next base: position 98,808,091 of record OY744529.1, read on the forward strand.
CCGATTTTAAGAAGAAGAACACTGATCTCCAGAATTCTTCAAAGACAGTTCTTAAACCTAGAGACATCGACTTAAAAAGTGCATTGACCTTAATGGCAATTATGTTGATAAATAAGCTCATGTATATATATGTTGTTTTTGTAAAATAAATTAATTTCTTGAAAATTCCGCGAAATGTTTGAGCCACCCACTAATCATATAGCCAAGGGAATTGGTGATGCCAATGGTATTCGAGGTAATTGATGGTAATTTTAATTAATACTAATTAATATTAATTGATATTAATGTTTAGTATGGTAAGATATAACCCAAGTAAGATTTTCCACATTTAAAATAAAAGTTTTAAGTATGTCCAATTTTATTAATTCTAATTAGTTTCGTACATGTATATGTTAATGTCTTGAACTTGAATTCTTATTTAAGAACACAGTGGTATATATCGGGGCAACCACAAAGAAATAACAAATCAGGCAGGTATGAAACGCTACTGATCATATAAACTAACCTATATAATCAAATAACCAATCATGATCCGTTAAAACGCCACAAAACAAATCTCTCTCTCTCAGTGTTTTACGCGCTTGCGCCACTTCGCTTTATATATATATATATATATATATATATATATATATATATATATATATATATATATATATATATATATATTAAAAATGGTTATTTATTTAAAGTAATTATATATATATACATATATATGTATATATATATATATAAACACATTTACATAAATATATATATATATATATAAATATATATATATATATATATATATATATATATATATATATATATATATATATGATAAGATAATATTCCAACGTAATTATAAATTTAAAAAGATAAACCAAAATATATTATTTATGTATTTATCAACGTTTTGTATTCATTTAAAAACTTCCTATGCATGATTGATCTGAAGAAATAACACACAAGTACAAATATTTGAAATTTTTTTCCATTAGTTACGTGAAAAGAATGTTTTGTTCTTTTTTGGAACGAATATACACGTTAGAATTTGATATGTGTACTGCGTCTATGAAATAGAGTAAGTATTTTTTATTCAAACAAAAACATAGTCGTTAGAATTAAAAAAAAAGTGGTGTGACATATCACGTGAAAGGAATGGTTTTATTTATTTTTCGAACTAAAGCATTGCTGTTAGAATGTGAAATGTATAACATGTATATGAAATGAAATGTGTGTTTTTGTTTATTTATTCATTTATTTTTATTTTGATTTATTTATTTTAGTATCAATATTAAGTGCAAGGTTTTGTTAGGAGTGTAGTGTAAAATGGTTATCCTGGATCTAAATTCAAGTTCTGTTTGGATAAAATAAGTTTGCTGATTAAAGGAGATAAATCGTAGAAGACATTACGTTGTTTAATTGCGTTAGAGTTTATAATGAGTGCTGATTCAAGAAATCTTCGTCGAGATTCATTTAAAATGAATTTCACGAGTCTAGCCTTAACATAAAAGAGATAAAAAAATAAAAATTCTAGTAATGCACTTTTATCACATGCAGTAAAACACAATCATTTTTTTAACTTTGAACATGTTAACATTTTTCAATGTGGTAACGTGTTTTATACGTGATGTTATTAAATGCAGGTTGCTGGATTTTAATAATGATAGCTTTGAGTATTTTTTTTTTTAATTGGTATCAGAATGTATTATTTTCTTAACTAAAATTGGTCTTAAATCAGAGGGGGGCAGTCATGTATTTTTAAATGCTGGTAAATTGAGCTAGTATTTATCAGGTGCATTGTGAGGCCTCGAGATAGGGTAAGCAGTATTTCATTTTGGATCTAACACTTTTAATCGATTCAACCATCAAAACAAAAAAAACAGGAATATAATTATTATATGAACACATAGCTAAACTAGGAACAGAAAATAAAATTAAAACACACCATACATAATCTCCTAAAAGCAGAAGCTATAAAAATTCGAGATTACAAAGAACAACAAACAAATTCATTATTAACTCTTAATCTAAGCAAAGCATCTACTGAACTCCACAACCATTCAAATATCATTATAAAAAAGCGGACGAAACACACACATTTTAGTACTCTTACTATGACACCAAACTACAAACAACTCTTGATGACCACACAAAATTCAAAAGAATTAACAACAATCCTACTAATACATTTAAGACAGAAGTTTATCACTGCCAATTACGCACACATTGATAATTACCAACTTGCCCAAATAATCGGTGATTACAAACCTGGTTACTTATACGGAACAGTTTAGATACATAAACCTAATTCCCCTCTCCGACCTATACTATCCCAAATTAGAACTCCCATATATTCAGTAACAAAAACCCTAAATAAACTTATCAGTCCCTATTTACCTAGTAAATATAGTGTTAAGTCTACACAAGAACTATTAGAAATCCTACAACCAAACAACCGGATAATAAAATCATTGCCTTTTTGACGTTAAAATCTTATTCACTTATTTACGTGTAAAAGAAACAATTGATATAATTATCAATAACATATACAATATCTCATCTCTCCCTCCACGTAAAATGAATAAAAATACGAAACAAATACTATTAATTTGCACCACTGAAGTACCTTTTTATGATTTCAAGGGAAACATTTAAACTCAAATTAACGGAGTCGACTTTTAGCGAATTCTATATGTCAAACCTAGAAAACAAAATATTTAATAAGATTATAAAACCCTCTATTTACGTACGATATGTCAGTAATATTCTTATTCTAGATGATCAAATGACCAAATACACAAACTACAGGACTTTGTTCTTAAATTCACCGTAGAATCAAACGTAAATAATACAATTCCATTCCTAATTATTCTTATTAATAATAATACGTTTAACACATTTACTTGTAAAAAATAACCAGCTTTAATTCTAGTCTCTCAAATTACAAGAGTGAATATCCCATTTCTACAAAATAGCGATTGCTACAAACTTGCTAAACCGTGCAAAACTAATCTCTTCCACCAATAAACACTATTTCACCGAATTAAAAAAAACATAAAACAAGTCCTCATTAATAACGAATTCACTAATTATATCGTAAATAAACAAATAATATTAATGATTCAAAACTTATCAATATTACTACAAATAATAATAATATCCAATATGACAACTAAAATTAACCTGTAATCGAATTCGACCAAACTTTATATTAGAGGAAAAAGCCATAAAAAACATTGCACACGGATGCATATCCCCAATTGATAATAATAATAATAATAATAATAATAATAATGATAATAATAATTACAATAATAATAATAATAATAATAATAATAATAATAATAATAATAATAATAATGATAATAATAATAATAATAAAATTATAGTAAATAATATACTATAAGAAATTTAAGACCCAAAATCTTGTAGCAAAAATAGCTCCTCTTCAACCCATAAAACATTAGAGAAAACCAATGTTATAAGTTTAAATGCCGTTTTGGTGAATTGAACTCCAATAATAATATAGCTAATAACTACATTGGTTTTACAACCACTATCCCATCCCGCCGCCCCACCATGCATTTTAAAACTCTAACTCAATTTACCAACATCTACAAAAACATAACTGACCCCTCTCTGATTTTAGACACATTTTAATTAATGACACGAAAATAATACATTGTGAAACCTATTTTTTAAAAAAGTGCTCAAAGCTATCTTTATGAGAATCCAGTTACCTACAATTAATAACATGACGCATGAAACCAATAACAACATTTTAAAATGCTTAACATAATACAATTGATCTTGCGACGCTAATTCTGGCGTCCTGTAATTTAAATTGTAAACGTATTTCCTAGCACAGTGCTGGTTCGTTCTTTTGGCGTTTAATTGACTTCACGTGCGCGTTCTCGGCTGTTTTTTGCAATTCTCTTCTTTTCTCCAGCTTTCTTGTTCATTTATTTTTGTCACCTGAATATGATTCGGTGAAGAATCGAAAACGTTCGTGATACATATGGAACATGCATTAATATTTTTTATTTTAACAAAAAAATCATTAGAAAGATTGAAAAAAAATGTATAATTAAGCAGATAATTCTGTTATTTTTAACAATGTTTGCTTACACACAGATATGAGTTTAGAATTACCTACTAGATATCATCCTCGAGTGTCTTCGGTTTATCTGTACAAGGGTTTGTCAGGACAACTTGACATGAGAATACTTTCCCTTACAAGTAGACCCTCACCAAATATTCAAAATAACATAGTATTCGAAGTCCAAGTAAGATGACCTAATAACGGCTATACACTGGCTAATACGAGGAATAGTGCACCTTCTTCAAGTAATGTTACCTCAAGTAACAGCACTTATCTGTATACTCCACCAGACTAGATGAATTCTTGTTCTGCAATACGATAAGACCAACAGACCACAATAAATATATACTATGAGATAATTTACTGGTCAATTGGGGAGAAGAAAATTAATGTTCTTAACTTCTTTACTAACTTAACGTTTGAGAGATAAAGGAGAAATTTAATGGAATATTCGAATATCTATGTATCTCATGTATAGGTTTCATGGAGAATAGTATGGACACAACCTCAGATTTGAAAATTAAAATATATGAGATTTGCATTATATTTGATCCATAGTCATCAGAAAACAATTCAGAAAGATTTCCATTAATTTTAATTTTCGAAATCAGATTCATTAAATGGATTTTGATCAAAATTGGAATAAAGATTCTAGACATAAGGTTGAGTACGTTATATCTTGATTTTAATCTTCGTAAATAAACATACAAGTAGTACAAAACTGTTCTGTTTGGGGAATAAATTGTATCTGCCCTGAGTGTGTGTGTGTACATATATATATATATATATATATATATATATATATATATGTGTGTTAACCGGGTTCGCGCCCTATGACCGTCTGAAGTTTTTATTTCTCTGCGGTGATGAGAGCCATAAGCTTAGAACGACGCCGTAGGTAAGTAAAATATTAAAAATAATTTAATATTATCATAAGCCCTTTCCAAGTAAAATTGAAAGTTGAGCACTGTCAGGAAGATTAAAAATAAACATTCACCTATAAGCTTCAGTGCAATGCTCCGACTCTGTCGTTGAGTGCTATCGAATGTTTACATGCCTATGCTCGCTGCTTTCCGTGGCAACATCACTTAATTTCTCCGTTATTACGTGAGAATCTCTTGTGACCTAATGGGACTAGGTGAACGCCTGCAGATTCAAGGTGTATTTGTGAACCGGGTTCGCACCCTATGACCATCTGAGATTGTTATTTCTCTGCGCTGATAAGAGCCATGAGCTTGAAAGGACGTCGCACGGAGGTAAAATATTAAAAATAATTTAATATTATATATATATATATATATATATATATATATATATATATATATATATATATATATATATATATATATATATATATATATATACACCTTAGTTATTATATCAAACATTCCATATTTCATCCAGAGAGGTGAGAACAGTTAATATACTTTGATTTTAGCCAAAAGGCCAGGGAACACTAAAATAGTAATGTTTTTGTGACTAGGCATTTTTATATGAACGAAAAAAAAAACTCGATTTAATCAGAATATCTTTTAATGGGATGGATAGTGTAGTATCGGTTCTGTTATCATAATACTGTTCCCCCAGGAATTACCTCATCCGTAAGAGCTACAACATTTTCCTGAAATTCATAAATATACATAGTCTGAAATAAAACGTTTTTGATTTAAAATTCAAACCAATAAAATTTAATTTTCTGTTAAAATTCTAAATTTTTTATTTAAAGTTATCTTTCACTTCTTAATAAATTCTGTTATCAACATTTCTCGCCCTCCCCAAATAAATAAATAACAACACCCATGCTGACCTTTCTCTTATTTTCGTCCAATTTACGTAACTGAAATAGGACTCTGAATATACTCTATATTTGAGGTCAATTACTATTTCAGTCACGTAAATTATGTAGAGTGGAATAGGTTTCTACATTACTAATAAACAACTCGCTTTTTAAAAACTCAAACCATGTTTTAGTAAAAAAACAACAACTTAGGGTTTTTAATGTTTGCTTTTGTCATGTCAATTTTAACTGTACGCGTAAAACGCAGAAATCAAAGTTAGGTCGGAAAATATAGTCGCCATCTAAACAAGTCGAGAAAGAGACTAGGTAAGGAAGAACGATAACTCAAGTTTATACACATGTTTTATTTAACTATAAAATTACGAAAGGAAGTTGTCGTTCTTCCTTAACTAGCATATTTCTTTTTTATAAAGATAGCGACTATATTTTTTCGCCCACTTTTTTTAGCGTTTAACATGGACAATGAAACTTGCCATTGTTTTAAATGTTATCTAAATCAATAAATGCGAAACTATTTTTAACATATTCGGTGTAGTATATATTCATTCGTTATTATACATTCACCCCGATCATTATCTCCTCGTTTAGAGGGGAGGTAGTATAGTATATGTTCGTTCCTCACGATATCATCATCCAATAATGACGTTTTCCATACTTGTGGAAAGGGGAGCTAGTGTGATGTCTATTCTGTTTTAATGATATAATGCTCCAATGCATTAATTCCTACTTTTGTGTGTGAAGGTAGTGTTCGTTCGTCATGATATCATGATCTCTGTCATTACCACCTTCTTTGGGGTCAGTGTATGTTATTCGATCATAATGATATCATAATCTCAATCATTACCCCCTCCTTTGAGGTCAATGTATGTAGTTCGTTCGTCATTATATGATATAAGTCATGCCCTTCTACTTTGGGATCAGTGTATGTAGTTCGTTCGTCATTATATGATACTAGACCACCCGTGACCCGTTGGGTCAGTTTGTTATATTAGCTATGGAATTCATGTATGAGCGTGACACTTGTGGCATAAAGAAAATAGTTTTTTTTTACATAACAGAAGCATTTCTATGAAAGTATATTAAAATGAAAAAAGAATATAGATAGATTTCTATGAGTCGTTCTGTTTATTATAATTGTTGTTTTTTTTAATTACAGTTACTGAATTATAAGTGGTTGGTTAGGGCGATTTGAGAAAGGAAGGGAGTACAGCAGGCTTTCTCGCGTACGTAACGAAAACAGAGGGAGTAGGAGTGGTGAAATCTATGAGAGGGAAAGTGGGAGGTGGTTTCGTTCACCGACCGCTATTATGGCTGATATTAATAATGAGTGTTGTTTTTTTGTTTGTTTGTTTTTATTTTTAAAAAGGGAGGAGTTTTTTTGAAACTGCGACAGACTTTACGAAGTCCTCCCGTTGAATGTTTTTAGCCGTGAAGAAAACAAATAAACTATTTGATGAAATTAAATGAAATTGTTTAAAAATTTCCAGAATGAAAAATTTCATGCGTTCGTTAATCATAATAGAGAATAACGGAATTGGAATAACAGATTGAAGACGATGCTATTTACGCATGTGCAACCGGATGTTGAAAACCGGAAAGCTGAAAGCTGATTGCAAACATACAAGAACAATAGACTTTTAGTATTATATAGATAAGTCATGCCCTTCTACTTTGTGATCAGTGTATGTAGTTCGTTCGTCATTATATGATATGTCATGCCCTTCTACTTTGGGATCAGTGTATGTAGTTTGTTCGTCATTATATGATATAAGTCATGCCCTTCTACTTTGCGATCAGAGCATGTAGTTTGTTCGTCATGATATCATTATCTGTGATTACGTTTTCCGTTGGGATCAGTGTATGTAGTCAGTTCGTTCTGACATCATACTCTAAGGCATTACCTCCTCCTTAGGTATCAGTGTATGTAGTTTGTTCGTCATAGTATCAGAATCTTAGTCATTACCTCGTCATTTGGGATTAGTGTATGACGTTAGTTCGTCATGATCTCAGTCATTACCCCCATCCTTTGGGATCACTGTATATTATTTCTTTATTATGATATCATGATCCCAGTCATTACCTTTTCCTTTCGAATCAGTGTATGTAGTTCGTTCATCATGATATCATACTCTCAGTCATTACCTCTTTTTTTGTGATCAGTGTATGTAGTTCGTTCGTCATGATATCATACTCTTAGTAATTACCTCCTCATTTGGGATGAGTGTATGTAGTTTGTTCGTCATGATATCATACTCTCAGTCATTACCTCTTCCATAGCGATCAGTGTATGTAGTTTGTTCGTCATGATATCATACTCTCAGTCATTACCTCTTCCATAACGATCAGTGTATGTAGTTTTTTCGTCATGATATCATACTCTCAGTCATTACCTCTTCCATAGCGATCAGTGTATGTAGTTTGTTCGTCATGATATCATACTCTCAGTCATTACCTCTTCCATAGCGATCAGTGTATGTAGTTTGTTCGTCATGATATCATACTCTCAGTCATTACCTCTTCCATAGCGATCAGTGTATGTAGTTTGTTCGTCATGATATCATACTCTCAGTCATTACCTCTTCCATAGCGATCAGTGTATGTAGTTTGTTCGTCATGATATCATACTCTCAGTCATTACCTCTTCCATAGCGATCAGTGTATGTAGTTTGTTCGTCATGATATCATACTCTCAGTCATTACCTTTTCCATCGCGATCAGTGTATGTAGTTTGTTCGTCATGATATCATACTCTCAGTCATTACATCTTCCATAGCGATCAGTGTATGTACTTTGTTCGTCATGATATCATACTCTCAGTCATTACTCTTCCATAGCGATCAGTGTATGTAGTTTGTTCGTCATGATATCATACTCTCAGTCATTACCTCTTCCATAGCGATCAGTGTATGTAGTTTGTTCGTCATGATATCATACTCTCAGTCATTACCTCTTCCATAGCGATCAGTGTATGTAGTTTGTTCGTCATGATATCATACTCTCAGTCATTACCTTTTCCATCGCGATCAGTGTATGTAGTTTGTTCGTCATTATATGATATAAGTCATGCCCTGCTACTTTGGGATCAGTGTATGTAGTTCGTTCGTCATTATATGATATAAGTCATACCCTCCTACTTTGGGATCAGTGTATGTAGTTCGTTCCTCATTATATGATATAAGTCATGCCCTTATACTTTTGGATCAGTGTATGTAGTTCGTTCGTCATTATATGATATAAGTCATGCCCTACTACTTTGAGGTCAGTGTATGTAGTTCGTTCGTCATTATATGATATGTCATGCCCTTCTACTTTGGGATCAGTGTATGTAGTTCGTTCGTCATTATATAATATAAGTCATGCCCTTCTACTTTGCGATCAGAGCATGTAGTTTGTTCGTCATGATATCATTATCTGTGATTACGTCTTCCGTTGGGATCAGTGTATGTAGTCAGTTTGTTCTGACATCATACTCTAAGTCATTACCTCCTCCTTAGGTATCAGTGTATGTAGTTTGTTCGTCATAGTATCAGAATCTTAGTCATTACCTCGTCATTTGGGATTAGTGTATGACGTTAGTTCGTCATGCTATCATGATCTCAGTCATTACCCCTATCCTTTGGGATCACTGTATATTATTTCTTTATTATGATATCATGATCCCAGTCATTACCTCTTCCTTTCGAATCAGTGTATGTAGTTCGTTCATCATGATATCATACTCTCAGTCATTACCTCTTTTTTTGTGATCAGTGTATGTAGTTCGTTCGTCATGATATCATACTCTTAGTAATTACCTCCTCATTTGGGATGAGTGTATGTAGTTTGTTCGTCATGATATCATACTCTCAGTCATTACCTCTTCCATAGCGATCAGTGTATGTAGTTTGTTCGTCATGATATCATACTCTCAGTCATTACCTTTTCCATCGCGATCAGTGTATGTAGTTTGTTCGTCATTATATGATATAAGTCATGCCCTTCTACTTTGGGATCAGTGTATGTAGTTCGTTCTTCATTATATGATATAAGTCATACCCTTCTACTTTGGGATCAGTGTATGTAGTTCGTTCGTCATTATATGATATAAGTCATGCCCTTATACTTTGGGATCAGTGTATGTAGTTCGTTCGTCATTATATGATATAAGTCATGCCCTGCTACTTTTGGATCAGTGTATGTAGTTCGTTCGTCATTATATGATATAAGTCATGCACTTCTACTTTGAGGTCAGTGTATGTAGTTCGTTCGTCATTATATGATATGTCATGCCCTTCTACTTTGGGATCAGTGTATGTAGTTTGTTCGTCATTATATGATATAAGTCATGCCCTTCTACTTTGCGATCAGAGCATGTAGTTTGTTCGTCATGATATCATTATCTGTGATTACGTCTTCCGTTGGGATCAGTGTATGTAGTCAGTTCGTTCTGACATCATACTCTAAGGCATTACCTCCTCCTTAGGTATCAGTGTATGTAGTTTGTTCGTCATAGTATCAGAATCTTAGTCATTACCTCGTCATTTGGGATTAGTGTATGACGTTAGTTCGTCATGATCTCAGTCATTACCCCCATCCTTTGGGATCACTGTATATTATTTCTTTATTATGATATCATGATCCCAGTCATTACCTCTTCCTTTCGAATCAGTGTATGTAGTTCGTTCATCATGATATCATGCTCTCAGTCATTACCTCTTTTTTTGTGATCAGTGTATGTAGTTCGTTCGTCATGATATCATACTCTTAGTAATTACCTCCTCATTTGGGATGAGTGTATGTAGTTTGTTCGTCATGATATCATACTCTCAGTCATTACCTCTTCCATAGCGATCAGTGTATGTAGTTTGTTCGTCATGATATCATACTCTCAGTCATTACCACTTCCATAGCGATCAGTGTATGTAGTTTTTTCGTCATGATATCATACTCTCAGTCATTACCTCTTCCATAGCGATCAGTGTATGTAGTTTGTTCGTCATGATATCATACTCTCAGTCATTACCTCTTCCATAGCGATCAGTGTATGTAGTTTGTTCGTCATGATATCATACTCTCAGTCATTACCTCTTCCATAGCGATCAGTGTATGTAGTTTGTTCGTCATGATATCATACTCTCAGTCATTACCTCTTCCATAGCGATCAGTGTATGTAGTTTGTTCGTCATGATATCATACTCTCAGTCATTACCTCTTCCATAGCGATCAGTGTATGCAGTTTGTTCGTCATGATATCATACTCTCAGTCATTACCTCTTCCATAGCGATCAGTGTATGTAGTTTGTTCGTCATGATATCATACTCTCAGTCATTACCTCTTCCATAGCGATCAGTGTATGTAGTTTGTTCGTCATGATATCATACTCTCAGTCATTACCTCTTCCATCGCGATCAGTGTATGTAGTTTGTTCGTCATGATATCATACTCTCAGTCATTACATCTTCCATAGCGATCAGTGTATGTAGTTTGTTCGTCATGATATCATACTCTCAGTCATTACTCTTCCATAGCGATCAGTGTATGTAGTTTGTTCGTCATGATATCATACTCTCAGTCATTACCTCTTCCATAGCGATCAGTGTATGTAGTTTGTTCGTCATGATATCATACTCTCAGTCATTACCTTTTCCATCGCGATCAGTGTATGTAGTTTGTTCGTCATTATATGATATAAGTCATGCCCTTCTACTTTGGGATCAGTGTATGTAGTTCGTTCGTCATTATATGATATAAGTCATACCCTCCTACTTTGGGATCAGTGTATGTAGTTCGTTCCTCATTATATGATATAAGTCATGCCCTTATACTTTGGGATCAGTGTATGTAGTTCGTTCGTCATTATATGATATAAGTCATGCCCTGCTACTTTTGGATCAGTGTATGTAGTTCGTTCGTCATTATATGATATAAGTCATGCCCTACTACTTTGAGGTCAGTGTATGTAGTTCGTTCGTCATTATATGATATGTCATGCCCTTCTACTTTGGGATCAGTGTATGTAGTTCGTTCGTCATTATATAATATAAGTCATGCCCTTCTACTTTGCGATCAGAGCATGTAGTTTGTTCGTCATGATATCATTATCTGTGATTACGTCTTCCGTTGGGATCAGTGTATGTAGTCAGTTTGTTCTGACATCATACTCTAAGTCATTACCTCCTCCTTAGGTATCAGTGTATGTAGTTTGTTCGTCATAGTATCAGAATCTTAGTCATTACCTCGTCATTTGGGATTAGTGTATGACGTTAGTTCGTCATGCTATCATGATCTCAGTCATTACCCCTATCCTTTGGGATCACTGTATATTATTTCTTTATTATGATATCATGATCCCAGTCATTACCTCTTCCTTTCGAATCAGTGTATGTAGTTCGTTCATCATGATATCATACTCTCAGTCATTACCTCTTTTTTTGTGATCAGTGTATGTAGTTCGTTCGTCATGATATCATACTCTTAGTAATTACCTCCTCATTTGGGATGAGTGTATGTAGTTTGTTCGTCATGATATCATACTCTCAGTCATTACCTCTTCCATAGCGATCAGTGTATGTAGTTTGTTCGTCATGATATCATACTCTCAGTCATTACCTTTTCCATCGCGATCAGTGTATGTAGTTTGTTCGTCATTATATGATATAAGTCATGCCCTTCTACTTTGGGATCAGTGTATGTAGTTCGTTCGTCATTATATGATATAAGGCATACCCTTCTACTTTGGGATCAGTGTATGTAGTTCGTTCGTCATTATATGATATAAGTCATGCCCTTATACTTTGGGATCAGTGTATGTAGTTCGTTCGTCATTATATGATATAAGTCATGCCCTGCTACTTTGGGATCAGTGTATGTAGTTCGTTCGTCATTATATGATATAAGTCATGCCCTTCTACTTTGAGGTCAGTGTATGTAGTTCGTTCGTCATTATATGATATGTCATGCCCTTCTACTTTGGGATCAGTGTATGTAGTTCGTTCGTCATTATATAATATAAGTCATGCCCTTCTACTTTGCGATCAGAGCATGTAGTTTGTTCGTCATGATATCATTATCTGTGATTACGTCTTCCGTTGGGATCAGTGTATGTAGTCAGTTTGTTCTGACATCATACTCAAAGTCATTACCTCCTCCTTACGTATCAGTGTATGTAGTTTGTTCGTCATTGTATCAGAATCTTTGTCATTACCTCGTCATTTAGGATTAGTGTATGACGTGAGTTCGTCATGCTATCATGATCTCAGTCATTACCTCCATCCTTTGGGATCACTGTATATTATTTCTTTATTATAATATCATGATCCAAGTCATTACCTCTTCCTTTCGAATCAGTGTATGTAGTTCGTTCGTCATGATATCATACTCTTAGTAATTACCTCCTCATTTGGGA
>OY744529.1:98826360-98866360 GCA_963556195.1 Sepiola atlantica
TGTACAAACCTTTTTCCCTCTGAAAATGTCACTATGGACATGTCAGAGGCCAGACAGGGACAGCCACAAGGCCTTGATTAAGAAGACCCTGGCACCCAGACTCCACCACTAGCAACGACCAAAAGAAGGAATACAAGGGGCCTAAAATCCCCAAAGTGGTCAGTTGCACAAAGATGATATTACTGCACTGCTACCATTACTCGATGTTCGAGAAATGGAGCAGTAGCTCAAAAGAGATTCTAACCGAGAGAATCAGGGTGTCTGAACTCCATGAAGAAAAAAAAAAACCCAGTTTCCAATCTGCGCTCCTTAGTTTTCCAATACTTTACACCTGAGGAGATCTCCAACATCAAAACTGATGCCCTGAAGGACGCAGAAAAGGACTATTTACCAAGACAAGTGGAGGAATCCCAATAGAGACAGGAAAACAAATGGAACAGAGAGGAAAAATGGACACTCATATGGTCAATGGCATATGCTAAAAAAAACCACAAAAACAGAAAGAAATCACAAAAGCATGGAAAAGAATTTTCTTTCATTACCACCCAGCAAAACGCAATGTTCCCTCTAAGAAACTGAATATGCAGCGCTACAACAGTCTCAAATGGGACTTCAGTGCAACAGAACTTAATTTAATGGGACTGGATGTAGCAGCACTCATAACAAAAAAAAATAGCCCCTTCATAACCATATAACAGTTCCTACCAGCAACAAAAAACTACAAAACCCAAATATATCTAGGGAAATAAGATCGGCAAATGCTGACACTCAAGAACTGCCCCTTAGGATAGACTCTCTACATCTGCAAGCTACAGCTGGATTAACAATATCTCCAACAACAGTCCCAACCCAAACACACCTCCCAATACCAGCACACCCACATAACTCTTCCAAAACACATCCTAAACAAAATCTCAAAGCCAAACAAAAACCTACGGAAACTCTCACACCACAAAACTCTTCACTGAATACTCCACCTCCATTATCTCCAGAACTCAGCCCACCTCCACCTCCACCATCTCCACCCTTTGAGCCAGATGAGGAACAATTGGCAGTTGAGGAGGACCTCAGTAACATCATTGAGGAGGTCAAATCCATAGGACTAGGGAACCGACCACAACTGTCAAAAATAAAACCCTACAGAACCATCAAAGCCCTCATCACTAAAGTCAACACTGCACTGCAGAGACTGGTACCAGATGCAGTGTCGCTCATGGAAATCAACCAGATCACATATGCAGCTGGGCTTTATATCAATAGGATAACATCTCCTCAAAAGAACGTTAAAAAGCGATTTAATCCCAGAGCTTCCAAAACTACACCTGCATGGAAGCTCAAGCTGCAAAAAGAATTACATCTCTATCGGAAAGAGATGAGCCAGATAAAACAGTTCCTCGCAGCTCCCACAACGCAGGGGTGACTGAAAAACACCATCAGCAGACTCCATGCAAAGTATCCCACAACCAGCAGTGAGGAACTAAGCAACGTTGTCAGGGAGCTGGAAGGCAAGATACCAGCACTTGCAAAAAGAATAAAAGACGAGGTCTATAGAACTCTCATAAGGGATGGCATTACTGTGGAAAAATCCCCTAAGAACAGGACCTGGAGAACTACTGGCGACCCCTGTCTGAGTGCGAGGGAATATACAACCGGGAGGCCCAGGGGATTGAGGACATTCAGAGACTAAATGAGACCAAGCCCACAATGCCAGAGCCAGTGATTACAATAGAAGCGACTAAAAAAAACTAGCTCTGTTTGTTAACCACAAGAAACCTGGCATTGACAACGTCTCCAATTTTTGTTTGAAGCAGTTGACTGCACTCCATAGCCACTACAGTAAATGCTTCAACCGACTGCTGAAGGGTGAAGAGGCCACACCATCATGGTTCACCAAGGGAGATAGAAGCCTCATACACAAAACAAAAGAAACACAGTGCCCAAATAAATATAGACCAATATGCTGTCTCAGTACCACCTACAAGCTCTTTACTGGCTTGGTAGCCGATAGCATCTACAACCATCTATCCTCTGGAAACTACCTAGAAGAACAACAAGCTGGCTGTAGGAGAAAATGCTTTGGTACCAAGGACCAGTTATTAATTAACAAAACAATTTTAGAGGACTGTAGGAAGCGGCATAGAAACCTGAACATAGCATGGATTGATTATCAGAAGGCCTACGACAGCGTGCCCCACTCATGGCTACTGCGATGTCTTGATCTGTATAATATCAATCCAGAATTAAACACACAATGGCTGCCCACATAGAAATGTGTCAAACCACCATCTCACTAAGCCACAGCCATGAAAAGATTACCATCCCTAACATCAATATCAGAAGGGGAATCTTTCAAGGTGACAGCTTATACTCGTTGCTCTTCTGCATGGCAATATACCCCACTTAGTAAGCTTCTCAACAACAGGCGACGCCAGAGAGATCCAGCCAAGAGAATAAACCACCTTCTTTTCACGGATGACCTTAAGCTTTGTACAAGCTCTGACACTGAATTGCAGCAGCTCCTGCAGGTTGTGCACACCTTTTCCAAAGATATCGGAATGAGATTTGGCTTGGACAAATGTGCCAAGTGCTCCCTCAAGGCTGGGAAGAATATTCATACAGACAATATACAGCTAGATGAGGAAAATGGCATACAAGATCTCGAAGAGCAGGAAGCATATAAATACCTTGGCATTGAGGAAAATGACACCATCCAACATGCCAGAATGAGAGAGAAAATTGGCAGAGAGTATATACGCCGTGTAAGAAAGATCTGTAAAACAGCTTACAAATAAAAATAAAATAACTGCCATTAACCAACTTGTCATGCCAGTAATTACGTACAGCTTTGGCATCATTGATTGGCCTCAACAAACCATCAACAGGCTAGATGTAAAGACACGAAAAATGTTAACCCTCCATAGGGTCATCTATAGAAATCAGTATCTGCCAAGACTGTACTTGTCCAGAAGAGAGGGAGGATTGGGGCTATCAGAGATTAACACACAACCATAGAGCCACTATTGTCAGCATTGGCCAGAAGCTCCTTAAACCCCAGCCTAGCAATGGCACATGAACATCAAGAGTCAAGAGCCAGCAAAACAAATTCCATCACCAAGTCGGCCAAGCATTTTGGACAGGGCTGTCATATAGATGAGACAGAAACACCAACCAATCCTGTCACAGAGATAGCCCAAAAGAGCCGGAAGAGATACACCCAGACCTTTAAGAACAGGTGCATTGATGAGTGGTCAGGACAGAAACGTGCCACATACTTCCTCGATGAACTATCCAAGGACTATATTGATAAGGAAGGGTCCTTGGACTAGCTAAAAAGGGGACCCCTCCACTACGACCAGGAGAGGCTTATAATGGCCACCCAAGACCAGGGCCTGATGACAAATGCGTTTAAAAAGATGGCTGGTCCCAGTCAGGACAACTAGTGCAGGTTTTGCCACACTGAAGTGGAGAGTGTGAGCCACTTGATATCGAGTTGCAAAATCATGTTGGCAGATGGCTCCTATACAGCACGACATAATGGAGTGTGCAGGTACCTCCACTGGACCATCTGTAAGAAACTGAATATCAAGTGTAGCAGCAGGCACTGGGAACATCTACCTGAGAGAACTGTGGGGAATGAGACATACACCACCCATTATGACCATGAAATCCCCACAGCTACCTATCTGGAAAACGCAGCTGTCAAACCTGACATTGTCATATGGAACAAATGAGAGAGAGTGACAACTTTGATTGAGATCAGTGTCCCTAATGATGGGGGCCTAAACAGAGCTGAAAGGGAGAAAATAACAAAATATCAGGGTCTAATGTATGATATGAAAAGAAACTGGAACCTCAAAGAGATCTCCATCATTCCAGTTATCATAGGAGCCACTGGACTCATGAAGAAGAACTTGAAAAAGTATTTAGCAAGTATACCTGGTGAACCAAGTTCAAGAGAAATCCAAACAACTGCACTCAAGGGAACAGCCAGAATCTTGAAAAGAGCTCTCGGTTGGAGTCTGTAAATAGCGGGTGATCGTATGGCATTTGGAAGAATGCCCCGTCCTCAGCAAATGAATGAAAATAAAAATAAAATACAAACAGAAGAAACACTTAAGTACGTCTTAAACAGTGGAACATTCTAACAAACACGAGAACTTTAAACTTTCCTAGACGGAAAATTCAATAACACAAAGTATCTTTCACATCATTCTAAAATTGTTAATATATAAATATATTTTGTTCGTTAACCTATGTTGTCTCTCTTTTCTTTCACAACACCATATTAATGAATTTAGCATTTGCTAAATGGTGACCCAGTCCCCATCATTCATGTGCATTTTTCTCCATTTTTCTCCTTCGCCATTTTATATCATTAAATTATCAGCATGAGTCTTGGTAGATTTCACAGACGCGATCGTCGTCCATACTGAATCCTAGGCTACAAACTCATTTTCTCCTGATTACAACATTCTAACCTAGCTAAATGGGCGAACCCACGTGTGACATGTTTCTAGTATATATATATATATATATATATACAGGGTGGGCAAAAATAAGGGTCCTATTTTAAAAAATTCATAACTTTTTTATTTATTGATTTTTTTAATTTTTTTTTTTAGAATAAGTAAAGGACCCTTTCCGAAGCAAGCATGAGCCGTATTAGCCCTAAGGTACGTACCCTCATTTAGAAAACATTATTTTTGCTTAAAAAACTCAAAACAGTGTAAAAAACAATACTTTAGTTTTTGTAAGTTTTAAGAAGTGTTTTTCGGCTAAAATTTGTTTTGTTTATTTCAAAAAATCTCGGAAGGGTCAGTCTACACACACATAAAGTTTGGTGAGTTTAACTTTTATTTTGTGGAAGTTATTCAAATTCAAGTTATTCAAATTTAAAGATAGGACCCTTATTTTGGCCCACCCTGTATATATATATATATATATATATATATATATATATATATATATATATATATATACGATCATAGATAATAAACAAAACAAATATATATATATATATATATATATATATATTTGTTTTGTTTATTATCTATGATCGTATACGTTTCGTCCTTTATAATCGGGACTCATCAGCATAGTAATTTTACTATTCACTACTGGTCATGCGATTCGAAACGCCGGATTCCGAGTATTTTTACAACTCAATCCTGACGTCTAGAACCCCTCGACCTACACTGAATAGCGAATAAACAGTAATAATTTAAACACTTTATCCGGCGGCTTGTTATTTTCCCGCAGATTGTTATTTTCCTACACTGATGAGAGCAATAAGCTTTAAACGCCTATTGCTCTCATCAGTGCAGGAAAATAACAATTTCAGACGGTCGGAAGATGCGAACCCGGTTCACAGAGTCAGCAATATCTACTCGGCCATCGGAAATTGTCACGCAATTAAGGGAAATTAAGATCTATATGTACATAGAAGCGGGCACAGATAGAAGACTACTCGAGAGTGTTCGACGAACGTATTCATAACTTTGCATTAGAGCTTTTTGACTGTCTATTTTTACTTCCCCGAAAGTGGTCAACTTTTGAACACTGTTATGGCGGTCAACTATAGCGGTCTGCCTTTTTGACACATATATAGGGTTTATTTCTCATCTCGTCTGTAGCTATTTACGGTAGCCTCATTGGTTATTGCGCTTGGAATTGGAGTCAAATGTGACTCTTGTTCCGGTGTTCGAATCCCACGACTGGTGTGAATGGTTATCTCTACACTGATGATTCCGCAAAGATGAAACGTATACGTATGTAGATTATATATATATATATATATATATATATATATATATATATATATATATATATATATATATATATATAGAGAGAGAGAGAGAGAGAGAGAGAGAGAGAGAGAGATAGAAGAAAAAAGAGTGATAAATATGCGACGATTGTCCAAATTTATTTCAAATTTCAATTGTTCAATGCAAGGAGCATTCAGTAATCAACTAGTGTTTATTATTCTTTCCTTAAGCCAAGGCTTTTCAAAGATCGAAATCTTATCATCAGAGGAGAAATACAGATGGATAAGTTGGCTTTCGAAAAAACCAAAGTTCAAATATTTGAAAAATATGAAAATTATTATTAAAAATTATTAAAATAATTTTTGTTAAAAAAACGTATTGAATGAAAAGAAAAGAAAAGAAAAATATATATATATATATATATATACATATATACTTGTAGAATATTCGTCCCAGGACGGATATAAGCAATAAATGTAGCATTAGTTTTAAAATTTAATGATTGTCTTTTCTCGTACGGTTTCGGTGGCGCCACCTGCAATAGTAGAGTTTAAAAAAATAGTCGCACGTTAAATATTCTGTAACCTAGAATACATATTCCATAATTCATAATTGTAAGTTCAATAATTTACGATTTTACCAAGCATATATTGATGCTCACGCGCGCACACCAATACTTAAAAGAATGCAGTACTTGATATGACTCAAAATTCGATGTAGAGCAATTCTTTTCTCTATTAAATGTTTTGAATCTAACTTATTTAAAAGTCTTTTTTATGGCAGGTGCGAATTTGGGTAGGCACATTCCCTAAATAGTAAAGTTTACAAAAACAAAATGCGCCAATGTTACGCACCGGGTTGCCGAGAATATATATATACCAGAATTCATAATAATCAGTTCATAAAAAACTTAAAAACACTTTATATATATGCACTCTTTAAATGCTAACATTTACAAAAAATAATAATAACAGTAATACTAATAATAGTAGTAATAAAAATAATAATAATAATAATAATAATAATAATAATAATGTTACTCATTGTATTTTTCAAAATTCATAATGATCCGTTCATTTATATAGGAGATTACCTTACACACACACACACACACACACACACATACACACACACATATATATATATATATATATATATATATATATATATATATATATATATATATATATATATAATTTAATATTTATTGATGAATATTGTTGTAAAATCCCTTTAAGAGATTAAAAGTTGAGCACTGTTAGGAGATATTAAAAAACAGACATTCACTTAAGCTACAATGCAAGGCACCGATTAAATTCGTTGAAATCTTTAGAATGTCTGGTGTTTACGAACCGCTGTATTTGGCATAAATATAACTTAATTTCTCCCGCGTCACGTGATAATTTCCTGTGGCGCAGAAGATAGAGCGAAAGCATGCGGAGTCAGGGTTGTATCTATGAATTGGGTTGGCGCCTTGCGATCATTTAAAATTATCACTTCCCTACACTTATGAGAGCATAAGCTGGAAACAATGTCGTATGTAGGTATACATTATTTAATATTTTTTTTGTGAATATTATTATATGAATAAATATTAAATTATTTTATTTAGGTGATAAACATCGTACATATTTCCAGGCAAGGCATCATAGTCTAAGGGTAAAACGCCAGACAATTGACACTAATATCGAAGGTTCGATCATTGTCCAAGTTAGCCATGCTGATGACGAGCGAAAGAAAAGCCAGAAACACGTGTCCATGGATTACTTTTATGTACGTATGAATTTAATAAAAAATATATATTAATGAAAAATACGTCTTATAAAGTTAAGAGCGATTTATAATAAATTTATTCTGCTTCTTTATCACTTAGGAAGTGAAACAATCGTAATAGTAGTAAAATGTAAAGCAACAAGCGCTACAAGTACAAATAAAAACAATTACATAAAATACATTATATATATATATATATATATATATATATATATATATATATATATATATATATATATATATATATATATATATATATATAGTGTGGCAGGCTATATTGCAAAAGAAATCAATAACGTGCTCGATCGCAGAAATAATATTATTTATTTGAAACCTATATGTTACATATTTCAGAAATGTACCGTGGTTTCATCCAGATAGGCTGACATTTTACATTAAAAAAATCTATGGCTAATGGAATCGTCAGCGTTCTGAATGAGGTCAAATCACGATGAGAAATGGCGTTATATCGATAAAAACCGGTGCATTCCTAGAAAGTTTCCCTGGAAAAAATATATTGGTTAGGAATTAATTGAGTTTTGTTTTATTTGTTGTTTATGGGGTACTTATTAATTTCATTCACTCCCACCCCTCCACTTTTTCACTCACAGCCATCCACATTAAATTCATTCTCTGCCACCGACTTCTCTCAGCCCGGACCTCGGTCCTGCGTTCCCAGTAGTGGCTACTACTTCTACTCATTAGCCCATCATGTCAACCCAATATTTTCATGGGCTTGCATGACATTTTTCTTAAAATTATCATCCTGAGGAAATCTTACAAATAAAGACGAAACGTTGATGAATACATAAAAAAAACATCTTTTGGTTTTTCCTTTTTCATTTCCCATATATATATATATATATATATATATATATATATATATATATATATATATATATATATATATATATATATATATATATATATATATATATATATATACACCTAACTTTATAAATATAGATATATATGGTTTATGTTATCCGCTGTGTTGCACAGAATCTGTTTTTCGTAATTACAGGAAACTTACTGAACTGATTAATAACATATAACATATAAACACAACTGATATTTTACTTAAGACATACGAAAATCGGTGCGGTTATCACAATTGTGTTGATTACATGTATTTTGGTCTGTTATTAGCGTTGGGCATTACGGTTAGAGTTAGGGTGAAAAATAAATAAAATCATAAGTTATGCAATTATTGTTATGTTACATGCGTTTTTTTTTTAAATTATAAAATGATTAATTTAAAAACAACACTGAAGATAACATGAACTGATTCATATTTTCCAATCAATATTTATTTGTATTCAAATTTCCTTAATCGAAACAAAATGGTGTTTTTCATTGTTTTATAGAAACTTTAAAAAAATTATTTTGAAACAAAAATATTTTTACCATAACAATAAACACATAACTCATAAATTTATTTAAAAAAAAATTGTGTATGATGACATTCATTGAATATAGTTAACAGTCGAGAAATGGAAAACAAACAAAATATACAACAAATAACTGTTATCAAACGCAAGAAAGTTTAATTTTTTACCGAACTGAATAATTTAAATGTTCTGAAACTGTTTAAAAGTTTTTTTTTTTTACTTCAATAGATTTCGCCGATAGTTGTCTTTTCCATACAGTAATAATCAAATATAACCGACCCATGTGTTGATATTTGTGGTTCATTCATTAAGAAATAGTTTAGGAAATGACTTACCTCACAACTAATCCTAAGTCCGACTGGTACCCTACCCAGACTTAGGGTTAGTGGTAGGGTAACTTTTTTTTACTATCTTTTAAACCTAAAATTAACGACCATTTTCAAACAAAATCGATTTACTCGTGTTTTGCTAAATGAAATTGACGATAACATATTCAGAGATAATACATTTTACCATCAGTTTCCACACTCTAAAAGGTAACAGATCGGTAGAAAATTAAATTTTCTTGTGTTTGGTAAAAGTTATTTGTTGTATTCTTTGTTTCTTGGGAGTTAACTATACTGCATGACTGCCTTTTGAACTAATGCCAAACGTTAATGACATATCCGGACACCTGTAAATATATTAAAATTATTATATTTGCCTTATTCTCTGAGAAAAACTTTTGTCTTATTTAACTGATTTTTCAGTGCTATTTTGCTATGAAATACAGAAATACTCTAAAGTCTAAAAAAAAGTAGAGTTATATTTATAATTGACGAACATAAACACGAGTTTTGTTTTTGAAAAGTATCGGTATCTGCGGTGCAGGTTCTTAAAAATAATCATAAAGATTTTATATGTAAATTTACAAAACCAGGGGAGATAACCCTGTTAATCAATAAATAGAGTTAGTTCCCTTGAAAAATATGTTTTTTAACTTCACACATTGCTGAGTTAAATAGTTTTCATGTTAAATACTAATCGTTCAAATCTTTGTTTACCTCGTCTTAAATGACTCGACCATTTACTGAATTCAAACAATGCCAGATCAGGAGATTGGGTTTCGAGATTGCGCACAGTGTATCCATTGTCTCTAGAAAGAAAATGAATCACACAGTTTTGATAGTTTATCTTTTTTACAAGAACGTCTTGATAAATTTGTAGCTTACGTGTGAACACCCTGAAAAATTTAGCGAAAACAAGAAAAAAGTAAACAAATATGAAAACAAATATTTAAAAATTTAGAATGAGGGATCCGTTCCGTATATAAATTTAACGTAAAATAATCCCCGATTTCTGGGCCATTCTTACTTTTTAGGGCAGTTAACTAAAGTTTCTTACCCTGAACCCTAAGCACGAGTGACAGTGTGGTAAAACCATTGGTAATAGCGTAAAAGAATAGCATAGAATCTATATCACATAGTAAAAAAGAAAAAGAAAAAAGGGTAATGCCCTTAAAAGCTAGAATGACCCTGAAATGGGTGGGGGAATTTTACGCTAAATTTATATGCGAAACTGATCCGCCACTCTAAATTCTAAATTATTTATTTTTCCTTCTAGGGTGTTCACATGTAATCGGCTAAAAAAAGTAGAATCTCATTTTTTTTTTTGGGGGGGGGGGGTGATTTAGTTTTTTTAAAAAAATCTACAATAATACCAACATTTGTTTTTGTATCAATTAGTAGTAGAAGCAAAATGATAGTGATAATGACGACTGTATTAATACTAGTCGTACCCGTGACCCGTTGGGTCACAGACAATACGTTTATTTTTATTCTTACTTTGATTTCAGTCCGGACTGAGTAAAGTGCTGGTGCTGAAGCCACTGCCCCGAATACAACACTGCCCCATTGGTATCACAGTCAATGCTGAAATCACCCTCAACCACAATTCCATTTCGAAGAAGATTTAACTTAAAATAAGCGAACTGGCCTGGCTTCCAAGAAGATCTTGAAAGGAAGATTGCCCATCTCCCAGCAGACCCAAAAATCTATGACAGCTTTACCAGGTTTGTGCGCCAAGCAACCTTGAAGGACATCCCAAGAGGCTGCCGCACTCAATACATACCTGGACTCGATGCCCAACATAGAACAATCATATAAGCAATACCAACAGCTCTCTGAATCTGACCAGTTTGCTAAAAGTACCATTGAAGTAGGCAAGAGACTCATGACCTACCTATCAGAAGGCCGCCAATTGAATGGCAAAATCTGTTGGAGAAAACTGATATGATGAAGACTAGTCAAAAGTAAAAAGGCATGGAGTCTAATCCGAAACATCAGCAACGATCTATCAAGACCTGGCACTTGTAGACCTCATCGGAACCATCTTAAAATGTAAGCATTCTTATATTACCCTAAACAACAAACACGGTTTCTGGCGCCAACAAGAGCATGGCTTACCTCAAGCTAGTGTGCTGGCTCTGTTACTGTACAACATCTACACTAACGAACAACCAATGAACCAGACCACTGAACGGTTCATCTATGCTGACGACCTTTGCGTAACATCCCAAGAGAGTACGTTTGAGTCAGTAGAAACAAACCGCAACTCAACCTTAGATGAGCTACTTACTCCTCTACTACGAGAGTAACCACCTGCATGCAGACCCTGCGAAAAACTCAAGTCTGCTCGTTTCATCTCAGGAACCGGGAGACCAACCGACCCCTAAACCTCAGGTGGTCTAGAACACAACTTAAGAATCGCACCAACCCTGTCTACCTTGGCGTAACCTTGGACCGCACCCTCTCATTCAAAGAATAAGTAGAGAAGACAAATATTAAAGTCAGCTCCGAAACAACATCCTACGGAAACTGATCAACAACAAGTCGGGAACCACAAGAGTTTGTAATCTTTACATGCGTTTAACAGTTTGTAATCTTTTCATGCGTTTAACAGTTTGTAATCTTTTCATGAGTTTAACAGTTTGTAATCTTTTCGTAAGTTTAACAGTTTGTAATCTTTTCATAAGTTTAACAGTTTGTAATCTTTTGATACGTTTAACAGTTTGTAATCTTATAAGTTTCACAGTTTGTAATATTTTCATGAAGTTAACAGTTTGTAAACCTATTATAAGTTTGCCAGTTTGTAATCTTTTAATAAGTTGTCCAGCTTGTAATCTTTTGATAAGTATACCAGTTTGTAATCTTTTAATAAGTTTACCAGTTTGTAATCTTTTCATGCGTTTAACAGTTGGTAATCTTTTGATAAGTTTAACAGTTGGTAATCTTTTAATAAGTTGCCCAGTTTGTGATCTTTTCATAAGTAGTCCAGTTTGTAATCTTTTCATAATTTACCAGTTTGTAATCTTTTAATGAGTTTAACAGTTGGTACTCTTTTAATAAGTTGTCCAGTTTGTAATCTTTTCACAAGTTGTCCAGTTTGTAATCTTTTGATAAGTTTACCAGTTTGTAATATTTTAATAAGTTTACAAGTTTGTAATCTTTTCATGCGTTTAACAGTTTGCAATCTTTTCATGAGTTTAACAGTTTGTAATCTTTTCATAAGTTTAACAGTTTGTATTTTTTTCATAAGTTTAACAGTTTGTAATCTTTTCATAAGTTCTACAGTTTGTAATCTTATAATAAGTTTAACAGTTTGTAATCTTTTTATAAGGTTAAGAGTTGGTAATATTTTCATAAGTTTAACAGTTTGTAATCTTTTACTAATTTGTTTAGCTTGTAATCTTTTGATAAGTATACTAGTTTGTAATCTTTTAATAAGTTTACCAGTTTGTAATCTTTTAATAAGTTTACCAGTTTGTAACCTTAAGTTTTCGAGTTTGTAATCTTTTAATAAGTTAAACAGTTTGTAATCTTTTCATAAGTTCTACAGTTTGAAATCTTATAATAATTTAACAGTTTGTAATCTTTTTATGAGGTTAAGAGTTGGTAATCTTTTAATAAGTTTAACAGTTTGTAATCTTTTAATAAGTTGTCCAGCTTGTAATCTTTTGATAGGTATACCAGTTTGTAATCTTTTTATAAGTTTACCAGTTTGTAATCTTTCCATGCGTTTAATAGTTGGTAATCGTTTGATAATTTTAACAGTTTGTAATCTTTTAATAAGTTGTCCAGCTTGTAATCTTTTGATAAGTATACCAGTTTGTAATCTTTTCATGCGTTTAACTGTTGGTAATCTTTTGATAAGTTTAACAGTTGGTAATCTTTTAATAAGTTGTCCAGTTTGTGATCTTTTCATAAGTAGTCCAGTTCGTAATCGTTTGATAATTTTAACAGTTTGTAATCTTTTAATGAGTTTACCAGTTGGTAATCTTTTAATAAGTTTAACAGTTTGTAATCTTTTCACAAGTTGTCCAGTTGGTAATCTTTTGATAAGTTTACCAGTTTGTAATCTTTTCATGCGTTTAACAGTTTGCAATCTTTTCATGAGTTTAACAGTTGGTAATCTTTTCATAAGTTTAACAGTTTGTAATCTTTTCATAAGTTCTACAGTTTGTAATCTTATAATAAGTTTAACAGTTTGTAATCTTTTCATAAGGTTAAGAGTTGGTAATATTTTAATCAGTTTACCAGTTTGTAATCTTTTAATAAATTTTTTAGCTTGTAATCTTTTGATAAATATACCACTTCGTAATCTTTTAATACGTTTAACAGTTTGTAATCTTTTAATAAGTTTACCAGTTTGTAATCTTTCCATAAGTTTAACAATTTGTAATCTTTTCATAAGTTTAACAGTTTGTAATCTTATCATAAGTTTAACAGTTGGTAATCTCAGTGTTTAATCTTTTCATAAGTTTAATAGTTTTTATCTTTTAATAATTTTAACAGTTTGTAATCCTATTATAAGTTTTACAGTTTGTAATATTTTCATAATTTTAACAGCTTGTAATCCTATGACAAGTTTAACAGTTGGTAATCTCTTATTAGTGTACCAGTTTGTAATCTTTTAATACGTTTAACAGTTTGTAATCTTTTTATACGTTTAACAGTAAATAATATTTTAAGAAGTTTAACAGTTAGCAACCTTTTTATAAGTTTTACAGTTTGTAATGTTTTAATAAGTTTAACAGTTTGTAATCTTTTAATAAGTTTACCAGTTTGTAATCTTTTAATAAGTTTAACAGTTTGTAATCTTTTAATAAGTTTAACAGTTTGTAATCTTATAATAAGTTTGACAGTTTATAATCCATTCATCAGTTTATAAGTTTGTAGTCTTTTAATACGTTTTACAGTTTGTAAACTTATACGTGTCACAGTTTGTAATATTTTTATACGTTTAATAGTTTGCAAACTTTTCATGAGTTTAACAGTTTGTAATCTTTTCATAAGTTTATAAGTTGGTAATCTTATGATAAGTTTAACAGTTTGTAATCTTATCATAAGTTTACCAGTTGATGATTTTTTAATAATTTAAACAGTTTGTAATCTTTTCATGCGTTTAACAGTTTGTAATCTTTTAATAAGTTTACCAGTTTGTAATCTTTCCATAAGTTTAACAATTTGTAATCTTTTGATAAGTTTAACAGTTTGTAATCTTATCATAAGTTTAACAGTTTGTAATCTTATAATAAGTTTAACAGTGTTTAATCTTTTCATAAGTTTAATAGTTTTTTATCATTTAATAATTTTAACAGTTTGTAATCCTATTATAAGTTTTACAGTTTGTAATATTTTCATAATTTTAACAGTTTGTAACCCTATGACAAGGTTAACAGTTGGTAATCTCTTATTAGTGTAACAGTTTGTAATCTTTTAATACGTTTAACAGTTTGTAATCTTTTTATACGTTTAACAGTTAATAATCTTTTAAGAAGTTTAACAGTTGGCAACCTTTTTATAAGTTTTACAGTTTGTAATGTTTTAATAAGTTTAACAGTTTGTAATCTTTTAATAAGTTTACCAGTTTGTAATCTTTTAATAAGTTTAACAGTTTTTTATATTTTCATAAGTTTAACAGTTTTTAATCTTTTTATGAGTTTAACAGTTGGTAATCTTTTAATAAGGTTAACAGTTTGTAATCTTATAATAAGTTTGACAGTTTATAATCCATTCATCAGTTTATAAGTTTGTAGTCTTTTAATACGTTTTACAGTTTGTAAACTTATACGTGTCACAGTTTGTAATATTTTTATACGTTTAATAGTTAGCAAACGTTTCATAAGTTTAACAGTTTGTAATCCTTTCATAAGTTTGACAGTTTGTAATCTTTTCATAAGTTTATAAGTTGGTAATCTTATGATAAGTTTAACAGTTTGTAATCTTATCATAAGTTTAACAGTTGATGATCTTTTAATAAGTTTAACAGTTTGTAATCTTTTCATACGTTTAACAGTTGTTAATCTTTTTATAAGTTTAACAGTTTGTACTCTTTGAATAAGGTAAACATGAGTTTACCAGTTTGTAATTTTTTCATAAGTCTAACAGTTTGTAATCCTATGATAAGGTTAACAGTTTGTTATCTTTTTATAAGATTACCCGTTTGTAATCGTTTTATAAGTTGGACAGTTTGTAAATCGTTTCATCAGTTTACAAGTTTGTAATCTTTTAATACGTTTACCACTTTGTAATCTTTTCATAAGTTCACTAGTTTGTAAACTTTTTATAAGTTCATAAGTTAGTAATCTTTTCATAATTTAACAGTTTGTAATCCTATGATAAGTTATACAGTTTGTAATCTTATCATAAGTTTTACATTTGTTAATCTTATCACAAGTTTAACAGTTGGTAATCTTTTCGTAAGTTTACCAGTTTGTAATCTTTTAATAAGTTTACCAGTTAGTAATCTTTTAATAAGTTTACCAGTTAGTAATCTTTTAATAAGTTTACCAGTTAGTAATCTTTTAATAAGTTTACCAGTTAGTAATCTTTTAATAAGTTTACCAGTTTGTAATCTTTTAATAAGTTTACCAGTTAGTAATCTTTTAATAAGTTTACCAGTTAGTAATCTTTTAATAAGTTTACCAGTTAGTAATCTTTTAATAAGTTTACCAGTTAGTAATCTTTTAATAAGTTTACCCGTTAGTAATCTTTTAATAAGTTTACCAGTTAGTAATCTTTTAATAAGTTTACCAGTTAGTAATCTTTTAATAAGTTTACCAGTTAGTAATCTTTTAATAAGTTTACCAGTTAGTAATCTTTTAATATGTTTACCAGTTAGTAATCTTTTAATAAGTTTACCAGTTAGTAATCTTTTAATAAGTTTACCAGTTAGTAATCTTTTAATAAGTTTACCAGTTAGTAATCTTTTAATAAGTTTACCAGTTAGTAATCTTTTAATAAGTTTACCAGTTTTAAAGTTTGTGATTTTTTCATGAGTTCAGCAGTTAGTAATCTTTTGATAAGTTTACCAGTTTGTTATCTTTTTATACGTTTAACAGTTTGCAACCTTTTCATAATTAAACAGTTTGTAATCCTTTTATAAGTTTAACAGTTTGTAATCTTTTCATGAGTTTTCCAGTTTGTAATTTTTCATAAGTTAACCAGTTTGTGATGTTTTCATAAGTTTAACAGCTTGTAATCTTTTTAAAAGTTTAACAGATTGTTATCGTTTAATAAGTTTAACAGTTTGTAATATTTTCATGAGTTTACAAGTTTTTAATCTTTTTATTAGTTTACCAGTTTGCAATCTTTTCATATGTTTACCAGTAGGTAATATATTAATAAGTTTGACAGTTTGTGATCTTTTTAGAAGTTTACCAGTTTTTAATCGTTTTATTAGTTTTCCAGTTTGTAATCATTTGATAAGTTTAACAGTTTGTAATCCTTTCATAAGTTAACTAGTTTGTAATCTTTTCATGAGTTTACCAGATTGTAATCTTCTCATAAGTATGACAGTTTTTTAAAATATTTTCATTAGTTTACCAGTTTGTAATCTTCTCATAAGTATGACAGTTTTTTTTAATCTTTTCATTAGTTTACCACTTGGTGACATTTTAATTCGTTAAACAGTTGGTAATCTTTTAATAAGTTTACAAGTTTGTAATCTTTTCATAAGTTTAACAGTTAGTAATCTTTTAATAAGTTAAACAGTTTGTAATCCTATCATAAGTTTAACAGTCGGTAATGTTTTTATCAGTTTCACAGTTTGTAATCTTATCATAAGTGTTACAGTTTGTAATCCTTTCATAAGTTTAACAGTTGGTAATCCTTTTATAAGTTTAACAGTTGGTAATCGTATGATAAGTTTAACAGTTTGTAATCTTTTTATAAGTTTACCAGTTATTAATCTTTTGATTAGTTTACCAGTTTGTAATATTTTCATAAGTTTACCAGTTTGTAATGTTTTCACGCGTTTAACAGTTTGCAATCTTTTCATGAGTTTAACAGTTTGTAATCTTTTGATAAGTTTAACAGTTTGTAATCTTCTCATAAGTTTAACAGTTTGTAATC
This sequence comes from Sepiola atlantica, assembly GCA_963556195.1. NCBI lineage: Eukaryota > Metazoa > Mollusca > Cephalopoda > Sepiida > Sepiolidae > Sepiola > Sepiola atlantica. The sequence continues at coordinate 98,843,683 of OY744529.1, forward strand.
GTTTCATAAGTTTTACAGTTTGTAATCTTTGTATAGCCGTAGAAGTTTGTAATCTTTTCATACGGTTAACAGTTTGTAATCTTATCATAAGTTAGACAGTTTGTAATCTTTTCATAAGTTTACAACTTGCTGATCTTTTCATTTCAGTTTAACAGTTTGTAATCTTTTAATACGTTTAACAGTTTGCAAATTTTTCATAAGTTAAACAGTTTGTACTCCTTTTATAAGTTTGACAGTTTTTAATCTTATTCATATGTTTATCAGTTTGTAATCTGTTCATACGTTTACAAGTTTGTGATCTTTTTATATGTTTATCAGTTTGTAATCATTTTAATAAGTTCAACAGTTTGTAATCTTTTGATGAGTTTTCCAGTTTCTAATCTTTTTAAAAGTTTAACAGATGTTAATCTTTTAATAAGTGTGACAGTTAGTAATATTTTCATGAGTTTACCAGTTTTTAATCTTTTCATTAGTTTACCACTTGGTGATCGTTTAATACGTTTAACAGTTTGTAATCTTTTAATAAGTTTACTAGTTTGTAATCTTTTCATAAATTTACCAGTTTGTAATCTTTTTGATAAGTTTGACAGTTTGTGATCTTTTTTTGTAGTTTACCAGTTTTTAATCGTTTTATTAGTTTAACAGTTTGTAATCTTTTCATAAGTTCTACAGTTTGTAAATCTTATAATAATTTAACAGTTTGTAATCTTTTTATGAGGTTAAGAGTTGGTAATCTTTTAATAAGTTTAACAGTTTGTAATCTTTTTATAAGTTGTCCAGCTTGTAATCTTTTGATAGGTATACCAGTTTGTAATCTTTTTATAAGTTTACCAGTTTGTAATCTTTCCATGCGTTTAATAGTTGGTAATCGTTTGATAATTTTAACAGTTTGTAATCTTTTAATAAGTTGTCCAGCTTGTAATCTTTTGATAAGTATACCAGTTTGTAATCTTTTTATAAGTTTACCAGTTTGTAATCTTTTCATGCGTGTAACTGTTGGTAATCTTTTGATAAGTTTAACAGTTGGTAATCTTTTAATAAGTTGTCCAGTTTGTGATCTTTTCATAAGTAGTCCAGTTTGTAATCGTTTGATAATTTTAACAGTTTGTAATCTTTTAATGAGTTTACCAGTTGGTAATCTTTTAATAAGTTTAACAGTTTGTAATCTTTTCACAAGTTGTCTAGTTTGTAATCTTTTGATAAGTTTACCAGTTTGTAATCTTTTCATGCGTTTAACAGTTTGCAATCTTTTCATAAGTTTAACAGTTTGTAATCTTTTCATAAGTTCTACAGTTTGTAATCTTATAATAAGTTTAACAGTTTGTAATCTTTTCATAAGGTTAAGAGTTGGTAATATTTTAATCAGTTTACCAGTTTGTAATCTTTTAATAAATTTTTTAGCTTGTAATCTTTTGATAAATATACCAGTTCGTAATCTTTTAATACGTTTAACAGTTTGTAATCTTTTAATAAGTTTACCAGTTTGTAATCTTTCCATAAGTTTAACAATTTGTAATCTTTTCATAAGTTTAACAGTTTGTAATCTTATCATAAGTTTAACAGTTGGTAATCTCAGTGTTTAATCTTTTCATAAGTTTAATAGTTTTTATCTTTTAATAATTTTAACAGTTTGTAATGCTATTATAAGTTTTACAGTTTGTAATATTTTCATAATTTTAACAGTTTGTAATCCTATGACAAGTTTAACAGTTGGTAATCTCTTATTAGTGTACCAGTTTGTAATCTTTTAATACGTTTAACAGTTTGTAATCTTTTTATACGTTTAACAGTTAATAATCTTTTAAGAAGTTTAACAGTTGGCAACCTTTTTATAAGTTTTACAGTTTGTAATGTTTTAATAAGTTTAACAGTTTGTAATCTTTTAATAAGTTTACCAGTTTGTAATCTTTTAATAAGTTTAACAGTTTGTAATCTTTTAATAAGTTTAACAGTTTGTAATCTTATAATAAGTTTGACAGTTTATAATCCATTCATCAGTTTATAAGTTTGTAGTCTTTTAATACGTTTTACAGTTTGTAAACTTATACGTGTCACAGTTTGTAATATTTTTATACGTTTAATAGTTTGCAAACTTTTCATGAGTTTAACAGTTTGTAATCTTTTCATAAGTTTATAAGTTGGTAATCTTATGATAAGTTTAACAGTTTGTAATCTTATCATAAGTTTACCAGTTGATGATCTTTTAATAAGTTAAACAGTTTGTAATCTTTTCATGCGTTTAACAGTTTGTAATCTTTTGATAAGTTAACCAGTTTGTAATCTTTCTATAAGTTTAACAATTTGTAATCTTTTGATAAGTTTCACAGTTTGTAATCTTATCATAAGTTTAGCAGTTTGTAATCTTATAATAAGTTTAACAGTGTTTAATCTTTTCATAAGTTTAATAGTTTTTCATCATTTAATAATTTTAACAGTTTGTAATCCTATTATAAGTTTTACAGTTTGTAATATTTTCATAATTTTAACAGTTTGTAACCCTATGACAAGGTTAACAGTTGGTAATCTCTTATTAGTGTAACAGTTTGTAATCTTTTAATACGTTTAACAGTTTGTAATCTTTTTATACGTTTAACAGTTAATAATATTTTAAGAAGTTTAACAGTTGGCAACCTTTTTATAAGTTTTACAGTTTGTAATGTTTTAATAAGTTTAACAGTTTGTAATCTTTTAATAAGTTTACCAGTTTGTAATCTTTTAATAAGTTTAACAGTTTTTTATATTTTCATAAGTTTAACAGTTTTTAATCGTTTTATGAGTTTAACAGTTGGTAATCTTTTAATAAGGTTAACAGTTTGTAATCTTATAATAAGTTTGACAGTATATAATCCATTCATCAGTTTATAAGTTTGTAGTCTTTTAATACGTTTTACAGTTTGTAAACTTATACGTGTCACAGTTTGTAATATTTTTATGCGTTTAATCGTTTGCAAACTTTTCATAAGTTTAACAGTTTGTAATCCTTTCATAAGTTTGACAGTTTGTAATCTTTTCATAAGTTTATAAGTTGGTAATCTTATGATAAGTTTAACAGTTTGTAATCTTATCATAAGTTTAACAGTTGATGATCTTTTAATAAGTTTAACAGTTTGTAATCTTTTCATACGTTTAACAGTTTGTAATCTTTTTATAAGTTTAACAGTTTGTACTCTTTGAATCAGGTAAACATGAGTTTAACAGTTTGTAATCTTTTCATAAGTTTAACAGTTTGTAATTTTTTCATAAGTTTAACAGTTTGTAATCTTTTCATAAGTTCTACAGTTTGTAATCTTATAATAAGTTAAACAGTTGGTAATCTTTTTATAAGGTTAAGAGTTGGTAATATTTTCATAAGTTTAACAGTTTGTAATCTTTTACGAATTTGTTTAGCTTGTAATCTTTTGATAAGTATACTAGTTTGTAATCTTTTAATAAGTTTACCAGTTTGTAATCTTTTAATAAGTTTACCAGTTTGTAACCTTAAGTTTTCGAGTTTGTAATCTTTTAATAAGTTTAACAGTTTGTAATCTTTTCATAAGTTCTACAGTTTGAAATCTTATAATAATTTAACAGTTTGTAATCTTTTTATGAGGTTAAGAGTTGGTAATCTTTTAATAAGTTTAACAGTTTGTAATCTTTTAATAAGTTGTCCAGCTTGTAATCTTTTGATAGGTATACCAGTTTGTAATCTTTTTATAAGTTTACCAGTTTGTAATCTTTCCATGCGTTTAATAGTTGGTAATCGTTTGATAATTTTAACAGTTTGTAATCTTTTAATAAGTTGTCCAGCTTGTAATCTTTTGATAAGTATACCAGTTTGTAATCTTTTTATAAGTTTACCAGTTTGTAATCTTTTCATGCGTTTAACTGTTGGTAATCTTTTGATAAGTTTAACAGTTGGTAATCTTTTAATAAGTTGTCCAGTTTGTGATCTTTTCATAAGTAGTCCAGTTCGTAATCGTTTGATAATTTTAACAGTTTGTAATCTTTTAATGAGTTTACCAGTTGGTAATCTTTTAATAAGTGTAACAGTTTGTAATCTTTTCACAAGTTGTCCAGTTTGTAATCTTTTGATAAGTTTACCAGTTTGTAATCTTTTCATGCGTTTAACAGTTTGCAATCTTTTCATGAGTTTAACAGTTGGTAATCTTTTCATAAGTTTAACAGTTTGTAATCTTTTCATAAGTTCTACAGTTTGTAATCTTATAATAAGTTTAACAGTTTGTAATCTTTTCATAAGGTTAAGAGTTGGTAATATTTTAATCAGTTTACCAGTTTGTAATCTTTTAATAAATTTTTTAGCTTGTAATCTTTTGATAAATATACCACTTCGTAACCTTTTAATACGTTTAACAGTTTGTAATCTTTTAATAAGTTTACCAGTTTGTAATCTTTTCATAAGTTTAACAGTTTGTAATCTTATCATAAGTTTAACAGTTGGTAATCTCAGTGTTTAATCTTTTCATAAGTTTAATAGTTTTTATCTTTTAATAATTTTAACAGTTTGTAATCCTATTATAAGTTTTACAGTTTGTAATATTTTCATAATTTTAACAGTTTGTAATCCTATGACAAGTTTAACAGTTGGTAATCTCTTATTAGTGTACCAGTTTGTAATCTTTTAATACGTTTAACAGTTTGTAATCTTTTTATACGTTTAACAGTAAATAATATTTTAAGAAGTTTAACAGTTAGCAACCTTTTTATAAGTTTTACAGTTTGTAATGTTTTAATAAGTTTAACAGTTTGTAATCTTTTAATAAGTTTACCAGTTTGTAATCTTTTAATAAGTTTAACAGTTTGTAATCTTTTAATAAGTTTAACAGTTTGTAATCTTATAATAAGTTTGACAGTTTATAATCCATTCATCAGTTTATAAGTTTGTAGTCTTTTAATACGTTTTACAGTTTGTAAACTTATACGTGTCACAGTTTGTAATATTTTTATACGTTTAATAGTTTGCAAAGTTTTCATGAGTTTAACAGTTTGTAATCTTTTCATAAGTTTATAAGTTGGTAATCTTATGATAAGTTTAACAGTTTGTAATCTTATCATAAGTTTACCAGTTGATGATCTTTTAATAATTTAAACAGTTTGTAATCTTTTCATGCGTTTAACAGTTTGTAATCTTTTAATAAGTTTACCAGTTTGTAATCTTTCCATAAGTTTAACAATTTGTAATCTTTTGATAAGTTTAACAGTTTGTAATCTTATCATAAGTTTAACAGTTTGTAATCTTATAATAAGTTTAACAGTGTTTAATCTTTTCATAAGTTTAATAGTTTTTTATCATTTAATAATTTTAACAGTTTGTAATCCTATTATAAGTTTTACAGTTTGTAATATTTTCATAATTTTAACAGTTTGTAACCATATGACAAGGTTAACAGTTGGTAATCTCTTATTAGTGTAACAGTTTGTAATCTTTTAATACGTTTAACAGTTTGTAATCTTTTTATACGTTTAACAGTTAATAATCTTTTAAGAAGTTTAACAGTTGGCAACCTTTTTATAAGTTTTACAGTTTGTAATGTTTTAATAAGTTTAACAGTTTGTAATCTTTTAATAAGTTTACCAGTTTGTAATCTTTTAATAAGTTTAACAGTTTTTTATATTTTCATAAGTTTAACAGTTTTTAATCTTTCATGAGTTTAACAGTTGGTAATCTTTTAATAAGGTTAACAGTTTGTAATCTTATAATAAGTTTGACAGTTTATAATCCATTCATCAGTTTATAAGTTTGTAGTCTTTTAATACGTTTTACAGTTTGTAAACTTATACGTGTCACAGTTTGTAATATTTTTATACGTTTAATAGTTTGCAAACGTTTCATAAGTTTAACAGTTTGTAATCCTTTCATAAGTTTGACAGTTTGTAATCTTTTCATAAGTTTATAAGTTGGTAATCTTATGATAAGTTTAACAGTTTGTAATCTTATCATAAGTTTAACAGTTGATGATCTTTTAATAAGTTTAACAGTTTGTAATCTTTTCATACGTTTAACAGTTGTTAATCTTTTTATAAGTTTAACAGTTTGTACTCTTTGAATAAGGTAAACATGAGTTTACCAGTTTGTAATTTTTTCATAAGTCTAACAGTTTGTAATCCTATGATAAGGTTAACAGTTTGTTATCTTTTTATAAGATTACCCGTTTGTAATCGTTTTATAAGTTGGACAGTTTGTAAATCGTTTCATCAGTTTACAAGTTTGTAATCTTTTAATACGTTTACCACTTTGTAATCTTTTCATAAGTTCACTAGTTTGTAAACTTTTTATAAGTTCATAAGTTAGTAATCTTTTCATAATTTAACAGTTTGTAATCCTATGATAAGTTATACAGTTTGTAATCTTATCATAAGTTTTACATTTGTTAATCTTATCACAAGTTTAACAGTTGGTAATCTTTTCGTAAGTTTACCAGTTTGTAATCTTTTAATAAGTTTACCAGTTAGTAATCTTTTAATAAGTTTACCAGTTAGTAATCTTTTAATAAGTTTACCAGTTAGTAATCTTTTAATAAGTTTACCAGTTAGTAATCTTTTAATAAGTTTACCAGTTAGTAATCTTTTAATAAGTTTACCAGTTAGTAATCTTTTAATAAGTTTACCAGTTAGTAATCTTTTAATAAGTTTACCAGTTTGTAATCTTTTAATAAGTTTACCAGTTAGTAATCTTTTAATAAGTTTACCCGTTAGTAATCTTTTAATAAGTTTACCAGTTAGTAATCTTTTAATAAGTTTACCAGTTAGTAATCTTTTAATAAGTTTACCAGTTAGTAATCTTTTAATAAGTTTACCAGTTAGTAATCTTTTAATATGTTTACCAGTTAGTAATCTTTTAATAAGTTTACCAGTTAGTAATCTTTTAATAAGTTTACCAGTTAGTAATCTTTTAATAAGTTTACCAGTTAGTAATCTTTTAATAAGTTTACCAGTTAGTAATCTTTTAATAAGTTTACCAGTTAGTAATCTTTTAATAAGTTTACCAGTTTTAAAGTTTGTGATCTTTTCATGAGTTCAGCAGTTAGTAATCTTTTGATAAGTTTACCAGTTTGTTATCTTTTTATACGTTTAACAGTTTGCAACCTTTTCATAATTAAACAGTTTGTAATCCTTTTATAAGTTTAACAGTTTGTAATCTTTTCATGAGTTTTCCAGTTTGTAATTTTTCATAAGTTAACCAGTTTGTGATGTTTTCATAAGTTTAACAGCTTGTAATCTTTTTAAAAGTTTAACAGATTGTTATCGTTTAATAAGTTTAACAGTTTGTAATATTTTCATGAGTTTACAAGTTTTTAATCTTTTTATTAGTTTACCAGTTTGCAATCTTTTCATATGTTTACCAGTAGGTAATATATTAATAAGTTTGACAGTTTGTGATCTTTTTAGAAGTTTACCAGTTTTTAATCGTTTTATTAGTTTTCCAGTTTGTAATCATTTGATAAGTTTAACAGTTTGTAATCCTTTCATAAGTTAACTAGTTTGTAATCTTTTCATGAGTTTACCAGATTGTACTCTTCTCATAAGTATGACAGTTTTTAAAAATATTTTCATGAGTTTACCAGTTTGTAATCTTCTCATAAGTATGACAGTTTTTAAAAATATTTTCATGAGTTTACCAGTTTGTAATCTTCTCATAAGTATGACAGTTTTTTTTAATCTTTTCATTAGTTTACCACTTGGTGACATTTTAATTCGTTAAACAGTTGGTAATCTTTTAATAAGTTTACAAGTTTGTAATCTTTTCATAAGTTTAACAGTTAGTAATCTTTTCATAAGTTAAACAGTTTGTAATCCTATCATAAGTTTAACAGTCGGTAATGTTTTTATCAGTTTCACAGTTTGTAATCTTATCATAAGTGTTACAGTTTGTAATCCTTTCATAAGTTTAACAGTTGGTAATCCTTTTATAAGTTTAACAGTTGGTAATCGTATGATAAGTTTAACAGTTTGTAATCTTTTTATAAGTTTACCAGTTATTAATCTTTTGATTAGTTTACCAGTTTGTAATATTTTCATAAGTTTACCAGTTTGTAATGTTTTCACGCGTTTAACAGTTTGCAATCTTTTCATGAGTTTAACAGTTTGTAATCTTTTGATAAGTTTAACAGTTTGTAATCTTCTCATAAGTTTAACAGTTTGTAATCGTTTCATAAGTTTTACAGTTTGTAATCTTTGTATAGCCGTAGAAGTTTGTAATCTTTTCATACGGTTAACAGTTTGTAATCTTATCATAAGTTAGACAGTTTGTAATCTTTTCATAAGTTTACAACTTGCTGATCTTTTCATAAGTTTAACAGTTTGTAATCTTTTAATACGTTTAACAGTTTGCAAATTTTTCATAAGTTAAACCGTTTGTACTCCTTTTATAAGTTTGACAGTTTTTAATCTTATTCATATGTTTATCAGTTTGTAATCTGTTCATACGTTTACAAGTTTGTGATATTTTTATATGTTTATCAGTTTGTAATCATTTTAATAAGTTCAACAGTTTGTAATCTTTTGATGAGTTTTCCAGTTTCTAATCTTTTTAAAAGTTTAACAGATGTTAATCTTTTAATAAGTGTGACAGTTAGTAATATTTTCATGAGTTTACCAGTTTTTAATCTTTTCATTAGTTTACCACTTGGTGATCGTTTAATACGTTTAACAGTTTGTTATCTTTTAATAAGTTTACTAGTTTGTAATCTTTTCATAAATTTACCAGTTTGTAATCTTTTTGATAAGTTTGACAGTTTGTGATCTTTTTTTGTAGTTTACCAGTTTTTAATCGTTTTATTAGTTTAACAGTTTGTAATCTTTTCATAAGTTCTACAGTTTGAAATCTTATAATAATTTAACAGTTTGTAATCTTTTTATGAGGTTAAGAGTTGGTAATCTTTTAATAAGTTTAACAGTTTGTAATCTTTATATAAGTTGTCCAGCTTGTAATCTTTTGATAGGTATACCAGTTTGTAATCTTTTTATAAGTTTACCAGTTTGTAATCTTTCCATGCGTTTAATAGTTGGTAATCGTTTGATAATTTTAACAGTTTGTAATCTTTTAATAAGTTGTCCAGCTTGTAATCTTTTGATAAGTATACCAGTTTGTAATCTTTTTATAAGTTTACCAGTTTGTAATCTTTTCATGCGTTTAACTGTTGGTAATCTTTTGATAAGTTTAACAGTTGGTAATCTTTTAATAAGTTGTCCAGTTTGTGATCTTTTCATAAGTAGTCCAGTTTGTAATCGTTTGATAATTTTAACAGTTTGTAATCTTTTAATGAGTTTACCAGTTGGTAATCTTTTAATAAGTTTAACAGTTTGTAATCTTTTCACAAGTTGTCTAGTTTGTAATCTTTTGATAAGTTTACCAGTTTGTAATCTTTTCATGCGTTTAACAGTTTGCAATCTTTTCATGAGTTTAACAGTTGGTAATCTTTTCATAAGTTTAACAGTTTGTAATCTTTTCATAAGTTCTACAGTTTGTAATCTTATAATAAGTTTAACAGTTTGTAATCTTTTCATAAGGTTAAGAGTTGGTAATATTTTAATTAGTTTACCAGTTTGTAATCTTTTAATAAATTGTTTAGCTTGTAATCTTTTGATAAATATACCAGTTCGTAATCTTTTAATACGTTTAACAGTTTGTAATCTTTTAATAAGTTTACCAGTTTGTAATCTTTTCATAAGTTTAACAATTTGTAATCTTTTCATAAGTTTAACAGTTTGTAATCTTATCATAAGTTTAACAGTTGGTAATCTCAGTGTTTAATCTTTTCATAAGTTTAATAGTTTTTATCTTTTAATAATTTTAACAGTTTGTAATGCTATTATAAGTTTTACAGTTTGTAATATTTTCATAATTTTAACAGTTTGTAATCCTATGACAAGTTTAACAGTTGGTAATCTCTTATTAGTGTACCAGTTTGTAATCTTTTAATACGTTTAACAGTTTGTAATCTTTTTATACGTTTAACAGTTAATAATCTTTTAAGAAGTTTAACAGTTGGCAACCTGTTTATAAGTTTTACAGTTTGTAATGTTTTAATAAGTTTAACAGTTTGTAATCTTTTAATAAGTTTACCAGTTTGTAATCTTTTAATAAGTTTAACAGTTTGTAATCTTTTAATAAGTTTAACAGTTTGTAATCTTATAATAAGTTTGACAGTTTATAATCCATTCATCAGTTTATAAGTTTGTAGTCTTTTAATACGTTTTACAGTTTGTAAACTTATACGTGTCACAGTTTGTAATATTTTTATACGTTTAATAGTTTGCAAACTTTTCATGAGTTTAACAGTTTGTAATCTTTTCATAAGTTTATAAGTTGGTAATCTTATGATAAGTTTAACAGTTTGTAATCTTATCATAAGTTTACCAGTTGATGATCTTTTAATAAGTTAAACAGTTTGTAATCTTTTCATGCGTTTAACAGTTTGTAATCTTTTGATAAGTTTACCAGTTTGTAATCTTTCTATAAGTTTAACAATTTGTAATCTTTTGATAAGTTTAACAGTTTGTAATCTTATCATAAGTTTAACAGTTTGTAATCTTATAATAAGTTTAACAGTGTTTAATCTTTTCATAAGTTTAATAGTTTTTTATCATTTAATAATTTTAACAGTTTGTAATCCTATTATAAGTTTTACAGTTTGTAATATTTTCATAATTTTAACAGTTTGTAACCCTATGACAAGGTTAACAGTTGGTAATCTCTTATTAGTGTAACAGTTTGTAATCTTTTAATACGTTTAACAGTTTGTAATCTTTTTATACGTTTAACAGTTAATAATATTTTAAGAAGTTTAACAGTTGGCAACCTTTTTATAAGTTTTACAGTTTGTAATGTTTTAATAAGTTTAACAGTTTGTAATCTTTTAATAAGTTTACCAGTTTGTAATCTTTTAATAAGTTTAACAGTTTTTTTATATTTTCATAAGTTTAACAGTTGTTAATCTTTTTATGAGTTTAACAGTTGGTAATCTTTTAATAAGGTTAACAGTTTGTAATCTTATAATAAGTTCGACAGTATATAATCCATTCATCAGTTTATAAGTTTGTAGTCTTTTAATACGTTTTACAGTTTGTAAACTTATACGTGTCACAGTTTGTAATATTTTTATACGTTTAATAGTTTGCAAACTTTTCATAAGTTTAACAGTTTGTAATCCTTTCATAAGTTTGACAGTTTGTAATCTTTTCATAAGTTTATAAGTTGGTAATCTTATGATAAGTTTAACAGTTTGTAATCTTATCATAAGTTTAACAGTTGATGATCTTTTAATAAGTTTAACAGTTTGTAATCTTTTCATACGTTTAACAGTTTGTAATCTTTTTATAAGTTTAACAGTTTGTACTCTTTGAATAAGGTAAACATGAGTTTACCAGTTTGTAATTTTTTCATAAGTCTAACAGTTTGTAATCCTATGATAAGGTTAACAGTTTGTTATCTTTTTATAAGATTACCCGTTTGTAATCGTTTTATAAGTTGGACAGTTTGTAAATCGTTTCATCAGTTTACAAGTTTGTAATCTTTTAATACGTTTACCACTTTGTAATCTTTTCATAAGTTCACTAGTTTGTAAACTTTTTATAAGTTCATAAGTTAGTAATCTTTTCATAATTTAACAGTTCGTAATCTTATGATAAGTTATACAGTTTGTAATCTTATCATAAGTTTTACATTTGTTAATCTTATCACAAGTTTAACAGTTGGTAATCTTTTCGTAAGTTTACCAGTTTGTAATCTTTTAATAAGTTTACCAGTTAGTAATCTTTTAATAAGTTTACCAGTTAGTAATCTTTTAATAAGTTTACCAGTTAGTAATCTTTTAATAAGTTTACCAGTTAGTAATCTTTTAATAAGTTTACCAGTTAGTAATCTTTTAATAAGTTTACCAGTTAGTAATCTTTTAATAAGTTTACCAGTTAGTAATCTTTTAATAAGTTTACCAGTTAGTAATCTTTTAATAAGTTTACCCGTTAGTAATCTTTTAATAGGTTTACCAGTTAGTAATCTTTTAATAAGTTTACCAGTTAGTAATCTTTTAATAAGTTTACCAGTTAGTAATTTTTTAATAAGTTTACCAGTTAGTAATCTTTTAATATGTTTACAAGTTAGTAATCTTTTAATAAGTTTACCAGTTAGTAATCTTTTAATAAGTTTACCAGTTAGTAATCTTTTAATAAGTTTACCAGTTAGTAATCTTTTAATAAGTTTACCAGTTAGTAATCTTTTAATAAGTTTACCAGTTAGTAATCTTTTAATAAGTTTACCAGTTTTAAAGTTTGTGATCTTTTCATGAGTTCAGCAGTTAGTAATCTTTTGATAAGTTTACCAGTTTGTTATCTTTTTATACGTTTAACAGTTTGCAACCTTTTCATAATTAAACAGTTTGTAATCCTTTTATAAGTTTAACAGTTTGTAATCTTTTCATGAGTTTTCCAGTTTGTAATCTTTTAATAAGTTTAACAGTTTTTTTATATTTTCATAAGTTTAACAGTTTTTAATCTTTTTATGAGTTTAACAGTTGGTAATCTTTTAATAAGGTTAACAGTTTGTAATCTTATAATAAGTTTGACAGTATATAATCCATTCATCAGTTTATAAGTTTGTAGTCTTTTAATACGTTTTACAGTTTGTAAACTTATACGTGTCACAGTTTGTAATATTTTTATACGTTTAATAGTTTGCAAACTTTTCATAAGTTTAACAGTTTGTAATCCTTTCATAAGTTTGACAGTTTGTAATCTTTTCATAAGTTTATAAGTTGGTAATCTTATGATAAGTTTAACAGTTTGTAATCTTATCATAAGTTTAACAGTTGATGATCTTTTAATAAGTTTAACAGTTTGTAATCTTTTCATACGTTTAACAGTTTGTAATCTTTTTATAAGTTTAACAGTTTGTACTCTTTGAATAAGGTAAACATGAGTTTACCAGTTTGTAATTTTTTCATAAGTCTAACAGTTTGTAATCCTATGATAAGGTTAACAGTTTGTTATCTTTTTATAAGATTACCCGTTTGTAATCGTTTTATAAGTTGGACAGTTTGTAAATCGTTTCATCAGTTTACAAGTTTGTAATCTTTTAATACGTTTACCACTTTGTAATCTTTTCATAAGTTCACTAGTTTGTAAACTTTTTATAAGTTCATAAGTTAGTAATCTTTTCATAATTTAACAGTTCGTAATCTTATGATAAGTTATACAGTTTGTAACTTTATCATAAGTTTTACATTTGTTAATCTTATCACAAGTTTAACAGTTGGTAATCTTTTCGTAAGTTTACCAGTTTGTAATCTTTTAATAAGTTTACCAGTTAGTAATCTTTTAATAAGTTTACCAGTTAGTAATCTTTTAATAAGTTTACTAGTTAGTAATCTTTTAATAAGTTTACCAGTTAGTAATTTTTTAATAAGTTTACCAGTTAGTAATCTTTTAATAAGTTTACCAGTTAGTAATCTTTTAATAAGTTTACCAGTTAGTAATCTTTTAATAAGTTTACCAGTTAGTAATCTTTTAATAAGTTTACCAGTTAGTAATCTTTTAATAAGTTTACCAGTTAGTAATCTTTTAATAAGTTTACCCGTTAGTAATCTTTTAATAGGTTTACCAGTTAGTAATCTTTTAATAAGTTTACCAGTTAGTAATCTTTTAATAAGTTTACCAGTTAGTAATTTTTTAATAAGTTTACCAGTTAGTAATCTTTTAATATGTTTACAAGTTAGTAATCTTTTAATAAGTTTACCAGTTAGTAATCTTTTAATAAGTTTACCAGTTAGTAATCTTTTAATAAGTTTACCAGTTAGTAATCTTTTAATAAGTTTACCAGTTAGTAATCTTTTAATAAGTTTACCAGTTAGTAATCTTTTAATAAGTTTACCAGTTTTAAAGTTTGTGATCTTTTCATGAGTTCAGCAGTTAGTAATCTTTTGATAAGTTTACCAGTTTGTTATCTTTTTATACGTTTAACAGTTTGCAACCTTTTCATAATTAAACAGTTTGTAATCCTTTTATAAGTTTAACAGTTTGTAATCTTTTCATGAGTTTTCCAGTTTGTAATTTTTCATAAGTTAACCAGTTTGTGATGTTTTCATAAGTTTAACAGCTTGTAATCTTTTTAAAAGTTTAACAGATTGTTATCGTTTAATAAGTTTAACAGTTTGTAATATTTTCATGAGTTTACAAGTTTTTAATCTTTTTATTAGTTTACCAGTTTGCAATCTTTTCATATGTTTACCAGTAGGTAATATATTAATAAGTTTGACAGTTTGTGATCTTTTTAGAAGTTTACCAGTTTTTAATCGTTTTATTAGTTTTCCAGTTTGTAATCATTTGATAAGTTTAACAGTTTGTAATCCTTTCATAAGTTAACTAGTTTGTAATCTTTTCATGAGTTTACCAGTTTGTAATCTTCTCATAAGTATGACAGTTTTTTAAAATATTTTCATGAGTTTACCAGTTTGTAATCTTCTCATAAGTATGACAGTTTTTTTTAATCTTTTAATTAGTTTACCACTTGGTGACATTTTAATTCGTTAAACAGTTGGTAATCTTTTAATAAGTTTACAAGTTTGTAATCTTTTCATAAGTTTAACAGTTAGTAATCTTTTCATAAGTTAAACAGTTTGTAATCCTATCATAAGTTTAACAGTCGGTAATGTTTTTATCAGTTTCACAGTTTGTAATCCTATCATAAGTGTTACAGTTTGTAATCCTTTCATAAGTTTAACAGTTGGTAATCTTTTTATAAGTTTAACAGTTGGTAATCGTATGATAAGTTTAACAGTTTGTAATCTTTTTATAAGTTTACCAGTTATTAATCTTTTGATTAGTTTACCAGTTTGTAATATTTTCATAAGTTTACCAGTTTGTAATGTTTTCACGCGTTTAACAGTTTGCAATCTTTTCATGAGTTTAACAGTTTGTAATCTTTTGATAAGTTTAACAGTTTTTAATCTTCTCATAAGTTTAACAGTTTGTAATCGTTTCATAAGTTTTACAGTTTGTAATCTTTGTATAGCCGTAGAAGTTTGTAATCTTTTCATACGGTTAACAGTTTGTAATCTTATCATAAGTTAGACAGTTTGTAATCTTTTCATAAGTTTACAACTTGCTGATCTTTTCATAAGTTTAACAGTTTGTAATCTTTTAATACGTTTAACAGTTTGCAAATTTTTCATAAGTTAAACAGTTTGTACTCCTTTTATAAGTTTGACAGTTTTTAATCTTATTCATATGTTTATCAGTTTGTAATCTGTTCATACGTTTACAAGTTTGTGATCTTTTTATATGTTTATCAGTTTGTAATCATTTTAATAAGTTCAACAGTTTGTAATCTTTTGATGAGTTTTCCAGTTTCTAATCTTTTTAAAAGTTTAACAGATGTTAATCTTTTAATAAGTGTGACAGTTAGTAATATTTTCATGAGTTTACCAGTTTTTAATCTTTTCATTAGTTTACCACTTGGTGATCGTTTAATACGTTTAACAGTTTGTAATCTTTTAATAAGTTTACTAGTTTGTAATCTTTTCATAAATTTACCAGTTTGTAATCTTTTTGATAAGTTTGACAGTTTGTGATCTTTTTTGTAGTTTACCAGTTTTTAATCGTTTTATTAGTTTACCGGTTTGTAATCTTTTGATAAGTGTTGTGGTGGCAACCACTCATTTGCATATACGAATAACGTTACACTATAAATGGCAAGCCTAGGTTGGCCTTAGAGTGTGTTATCTAAATGCGTTCGTGATTTTCACTTGTTACTGTCTACACATTTACTTTGCGCCGGATTATTGGTTTGTTACGTGTTATTTTTTATTGTTGGACTTCCCGTTATTTTTTTACTTGTTAATATTTGAACTTTCTCGTTATTGTTGAACTTTTTGTTACGTTATTTTTGAAGCACGGAGTTTGTTTTTTTCTCCCCACTTTTTTTTTTGTTTTTTTTTCCCCACTTTTTTTTTCTCTTTTCTAGCCTCTAGTGCTTACAAACTAAGATGGCTACGGAATCGCCGAACTCGGAAAGTTCTGAGTGGTCTAAACCACCGAAAGTCCATATTGATGTACGACAATTCGTGGAGGATGCCAAAAAATGTTCCCATATGGTCACAGAGACTGGATTGCTGGTCGATTTGCCGAAACTGGTGGAAATCCAGAAAAGAACGGTGACGCTTTTTGTTATGGATAAAAGAATAAAAAAATCTATAAGAGCCTCTACGGAATTAATACTCAAACTTCTTAACACGGTCGACTTCAAACCTCAACGACTCATTAAATCTAAGGGTTTCAATACTTGGTCGGCCCTTTTTCAGGATGAAGACACATGCAACAAACTTTCTTTAACCCCAATAATAACACCAGATTATGTACTAAGAACAGAGTACATGGGAAGAAGGCGTTCTTCCGTATCTTTTTTCAATGTGCCCTTCCATGTTAAGGGGGAGCACATAGGCGCTTACTTACTAAAATTTGGCGAAATCACCGACGTAAATCACGAGGAATTCTCGGGAGTATGGAATTTCGAAATCTTTGTAGACAAAAAGTCTTATGATGGAATACCCTATTATCTACTAATAGGAGAAGATAAACTACCAATAATACTCACAGGCCTATTTGTTGGTTTTGTGAAGAGGTGGGACACTTAACAGTGGATTGTCCCAAAAAAAGGAAGCGACAATTAAGACGACTTCTGCTTCAAATAAAAAATCGAGAGCAGGAGCTCACATCGATGCACCGCCGGTTATTGGACATCAAATAATCTCCGAAAGCGAAGATTCCGACGAAGAATTCCCGGCACTTCCGACAGCTAAGAAAGGCGAGGATAAGGTAACTGACAAGGAAGGATGGGTCATTGTACCTGGAAAAAAAACCCCGGGACGTCTAACCTTGGAGGAGATAAGGGAAAAGGAAATGTTAAAGCATGACCCCGGAAAAGACTCCTACGTAAAAGCGAAAAAATTGCTGAAAAAAGTAAATAATAACCCTAAGCCTTCTCCTGACTCTGCCCCCCAAAAAAACCCTAATCCTCAGACCCTCAAATCAATGCCCCCTCCGATAACTGGACCTATAATCGATAAACCGTACAAATTAATCCCTCTGAGTCCCCAAAAAGTCCCCAAAAAATCCCCCAGACCCTCGCCTTTTGTGTCCCCTGCCAATACCCCCAGAAGCTCCCCACCTGCATCCCCCTCAAAGCATCCCTCCCCTGCACCTTCTCCGGCATCTCCCATAGAGCCTAGCTCCCCCTCCCCTCCCCCCATGGAAGACATGCCCCCTCCTACTCCTAAAAGACATAGGAGTCCTTCCCTAGAGAAAAGGAGATTTAAAAAATCTACTTTTCTCTCGGGAAGAGATATATGTAAAGTTACCCAGGTCCAAATCGACACAGCTAATCGACACCAACCTCATCGGACTATTAAAATTCGATGAGGTTGGTGGCTTATCTATCGAAGAACCCGAAAACTTCCCCAACGCAACAAGAGTGGTTACTGTCATAAGAAAAAGATCTGAAGCAAAGGCTCTATGGGATATGTTGGAGGAGGCGAACTCGGCCTTCAATTTTACCCCCCCCCCTCTTGCCATTTTCAAATCCAGCGAATTGATGGAGATGAGAAACGATTGTTTTGGAAGGCTACCTATCAAAATTCACCCTTCCCTGTATAGGATAGCTAAACTAACGTATCCTCAGGATATTGGCGGCATCTCCTATGATGGTCTAATTAACGACCAAATGGGTAAACAGTCATTTGGGAGAGCCGTCGGTATCCTGACCTCTTTTATGTTCGTTTCTCAAACTCAATCCTAAGGCATCTTTATGGCTCTCTATCTAGCAAGTCTAAATGTGCGGGGCCTGAGGGCAAATGATCGCAAGTTTCGTGTCGCTACTGACCTTCAGCGCCTCGGAGTGGATGTATGTTGCTTGCAAGAGACCCACCTGATTTCAGGGGACCATTTGGGTGCGTTGGCTAAGCGTTTTCACGTTTATTCAGCGTACTTTAATTCTTCCGCAAGGGGGGTTTCTTGGCTGGTAAGCAAGACTTTAGATGCGTCGTGTGACCCTTGCTACATGGATCCGGAAGGGAGACTATGTGTTTTGGATATTACCATAAAGGGGAAAGCATTTCGACTCGTTGGGGTTTATGCTCCCAATAGCCATTCTGAGCTTCGTTCCTTTTTTCGGCGAATCGAGCAGTTCTTGAATACTACTCGGACGGTCATTTTAGCGGGAGACTGGAACGCGGTCCTGGATCCCGATTTAGATCGTAATCGGCCTAGGGGTACTAACACTGATCGGGATGCTATAATATTTCGGGACTTTCTCGATAAGTTTGATCTTATCGACAAGTTCCGGAATGAAAAGCCCCGTGATAGGGTATGGACTTGGACAGCTAGACGCGGTTCCGATTTGAGACAACTCTCGAGTTATATCGATCGGTTCTTAATTAGGGGAGTCGATGTAGGGGTAGTTGAATGTCCAAGTCTTCATAATATAGTTTACTCGGACCATAGACTCGTTCGGGTCCGTGTGAACTTAGATAGACCTAAGCCTAGATTAGATGGTTACTGGAAACTCAACACTTCGTTGTTCGACGTGAAGGGCTTTCAGGACCAGCTTCTACTAACCTTACAGCGGGAATTGACGGGGGCTGTAATCGGGAATAGGAAGTGGGGCCATTTTAAGAAAGTGATTAGGTCCTTTACTGCCGATTTTAGCAGACGGCTCAACCTATCAACTAGGGCAGTTAAAGTGGCACTAGAGTCTAGATTAGATAGGGCGATTGAGGTGGGGGATAGCTCTAGTGTTACTATAATTAAGGCTAAGCTGAATTATTTGGCTTTCAAAGAACATCAGGCTTTAGTAATTAAGAATAGGTTAAAAAGAATGTCTGCGGAAGCAACAAACATGGCCGCTGAACTGCGTGCAGAGGAGTTTCGCCATGCAGCTGATCGTCATATCGCTCGTGTCTCATTACCGGATGGGCGGCTCGTGACTACAAACGAAGGTATTCTGGAGGCTTTCTGCTCTCATTTTCAGGAGCTTTTTACTCGGGAACCTGGTCTGTCTTTAGCACAATTCGACCCCTATTTGGCTGACTTTTCTCGCCTTGAGGCGACCGAAGCAGCTAGGTGCGAAGGTTGCATACCAGAGGATGAAGTTCAGGAAGCGTTAAAGCGGGTCGGCCTTAACAAGTCTCCTGGGATTGATGGTCTGCCCTATGAAGTGTATTTGAGGATGTCGCCCATTTTTGTTCCCTTGCTGACAGTTTTGTTTAATTCATGGTTTAGGAACGGGAATATTCCTCAGTACTTAACCATGGGTTTAGTGAAGCTGATACGCAAAAGCAAAAATGGTGGGGATGGGTTAGATAACTTTCGGCCCTTAACAATGCTTAATGCGGAGTTAAAGATTTTGGCCAAGATCTTAGCTAATCGTCTGCAACTTGTTTTGCCTGGTCTTATTAGCCCTGAACAGACTTGTGCTGTAAAGGGTCGGACCATTCAGGATAACTTGCATTCGATACGCTTGATCATTGATAAAGTCGACACTGAAGCCGCGCTGATCAATTTAGATCAGTCCAAAGCATTTAGTAGGGTGGATCATCGGTATTTGGAGGCTGTTTTGTCGGTGGCCGGCTTTGGTCCTCAGTTCCGCTCTTGGATTCGCCTCTTGTATGCGAACCCCGGTGTTAGGGTAGAAGTGAATGGGGTGAGGTCGGAGGCTTTCAGATTATCCAGATCTCTTCGTCAAGGGTGCCCTCTTTCACCGATGCTTTATGTGCTTGTTTTGGGACCCTTCCTTAACAGGCTAAGGGTGAATCCGGTCCTACGTGGAATTACTTTGCCAGGTGCTTGCACCACGTTGAAGTATTCTGCCTATGCCGACGATGTAACAGTGCTTGTAACGAGCAATGCCGAGATTAGTGTCGTCGGCAGAGAAATCAGAACATATGAAACGGTGACAGGGGCCAAAATCAACTGCGTTAAGTCTGTTGGCTTACGCATAGGTGCCTGGAAGGGTGTTTCCTTGCAGGGACCCTTTGGCTGGACAGATGGACCTTGCAAGCTACTCGGCGTCTGGTTTGGTCCTGATCTTCAGCTGGAGAAAAATTGGTCGGAAGTCCTGAAATCGATAAGGGCTACAGCTGGTCTGTGGACCCGTAGAAATCTTTCATTAAAGGGGAGATCGGACGTATGTGCTTCTCACATTTACCCGATTATCCTATATCGTCTTTCAGTACTTCCACTCCCGTCGGATACTCTGCTTGAGTTGCAGAGGGCTCTTTTCAATTTTTTATGGATTGGAAGGGCCCATATGGTCCGTCGCGAGATTTATTACCTTCATCCTTCTGAGGGCGGTTTGGGTATGCCGAGCATCGATATTCGATGTCACACACTTCGGCTCTTTTATCTAATCCGAATGAGTACACAATGTGAGGGGAACGGTGTCTTCTGGAAGGAAGACGCTAAGAAAGCCTTCCCGGCTTTGAGAAGTGTGCACTTGGACGAGGGGGAGGCACATAGGTTACCCCGAGGTGAGTGCTCCTTCTATCGCGAATGTAGACGCGCATTGAAATTTCTTTTAAGAGTGACAGATGGCCTCTCTGACACTCTGCTGTTGTCCCGCAAGGCATTATATCGGGTAATGGTGAGGGGGACCGTTCGTGAAGATAGGATTGAGGGGATCGATTTGACGAAGAGGGAGCGTCGCTCAATCTGGCCTTGGGCGCCTGGGTTAAGGTGTCTTGATAACGACGAGGCATCGCTGACCTGGCTGACGATTCGAAATGCACTCTGGGTCAGTAAGAGGCTTCATTCAGCGCGCTTGAGTAATTCTCCGACTTGTGTTAGATGCGGCGACGAGGACGAGACAGTAAGTCACGCCTTCGTTTATTGTCGCATTGTCGTGCCGCTGATTAGGCTTGTTTCAGGCTTCATGGTTCGTATACTTAATGTGTCGTCTTTTGAACTGGAACCCATTAATGTGTGTAGCAACTGGGCTCCGATAATGATAGTCAAAAACGTTTAACTTTTTAAAGCTTGCTAGCCGTTATGAGAGTTGCGATTTGGAAGACGAGATGCAAGACAGTCTACGGAGCTGAGACCTACACTCCTCTCGACCTTATTGCGATTTTCAAATATTATCTGAAAGCTCGCATTAGGGTCGAGAGGGTGAGACTCTCTCCGGTAGATTTTGGTGAAAGATGGGTGACTGGTGCGCGACTGTGTAGAACGGCTGGGGCTAGATTAGAGTGGTACTTAGACGTGCCTTAGGCAGAATATTGGGTTCGAAAAACGAACGTAAATTTCAATTAAGTTAGGATTAAGCTGTATATTTTATTTATTCATTGTTAGATTTTTTGTTGAATTTTAAGTTCAACAACTTAGCTAGGGTGTGATTGTTTTCATTACTCCCCCCCTTTTATTTTGTCCTCTTCCCAACCCCTTTTTATTTTCTACCCCTTATCAAATCTCCCTTCCCTCCCCAATTAGGTGACAGATTGTCGATTTGTCGGGATGCGGGTCACCCTTCGATATTTTCGAAGGAGGTGTGTATAAATAAAGCGTTGGGGCCCGCATCAAATCTTTATTTTTTCGAGTTTTCGATTTCGACCGGCAAACCGGCACCACTGCCACATAGTGATAGCGGGGGGCTTTTTACTAACAATTTATTCTTTCATGTAAATATTCTCATTTTATTTTTGTATATATATATTTTTAGTCCCTCCCCCGTTGCATATTTTCATATGGGTTTTAAGTAGGTTTTCATAGTATGGACTCTTATGGTGATTGCGATGGATGTATAGCATGAATGTGGTATTTTGGTAAATGATGGTCGCGAGTGAAACTAGCTAAGTTGAGACCGTTTTTAAGTTAGAGTTGACCTATCCGCCCCCTCCCCCTTTTTTGGCCTTGTGCCACATTTTATATATTTTTACGGATGTAATATTTATATAAATAAATATTGTGTTATCTAAATGCCACCGGAAGTGACGCCGAAGAGCGTACATGTCCTCCCACCAAGACTCTCTGACTCGACACCTTCATTTGTACATACTGTAAATATACCTTTTCTTCAATACACTTATTATTGCATTCTCCGTGTTGTTTGCGTCTTCATTGTATTCCTCACTAATTGTGGTTCAACCTTGCAACCACAACAATAAGTTTTCCAGTTTGTAATCTTTTCATAAGTTTAGCAGTTTGTAATCTTTTCATAAGTTTAGCAGTTTGTAATCTTTTCATAAGTTTAACAGTTTGTAATCTTTTCATGAGTATGACAGTTTTTTATCTTTTCATTAGTTTACCACTTGGTGATCGTTTAATACGTTTAACAGTTTGAAATCTTTTAATAAGTTTACTAGTTTGTAATCTTTTCATAAGTTTACCAGTTTGTAATCTTTTCATTAGTTTAACAGTGTTTAATCTTTTCATAAGTTTAACAGTTGGTAATCTTTTCATAAGTTTAAAAGTTTGTAATCCTATCATAAGTTCTACACTTTGTAATCTTTTCATGAGTTTTCCAATTTGTAATCTTTTAATACGTTTAACAGTTTGTAATCTTTTCATAAGTTTAACAGTTGGTAATCTTTAAATAAATTTTACAGTTTGTAATCTTTTCATCAGTTTAACAGTTTGTTATCTTTTCATAAGTTTAACAGTTGGTAATCTTTTCATAAGTTTAACAGTTGGTAATTTT
>OY744529.1:98871360-98876360 GCA_963556195.1 Sepiola atlantica
TACCTCAGTCAAATTAATTTTGGTCTAGGGAAGAAAATGATGGACCTGGATTGGTGACCCGATGTGTTCCAGGAACGGTGGTGTCGACATTTCACCCCCGTCACGCCGTTTAGTTAGAGCCATGGGATGGGTGCCACGCCACGCCAATGGGGTTGGGAGTTAGAAACTGGGTGTTTGTTCGCTGTCATTCGCGACGGGAGCACGGGCGTGTCAGAAATGTATGGTCCATATATAGCAAGCAGTATAGCGACGGTACCTTCAGTAAGCTTCGAGGCTGACCATTAGAGAATAGGTTAATGAAGGTTTTTTTGTTCTGTTTTTTGTTCCCCTATTTCGCGAGAATAAAACGCGCAGTTAGTTTTAATCGGTTGTGTGCCGACCGTTTGTTGAAGTTATCTAAGAAAGTGATGGTGGCCCGAAAGTGCAACATACCGGGAATTTTTGGGAAGTGGTCGAGCACGGAGAACGTGTGTGAGCAAGAGCGAATTTATGTGGTAGATTTTGCAGGAGATATAGGCGAGAAACGCCGTATGTTGATTTATGACAGGGGATGGCTTTTTTTTAGCCGGTAACGACCGTAGGGAGCAAACTCTCCCACATCCCGGAAACATTGTCATGTGGTGCCGAAGGAAATTCCGGCAGTGGTGAAATGATGGTAACCCCAGGAGTGCCCAGGCTCGGATTTTTACCAGTCCCAGAGAGGGGTTGGTTTTAAAAAAAAAGAGAAAATCTTGAGATTTTTTGTTTTTTTTTGTTTATAGGGAAGGAAGGAGTGTTACAGTACTGTAGGGCGCCATTATGCAAGGCACAGTAGGTTAACTAGTATCAAATAGCTAATTTTGTTATTGAAAAATAGGTTTTGTTTCTGGACTCAGAAGTGAGTTCAGAGAAGAGTTTGATCCAAGAATAGTCATAATAAATTTAGACACCTGACGTGACCTTTGAGTCAGAGATCAGAGTGAGTCGTTTTTGTCCCCATCTCGTGCGTGGGAATGATGATTACGTCACCACGGAAAACAAGAACTTAGCTTTTTAGAATCAGTCTGAGCTTAGAGGCGATACCGTTCAGACCGGGTGCGAGCATGTAGCCGGCAAACTGGTAAGGCCCCGCTTTGGGAGGGCAGAAGATATCCCAAAAGGAACCAGAAAATAGCCGGAGTATGAGAGAGTCGAAACCGGAATCCCCCTGACAGCAAACGAACTAAGAAATAAGAAACTTGTGTGAAAATAAAGAAACTTGTATGAAATTTCCCTTCAAAAAATTCGTGTCTCGTGTATTCATTCTGTCTGAGACAGACCTCTTCCTTCGATCAAGACGACACAGCCAGCGAAGACTAGACGAATCACAGGCCAAAGAAGAGAACAGAAGATAAGGTAAACCTTGAGATTTATTTGAGAAGAACTTTTTAGGAACTTTAAGAAATGTATAATGAACTTTCCGTGATTTGATGTAAGTTGAACTGAAGCGTTTATAAATGGTAAAAGAACTCTTTCGAGACTGTGAACAGTACGTTTTTATATGTGGAATAAGATTTATAAAAGTTATATGTGAACATTATGTTATTTGATGCCGAGAGCCTTAAGAGACGTGTCGCAATGGAAGATTCGTTATTTGAAAAATAAGATCTGTAGGCGTGTATCGTTACATTTCTATAACTCGATCCAGGTTTGGGTTCATAAAGTCCGCCTCACACCTGGTCTCCTTTATCGCATAAACATCAGTGCAGGTGTGGTCTTGGTTAGTCAGAACTGGTGGTTTGAATACTTTTCTCTCACGGGTGGCTGGCTGAACATTTATGGAAGATGGAAAACGAGTACAATCAACCCTTCATACTTTAAACTGTATACACTATTAACTATAGTATCGATATCGATTTTCCTTAACTAGAGTCTCGATGGATAATACCCACAGGAGATATTGACGTTCCTATCTATTCGGACTTTACATTACACGTGTTTATCTCACACAAGTTAAACCGTTACTATCTATATCCCTTCAGATCCTTTCTATCTACGTCATACGATCTAACACAGCCAATGAGATATGCACTTTCCGCTATAGGGACAAGTAAAACTAAGAATAGTTATTTACCTCCTCTCCAGGAGGTTAGGCACAAGGCCAGTTTTATCTTACCCCCACAAGTAAGATGTGACCCAAGGTCGGGTCGGGAAAGTGGGGTTTGAAAAGCCAGCGCCCGAGAAAGTGAGCACTTATGCCATTAAAAATATCCTGTGCAGCCCCGTCGGCATTCCCCGGTAGGGGCGCCTCAGGTAGTAAGCAATAAACTTACTCCTCCCCAAAGAAGGAAGACAAAAGCTGGGAGGGTGGACCTCCTAGAACTGCACAGGACAGACCCATAGACCCATAGACCGGCGTAAATTAAGCCCCGAAGGCCAAGACAATATCAGTTTATGGGGTGTAATATCCATCGGAATAGATACTACACTTTGATCTTAGCCAAAAGGCCAAGACGTCACAGAAGTAAAACTAAGAATAGCTTCTACGGTTATATCTATATCTATTTATCTTCCTCCCACAAGGTAAGATGTGACACAAGGTCGGGAAAGTGGGAAAAAGCCAGCGCTCGAGAATTTGAGCACTCTGGCTGTTTAAAAATTGCCTGGGCAGCCCCGTCGGCATTCCCCGGTAGGGGCGTCTCAGGCGATTGGCAATAAACTAACCCCCTCTCAAAGGGTGAAAAGGCAAAGCCTGGGAGGGTGCACCTCCTAGAACTGCACAGGACGGACAACCGATTGACCGGCGTAAATCAAGCCCCGAAGGCCAAGACAATACCAGAGTGAGCATCCATCGGAACAGATACTACACTTTTATCTTAGCCAAAAGGCCAAGACGTCACAGAAGTAAAACTAAGAATAGCATTTTGTATTTAGCCAACAATATCTACACTTCCAAGAGCATGCTACAGTCCAAGAGCATGATACTGCTGCGTAATTGCAATGTCGTCAAAGCTAATTTATAACAAACCCGCAACCATTCGTTTATGGTCCCTATTCAACGGTAGTAAAACTTGCAATACTGCGCAACAACAACAAAAAAAGAACAGAAACAAAAACAAAATAAAACAAAAAAAAAAAACAAACACAAAAAAAAAACAAATAAAAGACAAGTGGGTTCGTGTCAAATAAAATAAGAGCTTATTTTATCCACGGATCCTATTTCAATTCGAGGCAGTCCGGAAGCTAAATACACCTCCACACCCCGCCCGGCTAGATATAAGCAAATCGCTAGCAACAAAAAGGCTTGTATTGGCAAAGGTCCATTTAGCTTCCGCTGCTGAAAATCAGTCTCTTCCTACTTTTCCGGCGAGGAAGAATAGGGAAAGTAAAAGAATCTTTTGGGGAAAGTTTCCCTGAATATCAGGCGGCATAAAATAAATACAAAATAAACATATCTTCGATTTCAGGCCAAACTTGCTTCTAGTAGGGTTGCTTAATATTGATTCTTAACACAGATAGGAAATTCTGCTACAGGGCAATACCACGGCAGAAGGGTGTCAGCATACAATCAAATTTCATTACACACACATCTATCTATCTATCTATCTATCTATCTATCTCTCTCTCTCTCTCTCTCTCTCTCTCTCTATCTCTCTATCTCTCTCTATCTCTCTATCTCTCTCTCTATCTCTCTATTTCTCTATCTCTCTATCTCTATCTCTCTCTCTCTCTATATATATATATATATATATAAAATGAAATGAAATATAATAACACGAAATTACATAATCATCGATGCAATAATTTATTTCAACCTTGTGGTATTTTCAAGCATCCGATCCAGTTTCAAAAATGTAATCGTCTGGATCGGATGCTTGGCAATACCACAAGGTTGAAATAAATTATTGCATCGATGATTATGTAATTTCGTGTTATTATATTTTATTTTATTCTTGCTCTGTTTATTACATTGAGCTCTCATACCCGGATTTCCTCCTGGAATTATTTCATTATAATACAAATATATATATATATATATATATATATATATATATATATATATATATATATATATATATATATATATATATAGAGAGAGAGAGAGAGAGAGAGGAGTTTGAATTACCTACGAGACACCGTCCTCGAGTGTCTTCGGTCTCGCTGTACAAGGGGTCGTCAGGATAACCCTGACCAAATATTAAAAATAACATAGTATTCGAAGCTCAAATAAGATCCACTCGACACGGCTATACACTGGCTCAAGTAGTAATGTTACCTCAAGTAACAGTACTTAGCTGGATACTCCACCAGACTAAATGAATTATTGTCTTGGAATCCAATACGGCCAAGAGACCGCAATAAAGATAGACTATAACATAGTTCACAGGTCAATTAGAGAGGAAAATTAATATTCTTAACTTCTTTACTAACTCAACGTTTGAGAGGTAAATGAGAACATTAATGGAATATTCAAATATCTATGTATCTCATATAGAGATCAGGTGTTAGCCACAAGAAGGGGCCCCTTGATTTCTGAGAACTTCGACTAAAGTAAAATGAAACTATATATATATATATATATATATATATATATGTAGGATTTTATAAGGAACTAAATTTCCTAATGCAGACTCACTGAAGTTGTATTACAAGATTCAGAGCATATATATTATATATTATATATTATATATTATATATTATATTGATTCATTTCAGTGACGACACAGTGATCATTCTAAAGTTTTAGTTTTTATGAGATCAATTTATAAAGTTTAACATTTTTAATTCTACAATTTTTTCAACACCTCGGTGGATGTTTAACATTTACATGTTATATAAAAACAATGTTTTCAAACCTACACGTATTTCTTTAGCAGATAAGTACAAAAATTACAGTTTAATTAACATTTCTGTCACTCTTCAGATACTATTAGGATATGTATTGAAATTGTAGCATTGAAGTTGTGTATTGAAATTTGTTTTATTATCACTTATATATATATATATATATATATATATATATATAACTATATATATAACTA
>OY744529.1:98881360-98933860 GCA_963556195.1 Sepiola atlantica
ATGTTGTTGGCGGTTATGAATTCATATTCTGGTTGGAGAATGAAGAAAGCATTGGCATGCTCGAAGTTTAAGAAAATGGGTCGTTCATTCAAAAGCATTGGTAGGTCAGTATTATAACATTGAAAATACTGGTCAACTCTGATGATGAAATATTATTCCGAAATTAACAAGATTAAAGTAAAAATAAAAAAATCTTGCATTGATAAAGGCTTCTATTTTCAAGTTAATCTTCAGAGACAGTAAAAAGAATAAAACACCACCACATCATCATCATCATCATCATCATCATCATCATCATCATCATCATCATCATCATCATCATCATCATCATCATCATCATCATTGTCGTCATCGTCATCATCGCCATCATCATCGTCATCAGCGTAGTCGTCATCGTCATCATCATCATCATCATCATCATCATCATCATCATCATCATCATCATCATCATCATTGGTTTCGTATGAATCAAATGATTTCATTGTTGGCATTAGTTTCCCTGATATCTTTCTAGTCATAATTATTTTTAGAAAGATATCAGATACTTACAGGAGGGACCACGTCAAGGTTACTAACATTTTAAATGAAAATGTTTCTGTGGAATGAACTGGATTCGAACTTGGCACACCACTGTTTTCAGTCCATGTCGTTAACCACGTAGCCACCGCCACCTTCTATCATCATCATCATCATCATCATCATCATCATCATCATCATCATCATCATCATCATCATCATCATCATCATCATCATCATCATCATCATCATCATCATCATCATCATCATCATCATCATCATCATCATCATCATCATCATCATCATCATCATCATCATCATCATCATCATCATCATCATCATCATCATCATCATCATCATCATCATCATCATCATCATCATCATCATCATCATCATCATCATCATCATCATCATCATCATCATCATCATCATCATCATCATCATCATCATCATCATCATCATCATCATCATCATCATCATCATCATCAGGGTCTTTTTTTTCACTCTTGTTGGAGAAACACCTCCCTGATTTGGTTCCATCTTGTTTTTTTTTCTCTTCTTTTTTGTGTCTGTCATTCAGGGATTGCACTATAGTCGCCACACTAGGCACTGCGTGTTGGCGACGCTATTTGCCCATAGCTGGGTAAAACACTTCATTTTTGCAAAAAAACTGACAAAAAAATCTGAAAAGAAATTGGAAAAGCTGTTAAACAAAATGAGAATCTACAGCCAGATCATTCCAATGGAATTCGAGATGAAGAGTATCCAGTACTGCAGATGGGAATGGGAAATCTCGAGACATCGAATGGCATTTTACTACGTAAGCAAGAAGAGAGGAGAACAGTTGGCGAAAATGATACCTATGAATATATGGGAGTCAACAGATATGAAAGAGAAGATTTGACAATGAGCACATAAGAAGAACTAAAAAAATCCTAGAAACAAAATTATACTAGAAACATAGTAAAAGGAATAAATGCCTAGGCAATATTTCTTCGTAAGATATTCTGAACCATTCAAAGACTTGGTAAAAAAAAACTCAGACACCTCTACTATAAGACTAGGAAACCAATGAACATTCATGATGCACTGCATCCGAAGGATCATACTGACTGATCCCACGTAAAACGGGAAGTAGGGGGAAAAGATTGATATGTATAATAGACTGTATAGATGACACAAAGAAAGTGTGGAAATACATAACCCAGAACATCGCAGCAAGAGGCACCACTAAAGCGAACAATACAGGGAGTAATAAAACTGGAAAGAAGCGATGCACGAAAACACCTAGACATGGCTACGGAAATGGCACTTAAACAGAGAAACGGACTCACTGCTGACAGCCGTACAAAACAACGCGATGAGGAAGAAAAACTATATCAAAGCTGAAATAGACAATATTCAGAAAAGCAGGAAATGTAGGCTTCGTGGAAAAATAGACAAAACGATAAATCACATAAGTGAATACAACGAACTATCTGAAAAAATACAAACAGACACAACTGCGTGGGAAAGACAGTAGGCTGGGAACTACGCACACGTCTGTATTTTGAACATGTAGATAAATGGTACAAACAAATCTGGAAACACCATTGGGAAATTAAAAAAGCCAAACTCTTCTGGCACATAAAAGTACAAACACACAAACCCATCCAAGTAAAAAGACTGAACATGATAAATGTTAATAAGAAGGAACTAACCTGCCAAATCATAGATTTCGCCGTCCCACCAATTCATAAGGTGAAGATCAAAGAGGCAGAAAAACGAAGTAAATACATGGAATTTTTCAGAGAACTGAAAGGTATATGGAACATGGAGACAATCACTATAATACCAGTAATTGTATGAGCACTTGGAACAGTCCCGAAAACGTGAGGAAAAAGAGTAACAGAAATAGAATAATGGACCATACAACGGAGCGAAATGATGAAAACAATTTTAAGGAATATCCGCGAATGTAAAAACCAACGCACGTAAACAAGGAACGCTTACTAGCCACAGATGAGTGTAAATAGAAATATAACATCCACGAGCCCAAGGAAAATGGCGTGCGAGTAATCCTATAAACTATTATACCCTCCCCACTCGAAAGCCACAACAACAACACACATGCATAGTGACACCAGCCTCGACTGGCACCAGACAAAATGGGCCTGATGGGTCCAGGAGAATGAAAAAAGCTAGGACAGAGAGAGCACCAACCAGTCCTTCACGAGACGGGCGCAGATAGAGCTGGAACCTTGGATAGGCATGTTGCCACTCACATTCCAGTTGTTTCCAGCGAGGAATCAATGGTTAACGGTTGTTGCGATAAAGCATAATGATTTGCATGATTTGTTATCACTTATACTCCAGGGAGCAGCACTGGAGGTTATCAATGAGCAATACTGATAATAATAATAATAATAATAATAATAATAATAATAATAATAATAATAATAATAATAATAATAATAAACGAAAGAACACGAAAAAATAGATAAATATCAAGATCTAAGATGGGAATTAGTTAGACTATGGAAATGTAAAGAAGTAAAAGTGATTCCCGTTGTAATTGAAACGCTTGGAACCATAACGAAAAGTCACCATAAATGGCTTAAACGGATTGACGAGACAATTTCTTTTTCCAATTTTGCAAAAAGCTTATCTGTTGTGAACAGCGAAATGTTAAGGTACAGCTGGACTGTTTAAGGTCAAGGAAATTTACCTGATGTTAAAAACAGAACACTCCAACTAAAAAAGTTCCGAAGTTGAGACTACTATGAAATAATAATAATAATAAGAAGAAGAATAAGAAGAAGAAGAAGAAGAAGAAGAAGAAGAAAAGAAGAAAAAGAAGAAATAAGTAGAAGAAAGAGAATAATAAGAAGAATAAGAATAAGAAGAAGAAGAAGAAAATATGAAAAGGACCTGAAGCCGATACGACAGTTAATTTTAGAGTACTTACCAAAGACCGGGGGCCGGAAGTAAAGAGTCGCAGAAAGTGAAGGATATTTTATTTTTCGCACTGTAACACGATTTAAATAGCATTTAGTTTAAGGTTAGTGATTGAATGATACTACTAATAATAACTAATTCATATAAAAAAGACTCCCCAAAAGAAAAAAAAACCCACTGAAACTATTACTGAACAAATATAAAAAGTGATAAATCGGTGATTCGTGGAAACTGTACTCTATGAGATGATTATTGCAGTGGGACAGTAAGAGTACATGTTAATAGGAAGTGAATGTATTTATGACCAAACGGAGGAGAAATAGGTGTTAGGAATAAATTTAAAATCCGTAAAAATCAATTGAAAATAGAATTTATTCTGAAGACAATGATCAATAATTGGTCCAAATCACAGACGAAACATCATTTTATTATCTAACTTTAAAAAAATTCTGGTTGAACTTAGAGGAAAAAGACTAACTTTGTTTTATATATAAGATAACACAATAAAACACGCGAGTAGTGAATTCAACTTTTGACAAAATGGTCGGGTTTCGATCTTACCTTGACACACTTGTTTGTCTAGCTGAATTGAGAAGCTGAAATACAGCGAAACAGTCTGCCTGTAGACTACGATGTATGCTTCCCACTCCTTCTTGGGTTGAGCACTCTGCCTATCAATTATTTTTTTTTACCCTTAATGCTTTTTATTTCAAATATGACACATTTCAAACAAAATGGCTATTTAATATAATATTCAACGAAAATGTGTCAAATTGCAACTTGTTTCACATCTGCAACGAGCCTGTTGGCAAGTGTGAGTAGGTATTAGTATGATGTTACATCAGCACATCCGCTAAATAGGTAATCAGTATCTTCGATGTCACAGTCGAGTGTCATCGGTGTGTTATCTGCTTAATTAAAAATCCTAAACTTTTTAAATCTGGTCATTTTAATGGTGAGAAAAATTGATTTTATGATTCTCTAGTGTTTTGTTATACATGTAACATTTTATGCCATTTGTTGCACATTTGCAACATCATTTATATTTGTTTGATAAATAAATATTTTTTCACAAAATCATTTATACTTGCAGTTTGAGTGACAACACCCCCCCTAGATTTCCAATACTCTCTAACTCTTTTCAATAACCATTGCAAATGACTTGACGGTATCGCAACAGCCGCTAACCATTAATTTCTTGCTGTTAAAAACATTTATACTACATTATATTGACCCTATGAAACGTTTTTCACTTGATGATTTTTTTAAAACCAATATAATGAATAAAACATTCATTGGTTAATTTCACTTATGAGAATAATATAAGATTTATAATGTTTTTATCAACAATGATGAATGTAGAAACAATGCAGAATTCTGAGCTTATAATAGAACCTTTCCATGCCATGTACGACTGTTTTGAAACGTACTGAAATATGAAGTATCAAATCGGCACAGAAGCCATTTCCCTGTCGCAATAATAATAGTTACACACATTCTTTAAAGCTATTTGAACATTACCAAAATCCAAGCAATTGCTCTTAAGACAACGTCTCGTCACTTTTGCAGACATTTAAAAATACAGGGAGCAGCTAAACCGGAACAAAAAAGGCGAGCAAAAAAAGGAGCAAAAGTAGCTATATAGACAATATATAAAACTGACCTGAGAAAGGACGCACTACAACACATAACATACCAACGAAAACGACACTTAAAAAAGAAACAGAATCGCTACTGACAACCGCACAGAACAACGCGATCAGAACAAACGATATCAAAGCAAAAATAGACAAAGACCAGAAAAAACAGTAAATATAGATTCCGTTGACAAAGAGACGAAACGCTAAATCACATAATACGTGAATGCAACAAACTAATCCTCAAAATAATACAATAACCGAAACGACTATGTGGGAAAGGTAGTCCACTAGGAATTATGCAAACGTCTGCCACAATGATTAGGTGTGATTAGAGTAACCGAAAACGTTACGTTCAAATCCTATCGGGTTAATTGTGGAACTAATACTGTTGGTAAAGTTATGAACCAAACATTTTTGCCAGCTACGGGTAAACTACCAATTTGTATGCTGTAAAACGTATTGAATGAATCGTTTATAATGTAGCAAATTTATAGGTAAGTGTGTGAAAATAATGTTAAAATGGAATTTTCCACATAATGTCAGAGTAAGCTTAAGCTTAGAGTAGTGAATAATTCCATTAGAAGTTAAAAACTTGATTTAGAACTACGTGTCCGGATATTGCGTCAGAAACAAGAAATCGCCAGAAAAAAGCTGAGAAAGTCTTATTTTTTTTCCTGGACCGCGAGGAAGAAAAGTTGGTTTGGGGACATATACCCGATGACTCTATGTGACATGGGTTGGGGATATTATGTTTGTATACTGTGCACTGAAAAATAAAAAATAAAACTCTCAAAAGCATTGTGAAACCCCAAATGATAGTGTGCTGTTATTATTCACAACCACTGCTATTAATCAGCATCACAACAGAACAACAACAACACACAACAACGAAGAAGAGGAAGGAACTACTGCTACGTGTGATTTACACA
The DNA here is from genome assembly GCA_963556195.1 of Sepiola atlantica. NCBI lineage: Eukaryota > Metazoa > Mollusca > Cephalopoda > Sepiida > Sepiolidae > Sepiola > Sepiola atlantica. Next base: position 98,887,383 of record OY744529.1, read on the forward strand.
ACGTGGATCCAGCTGCCTGTGTGATGAGCCGCCACCCGGATAATCTGATGTGACTAAATAATTGGTACCCAAACTCCATCTTTTGTTTCGGCATCAACAAGTAGACACATAAACCAATCCTTCGACTAAACTTGAACTCTGAAGGGTAAATCTCTTCCGAAATTTTCCACATGTTTCCAACGTTGATATTGTTCAGCTAATCAGGGCCGGTAATCTGAAACATAATTCATAAGAAAAGAATAAAAGTGTTATAACATGTTTTATCACAGCAGTGGTATTATCTTATATTATTATATTATAATTATTTCATTTGTTACTGAATACAACCTCGATGAATGCAGATGAAGCTATCGAAAGTCTATAGTAGGCATTACTATTCACGTCCCTGTGGACCTACAGTTCTCACTTCGAAAACGAATTGTAGCATTTGAAGAATTGTACAGACCTTGTGGTATTCATGGCGGGTTTCAGTATCTGAATGAAATTGTAATACTGAAAAAAAGGTAAAAATTGATAAAAAGTACCCCGTAGTCTCATGACGGAATTCTCTGAAATTATTTATTAAAAAAAAAAAATAGCTACCAGCTAGACAACTTATTTCTAAAGTAAATCTCAAATTAACATATCGATTTCTATAACATAAAAACATAAGCATTAATATATATATATATATATATATATATATATATATATATATATATATATATATATATATATATATTAGTATTTCATGTAGCCATATACAATTTTATAAGGAGATATAATTTCTTATGTATCAATTTTCAGTATTTACCTCAACAGTGCTCGATACGTAAATAGAGCTAGGAAGTAAGCTATGAAAATATATTTATTGCAATTAAGCTACACAGAGGCTACTCCCACCCCCCGGGGAGTAAACGCGAAAGCCTCTGTATAGCTTAATTGCCATAAATATATTTTAATAGCTTACTATATATATATATATATATATATATATGTAGCATTTTTGTACATGTGTGTATAAATAAAAATAATTATATATATATATATATATATATGTAGGTTCTTTTTCCTAATATTCATATTTGAGTGAAAGATCAGACTCTTCCGTCGGATGAGATCTTAGTTTCAAATAACTATTGATCGAAAACATCGACATGCCAATGTAGTGGCTTTTTGTACATGTGTGATTAAACAAAAATAATTATATATATATATTTATATATATATATATTTATATATATATATATATACATGAATATATATATATATATATATATATATATATATATATATATAGATAGATAGATAGATAGATAGATAAGAAGATACATAAGAAGAGAGAGAGAGAGAGAGAGAGGGAGTAAGAGAGATTATTAACTAATGTTTAGGGGTCCAAATATTGTTTCAAAATAATTCTTGTTAAGCGTGACAGACCAATAGAACATCGAAGCATGACCGACCGATGGAAGGAAAAAAAACAACTTATTTCTCAGTTATTTCCGGAGCAGTTGTTGCAATCAAAGTACTGATTTCACGAAGAGATTTTTTCGGTTTGACCTTTACAGGCCGAGACTTCGAGAGAAAATTATATTTTCACCCGATACCTAAAAGGTTATACGTAGGATGTTACGCCATTGTATTTGGCAGTGCATTTAAATGCAGCGTTGAATATTTATATATATATATATATATATATATATATATATATATATATATATATATATATATATATATATATATATATATATATATATATATAAGGAATGGTAGTTTTCTAGCAGCATTGCTGGTAAACAAGTAAGTATGAAGGTGAAGATTCCGAGGCAGGAGCAATGCAATGTTGAGAACCGGAAGGTAGAATATGGGATTAACACAAAAAAAAATGACAAGAGACGGTAAATCTGAGATCAATTCATTAATATTTAAAAAATTTGAAATATAAAGACAGTAAATTGTAAAATGGTGGGCTTATTGCTAAATATTTAAAGGTTCATTTCTCCGTCTCTCCATATATGTATTAAATATGTTGTCGCTCTCTCTATTTGTGTTTGTGAGTTTCTCTTTTTTCATTTTCAAAAATGTAACGGCCTCGCTTGGATGCTTGAATAAGGCCGGAGGGTCGAAATAAATTATCGCACCTGTGATTATGTGATTCTGTGTTACTTTATTTTATTCTTGCTCTGTTTATTACATTGAGCTCTCATACTCGGATTTCTTTCTGGAATTTATTTCACTCTAGCACACCATATATATATATATATATATATATATATATATATATATATATATATATATATATATATATATATATATATATATATATAAATACATTTTTCGTGGTACAACATTTAATAACGGCGAGGAATACGGACGTTTGGGACATTTTGGGGAGGGTAGAATGAGATTAAATAAATATAAAAAACGAGAGAAAACGATTAAAAAGAAATTAATTAATGTACCGAGCCGGCTTTCGTCCACACTCAACAGAGTATTAACGTGGAAGTAATTAAATACGACTAAAACCTAATTATGAAAAAAAAAATATGGGGAGGAGAGTCACAAGTTGATCACATTAAGTCCTAAAAGCCACTCCTTTTGTTTACAAAGGGAGGGTTTAATTGACTTGATATATATGGCTTCCAGGACTTTGAGGTGGAATAGAGAATGCGATCTACTTATGACAGAAAACCAGTCACTAGTGTACGTCGACGCACATTCGGCGCTATTTATAAGATGGTCAGCAATAGCAGACCCGGATGTATTGACTAAATTATTTAAATTATTTAGTCGGCCCTGGCGTTTGGCAGGGGGATGTGTTGTTTGATTCTGGATTCAAACCTTTGCACTGTACTTCCCACGTATACGGCATCGCACCGACATTTAAATTGATAAATAATATTACTGATATGTTGTGGGAGAACATCCTTATGAATAGATCTGAGCAAAGGTCGAGCAGAAAAAACATTTCTAGGATTATATGCCTGGTAACACCGACGCACAGCTACATATTATTCCTTAATGCACTCAATCAATTACACCCAGCCTTAAAGTTCACTTGTGAGAAGGAACACAACTCCACCCTTCCTTTTCTGGATGTATTAGTGCATAAATCTGATTCATTGTTTCTAACATCTGTTTACCACAAACCTACATTTACTGGTTTATATTGTCACTGGGACTCTTTTTGTCCTATACAAAGAAAAATAAATCTTATTAAATGTTTGGTTCACGTGCCTTAAAGATTTGCTCTGAATCCCTGATTGATTCGCAGATTGAATTTATCAAAGAGGTGCTCGTTGAAAATGGGTATCCTCTCGATATTGTTAATTCTAATATCGTTACTAAGATCGCTCACTTTAACAAGCCTAAACTTTTTGGTCCTCCAAAATGCCCGGCGTACCTCAGATTACCTTGGTTGGGTAATATTAGCATAACATTTGCTAATCAAATTTCTGTAGCTGAAGAAGGCGACTGTAATAAAGAAAAAGGAAAAAGATCAACACTACTGCCACTACAGAGAGACGTACCAACTGATCAAGCTAACTACCTACAACGTGTCAACATGAAAACATTACAGCTGTTAACTGGTTAGGCGTGTAGCACAATATTTTTTGCAAGAACTATTCAAATATCCTAGATATGTCAGTTCACGTCGACGATGAATATAAATCAATCCGAAATTGTCTCAAAAACTTTATATATGCTAAATAATTTTGATGTAATGAAATACGAAAAGCCTTCAATATACACACATATATCAAACAAAAGAAAAACCCACTAACTAATCTTAGTTTACTTAAAAACATAAACAACATACCTTTCTGCAATAAATGGAACTAAGTAGAAATCCAAAATCATCTAAACTACATCACACACTATAAAATTATCACCGACAGAACGAAATGCAGAACATCGCCCCCACACCTACCCTTGATATATTTTCAATCCCATGCAAAGAATGAGACAAAACATATATTGGTGAAACATAATTAACGCAGATAAGATAATGTACGACCATAAAAGAGCCATTAAATAGAAATATCAACAACCTGTCTATTTCTCTTACATATTAGATTTCAACCACACATATAATTTCACTACAGCGACACTAATAAATCCTATTCATAAAAATAGCTTCACTGAGTGAATCCACCATAATGTCCCAATACTGTAAGGGCAGAAGAGTTGCCTCTTTTCAATAAGATTTCGCTTCTCGAGATTCAAAGATGTGCCCTTTTTAGAAAGGCATCATGTCTTGTGTTCTCGGAAGACACGTGACTTAGACTCAGTTCTCGCGAGATTTCAGGAACACCTCTGATGTTTTATCTCGGCGGTCCTTCCTGGTATGAAAGTAACCCGTCCAGTCGGCTCCCCCAGGAATCCAAATGCTTCGAATGTAAGTAGACACTTTTGACCATTTCACACAACTCTTTTATTTGAATAACTACTATGTTCATTTAATTGTTTTGGGGCATATAGTAAATGTTTATTACTTTATCTTTGATCGTGCCAACGTTTGTCAAAACAAACGTTAAATAAACGCACATAGGTTTTAATTCACTTACTCGTGTTTTCCTTATTTGTCGACGCACACGTGTGGTATTGCAAATGTTTATGTTTTCTCTGGTATTTACGCCCGTTTTTTGTGAACTGAGAATGCAAACTACTCAACCGAACAACGCCATTAAAAAATGAAGTTTCTACTACATCACGCCTATATTAGCTAACATTAGCTAAATGAATAAATGCAAAAGTCTTTTTCATTGATACTCTTACATTATGACGGGCCATATATTCTTTAAATGTGTAAAATTAGCTAGTATGAATTATGAATAGAGGTGAACCTGTCGAGCTCGGTGCAAGGTCACGCCGACACGCACCGAATTGAACCGTTATGAGTCACGCGTGTTTTGAGAAACAAAAGGTCAAAAGGGGTCTCTGACGTGTGAGATCCTTTGTGTGAAAGTTTGATTATCAGTCGAGTTCCCGATTTTGTCGGAGATAGGTCGTCACGCTTAGCCCGGGTGGCCTGTGTGAAAAGTTAGTTATGAGTAAGTTCGGGACTTTGGAAGCGAAAGTCAACACGTTTTGGTCATGTAGCTCTGTAATGTGCAGTAAAGGGGGGTCCTGAACTGAGGAACGGGGTTGGAAGCGACCCGGACCAATTGAGAATGTAACCGATTCTCGTGAGGGCTGTATCTCTTAGGAGATTGAGTACAATTAACGTTGCATTCTCCAGCGAGGAAGAAGAATGAATGAGCCACGGAACTAATGCGACCCCCCACACACAATGAAGAGTGAAATAAAGTAATGGAAAATCTCTCTCAAATCTGGTCTCCTAGCGTTTTTTTGTCTCTCCGTGCATGAAAATAGAATTTGCCCACAAAAACAGGTACACCACGACGATCACGAGCCAGCAACAAGATGAGGTAGCCACGAACTCACGACCAGCGACGAACGAGAACTGCAATGGTAATTTTCTTAGTTCATTATCAAAAGAGACTTAAAAGACTATATTTAAATTGTTATATTGGAAATGCTATGTTTAATAAACCGACACTTTGGGGACTTAAAAGTGCCATTAAAATCGTCTGAAGGAAACTGTTTTTAAAAGTGACTCTTAAAAATTGTGCTTAAAGTGACTCTGAAAATATGTGTTAAAATGACTTAAAAAGCATGCGTTTAAAATGTTTGCTTAAAAAATGACTATGGAAATCTATTATCAAAAGTAATATTAAAAAGAGAGTTTGTAACAACTATTAATCCTCTCGTAAGCTTTCGTGCTGTTTCGATTACGAGAGGATGTAATTCGAACTGTTGAAGTGGTTTCGGAGAGCTGCCTCAGTCGGAAGGATTAGTGACAATAATAATTATAATGATAAATCCCCTTTTGGTGCCACGCCGCCTCAGTGGTTATGTAACTTTAAAAAAGGCCCACTGTTATTTAAATAAATAATACAACACGATTTTTTCAAATATTGTATATATAATAGCGAAAAAAAAACAAACAAACACATATAAATCTATGTTTAATTTATATAATTATTCCGTACATAATAAATTAATGTTTGGGGTTATTCATTTGTGATTTGAAGTTCACGTATATATATATATATATATATATATATATATATATATATATATATATATATATATATGTATATATATATATATATATATATATATGTATATATATATATATATATATATGTATATATATATATATATATATATATATATATATATATATATATATATATGTATATATACATATATATATACTCATACCAACTCATACCAATGTTGACCCAAAGTTAAACCACGTTGATCCTGGGTGATCATTTGGGATATATATGATAACTATAACGCTAACACTATACTGCATAACCACGTTGATCCACGAGTTCTCGTTAGATCACCAAAGTCAAGCGACGTTGATCTTGGCCAATAACACATGGGTGATCATTTTATATGAGTCTGGAAAGCAATTACAACCTACAAGACCCAATATTTCTGCCTAGACACCTATATAATAACCCTAACCATAACCCTAAACCTAACCCTAAACATGATAACTTGAAACACGGTCAACGAGTTTCAGAGTTGCTCTGCGGGCTGCGATGATCTGAACTGATCACGCATATGTTTTTTTCTTCTCTCTTCTTTTTATTTTTCTTCTATTTTCCCACGTTTCAAATTTAAAAATTCACGAACCCTCTGACCTTTCTACCTCTCCCCTTATTCTGTCGTTTATCCCTTTCACTTTTCTTTTTATACCAGCCATATTTCTATTGTCTATATAACTTTTTGTAAACAAATTAACTGAAGAAATCCTTTGTGAAAATTCTAAAATATCCGATTTTTGTGAAATTTGAACAATACGTATTAGACACCAATTAATACATTTTCTCCCAATGTCAGTTTCTTTGTGGTATTATATATTATTTTAGGGACATAATATAGACACAACCTCACATTTGAAAATTAAAATCTTTCAGATTTTTATTAAATCTTGTCTCTGGTTCATTCATTCATTTCATATGAATCAGATAATTCTATTGTTGGCATTGGTTTCCCCGATATCTTTCTAGTTAGACTACTTAAGATATCAGGTACTTACAGGAGGGACCACACGAAGGTTGCCAACATCCTAAGTGAAAGTGTTTCTGTAGAACGAACTAGGTTCGAACTTGGCACACCCAGATCATAAGTGAGTGACGTTACCCTCTGAGCCACGGTAACCTACCATCTCCGGTGATTATACACAAATTATGCAAGATTCCCTGAATTTATATCTATACTTAAGACTCTTTAAGCTTAAGCCTTAAATTTGAGACATTTTCTAGAATTATTAAACTAATAATTCTGGACATGGTATCATTGTATCTTGCCTTTACTCTTAATATGGGGACATTAAATTGGTGCAAAACTATTCTGTTTGGAAAATTAATTTTACTCGTCCTGGGACGTGTATTATCTCTCTCTTATATATATATATATATATATATATATATATATATATATATATATATATATATATATATATATAACTTTAAAAGTTGAAAATAAGAGATGCCCAAAGAGGCATATCCTATAGATGAATACCTGTTTAAACAGCACTTGTTATTGCTAGTGAACAATCACTAATGCTGACTCGTCTGAAAACTCCTAGTTAGTCAGCAATACAAAAAACTATATGCGTACCTTCCTCTAATAAAACACAATGACACCAATATATGTTGGTACCACTGATAGTGACTCGAAAGATCGAGGAGGAATACCATCACTCAAACCACGACTGGAATAACAGAGAGAGTATTAGTATTTTCATGTAATTATTTCTATTGGTGATTACATAAAAATACATTAAATATTTAGGTGATGAAAATCGTACATATTTCTAGACAAGCATCTTGGTCCACTGGTAAAGACGTTGGACTATAGACATCACTATCGAAGGTTAGTCTAAGTTAGCCATGCTGATGACGGCTGTGAGCCAGAAACACGTGCCCATGGATTACTTTTATGTAAGTATAAAATTAATTATAAAATATATATTAGAGAGAGTATTAGAATATTCAAGAGATTTATTGTCACTTATATCCACCGGTCGTTATCATAAAGTAATCACTGGCTACTACTACTACTACTACTACTACTACTACTACTACTACTACTACTACTACTACTCTATGATGTTTAAGAAAGGCGAATTTAAAATATATAATTAGATATCGTCGGCATCGCAGAAAACTGGCTTTACAAAGACATCAAAGGTACAGAAATCCCGTTGATAATTACCTTTCGACGAGACGGAGAGCCTGTTAGAGGTGGCGGCGACGTCATATACATTAAAAGCAGTCTAACGCCGTCACGACTGGAAGAATATCAAAACCTCCAAACAGATGAAAAACTCGATTGCAATAGAAACTTACTGTTCCGTCCTCCTTTCTCGTCCCCGTACACCACGTTTACAACCACGAGAGATAAACAGCGCGAAGCGAGAGTGGAAACTTTGCGACGTCGCATGATCTAAATACCCGATCGCTCAAACTCCATAAGTCTTCAACATTCATAAAAGACAACGTAATAAGGCAGAAGCACGGCCCATCTATAGAAAGGCGTTTCACAGAACCAGTGCATTCAAATCCAAATAGATTAACGGCCATGCACAGAGAAACACACAGCTATATAACCAAGTCGTTTCTCTTAATGTCTATTTCTCTTACATATTAGATTTCAACCACATATATAACTTCATTACAGCTACACTAATTGTTATGGTACCGTACCTATAAATCAACTTTGGACTCTTCCATTCATAATAAATGCTGGAAGCATAAGCTTCTCAGTGTAAAAGTCAACTTTAGTCTACACTGGCAGTCAGGACTGACATATCACTTCTTTTGTTTATTTTTTGTAAATACTTTTCTCCCAATATACTTGTTTTACCTAACTCCCGTGTTCGTGTTTTCATTTCGACCTCTAAACAAGGTCACAACACTAATAAATCCCATTTACAAGAGAAGACTTCGCTGAGTGAATCCAACATAATCTCAAGTCGTTGTGCGCAGAAACGCACACGGCAGGATTACTAATGACTTCTTCTCATTGAGATAGTTAAAATAGTTCTCTCGAAGCTATAGCTTGATAAACGTCACGGTCTAGACGACATTTACCGAGCCGTACTCCGAGTTCTTGAACGCATCCTGGCACGCCATTTAGATAACATATCAGTTTCACGTTCAGTATCTGCAAGCTTATAGAAACCATTCTCAAGCAGGCGATTAAGACCCCCATCCTAGTCTCCAATGTAATATCTGCACCACAACATGTATTCGTACCTATAAGGTCCATATTTAAGTTATCGGCTGCTGATGGAGGAGTAGGTCACTAAGATCATGGATGAATGTGACAGTGCAAAATTCTTATTAGACTTTTCCTCAGCGTTTGACTCTGTTAATCACTGTCTACTTCTTCTTATGCTCTATCAATACAAAATTTAATCCTTCGATAATAAAATCGATTGATTAATTCCTTCATCAACGTACTATTCGTGTCTAAGTGAATTGTTGTCTTTCCATGGAGTCGAGGGCATACAGTGAAGTGCCTCAAGGATCTCTCTTAAGGCTAATTCTGTAAATAATCTGCCAGATAAATCGACTGAAAAGGTACTACTGTTTGTAGACGATGTAAATCTGGTATCACCTTGAAGCAACTATGATCAACTTCAAGATAATCTCAGCAGAATCTGGTCCCGTGCTTTAGGCTCGGATTTACATCTGAACTCTGCAAAATGCAGTTATCTTGCTATCGGCTCTAGCCTACTGTCCCTCTCCTAACCATTGGTTTCCCACCTCAGCCACTCAACATCGTCGCTCATGCAAAGGACATTGGTACGTTTCTGTACAACTTTTTCAAACCAACACGTCACTGTATCGAGATGCCGAGCAAAGCCAGAAGGGTTCACTATCTGTTCTAGAGACCTTTCGTCCTTTATACACAACCTGGAGCGTGTTTAACAGTTGACAACCAGGATGATGATGAGATTATCCATGCTTATCTACAAAAAAACGGCTTCAAAGATTAAATATGTCCTCACTGACGCAGCGGGAATGTAATCGACCGTTAGAGGAGTTTTTCACCCGAAACACCTGATCGCGGTTTCAGCATCCCCCTCATAGGATGCACCATCATCGTTTTCGTCTCCACAGAAGAAAGTCAGTATTCCTTGTCCGTGTCACTGCTCTCTGAAGCAAAACATGCCAGAGGAGGTCGTGATGATGCTTACCATATCCCGATTTAAAGTCGCCTTAGGTAAACGTTTAGACCCTATATAGATGCAATATCTTCTTACTCTTTTTTTACATGGCTTGTTGCATCTTGCTAGTTTTGTCAATAAAATTGGTCCAATTATTGATATAGCCAAAGTCAATGGTTGCAAAAAATAAAGATATATCTGAGATAATAATGTAATCCGCTTATCTCCCTTTAGCCCCTTTTCATCACACGGAACACAGAATTCCGTTACTTTTCACTCACGCAGCCGGCAGGTCTGATCGAATACGGGAATATGTAACCAATGAGTTACACAAATTCAGATCCCTATATCTTTAAACTCAATATTTTAGAGTCGAGGTCTAAATTTATTAAGTCATCAACTTTTGGATTCGTTCCAGTACAACAATGCACTTCTTGATGAGGAAGTGGCGGATGCACATAAGGATATGATCAGGTGCATTGTCGTGGTGAAGCAGATGTTGTGTGAACAAAATCACAGAGAACTAGTCAGTAATTGTAGAAAATCAAGAAAGCATGTTTGAGTGAAAGCTAATCCGTTTATCCCCCTTTAGCCCTTGCCTCAGACAACACACAAAATCCCGTTACTTTTCAGACACACGACGCATACTTCAAAAAAATATATCAAGAAAGTATAACGATAGAAAACGCCTGTTGTGCGAAATCTATTATTGCCACTGTTTTCAAGGGGGGACATTTAAAAAAAAAATTTGAGCTTTTATATTTAAATTTGAAATTTCTTAATATGAATTTGAATCCTTGAGCTCCGACGATTACGCGATGATCTCATTTTGGCTTACAATCTCCTCAATAATCATTACGATATACCTCGGGACCTATTATTCACTTCTGCACCAGAAAGAGGTCTATGCGGGCACCACATAAAAATTATTTCATCGCCGATTTTTATTGAACCGTAGGAGGACCGCCTTCTTCAATCAGGATCCGTGCAGTTAGGAATAGTCTCCCAAGAGAGGTAATAAATGCGCCAACAACGCATCAATTCAAGATGAATTTGGTACATGGGCTGGGATACTGTATCCTCCTTTTTGTAAATATCTACCACCCTTTACTTACATGGCAACTGAAACATGCTTGTTATAGTTTGTCAAATGAATTGCATTAAATTAAATTCTTTTATTGAAAGTGAGCTTTAAAATGTAAGGTAAAAATGTGCAGTTATTCAGTTGCTCATAAAATTCCTGATAGTCTTTTGCAGAAATGCTGAATAGCATTTTAATACAAAAAACACACACAATAATGTGAACATCCAATTCTAACTGGAAGAAAGACATTTTTTTGTTACTTTTATTTTTTTCTATTAATTTTATCTTCATAATTGAAAAAGCACAAAAGATGATAGTTTCAAAAAGATGATTAGAAAATATGAATCTAATTAAGGCAAGACGTAATCGCCTCGGGAATAACTGAACTGTAAATGAATTAAAATGATGTTATGAATGCAATAAAACGTTAAAAGATTGTTTAATATTTAAATGATTAAACTCATCGAAATGACCCTTGATTGATCGTGCCATTAATACCATCTGTACCTACCCGGCGTTGTCCCGGAAATGGAAACTGATAATAAATGCCATTTAAGTAGGTTTTGTAAAGATAATCGTAAGTCGTTTGTTTACGCTGTAGTGTGACGCTAAGAAAGTGAATGTTTTTCTCGTGTACACGTCAGCACTGATGGGAATCCAGTCGACATCAGGATCCGTCACCCTCTGGTCGTCTATGATCCTGCGTGTAGCAAGCAAATACGTGTCAGACGTGGAACCGCAAATCAATGGAGTTAAAGTGGCAACGTTGCTTCTGCGCCATTCATTTTTGTGTTCTAGGCAACACCTTCCCAGGCTTCGTATGCAACTGCTGAGTCTTGCTGTTATCGAAATCGAGGGCATACTCCTGCAATCCTGCAGGTTAACGAATAACTGACACTAACGAGGAGGACTTCACGCAGGACAGACTATCTTGAGGCACAATCTTCGTGAGCGCTATGCATAAACCCAACTCATTTAACAAACAAACAATATAAAAAATCATAAAAGAAAAGAGAAAAACGTGCCCAGTTTACAATCTTAGCATAAATATATTTTCTAATTTTTACATATTATTTGTCCGGAAGAACGACGGTCAAGAAGATACCAAATTTATGAGTCTTTGTCGAGTAGTTTGGGAGCCTTAGCGAAACATACATACATACATACATACATACATACATACATACATACATACATACATACATACATACATACATAGCCGGTGAATGCCCCATCCCAAGCAAAAACAGAAAGATAAGAAAATTATAAAAAACATAATACATACATACATACATACATACATACATACATACATACATACATACATAACTATAGACATGTACCCTTTATATAATAGATTATAACACTCATCGAAATAACTCTTGATTGCTCGTGACATTGATACGATCTGTACCTACAGTTCTAGAATTAAAAGATACAATTATACATCCTCTCTTTTATTACAAATTATCGAGGACGCATCATCAGAGAAAGAACGGGCGATTAACTCCGTTGAATTTCTTACCACCCAACCAGAATTGAATACAGACACGTACCAACAAATATACAATAATTGTTAAATGAGAGAATAGAAGAAACATAAAAAAGGGAACAAATAGAAAAGAAAGAAATAGCCAGGGATATGTAAATGCAGATAGATATAAAATATAGGAGTTAAGAGGCTAAGGTTTGGGAACAACTTCCAAATTCATATGACATCTATATACTAAAATGGGAGGCTTCAAAGATCATAAACGAAGAGGTGGATTGCTGAAGACGTTAGTCATAACGGTAGGTTTCTTGTAAAAGGGAAAGACGGCGTCTGTCTTCTATTAGGCTAAGAGATTAGGACCCATTCGCCAGGACGTAATTATCAACACTTACTTTATCATCACATACTCTCGGATAATCCTGCTGTACTCTATGGTGCTTCATGGCGCTTCAAGAAAACTTGGTGGCCTTTCGTTAATTTTACTGAAGCATAACCACAAAATGAAATCAAAATAGACGACCGATTAATTCCAAATGAGTTAAAGTTTATTGGAAGTCTAGTTCCCCACTTTACACTAGATGTATTGCAAGGATATCCATCGAGTCACAGGCGTTTGGCCGTTTAAGAAACGCAATCTGGATCTCTAGAGACATGTCCAGAACCCTTATGGTTAGATTGTATAAGGCACTCATTCTAGCCATATAGGGTTCAGAGACATGGACTACTGGAGAACAAGATGTCAGAGCTCTCTTGGGTTTTGAGATGAAATGTCTTAGTACAATCCTCAAGGTTACTAGGAATAGCAGGCTTAGTAATGCTTGTATACGCGAACCGCTGGGCACGACAGAAACCATAGAAGATGTGGTGTCGGCTAAGAGGCTCCGATGGTTTTGTTATCTTGCTAGGAGTAGTGGGATGATAAATGACAGCCACAGAAAAGACTTCTCAAACGCAAGACCAAGATGGCTCTCACAAAAAAAGATGGTTCGACAGCATTAGGGAACAGTACGGTGTTCCTCTTCAAACAGCTGAGATATATGCAATTCAGAGACAGAATTTTGCGTTCAATACAGCGAAGGGACGTTAAGTCCGTATGCGATTAAATTGAAAAAATGCAAGTAAATAACCACAACACTTAATATTTGATATAGTTTTGTGTTGTTTTTACGACTGCAATAATAATAGCCTTACCCAGATCATTTTTTTTACTATAGCCTTCCGACGGTCACTAACCTTTTGCCTGCAGCTAAATTACCCTGTTTCGCAAACTATTATTTTAAATGCACTTTTCTCTAATCAGATACACCCATGATCGACACATATTTCTTAATGAAAGGGTTGTCTAACGTATCAATGAAGAATTCAGCTAGTTGCACGTGTATTGCTGATTTTTCTCTTAGCTCGGCATCCCAATATGCCAACCTAACAAAGTGATTCATTCAGTTAGCTAGTTTTGCGAATGCTTCTCCTTGGTGTTGCTTTATTTATGTTAACATTTGAGCGGTGTAGGAGGAGTTTGTAAATCGATCGCAATGCGCCGATAGCTGATTGAGTAACTATTTACCGATGACATTTGGAGGGTAATTGAACTATTTTTCTACCCAATCTGATACAATACCATTTAATAAGTCATAAGTTAGGTTCATCCGCGGGGATGTCTCAGCATCGCTCTTGCCCTTGTTGCAGATACGCCGTGGGGTTGCTATTTTTATTTTTGGTATGGATGCTAGTGACCGTATCTCAGGGTCACTCCATTTTTAATGCGGATGGCCGAGAAAACCTCTCAGAGTGGAATCATGCGTTTTTGAGTTATCAAATGTGATGTGGATGTAAGTTAGACTTCACTTCCGGTCGTATCATGGGTCTTAAGGCACTAAATCTGGTCCGGTGCTACGAGGATCGCATGCGTTCCGACTGTTTAGTTTGTCAATCGTTTTACACCTACGCCCTGTTTAAAATATCATCGGAACTTTAAGTGTTGACGCTACTTCGTCGGCCACTTAGGTAAGTGGTCGGTTCTGTCGGTAACTCAAAATCTAGAAAAGCCCACTGTGGCCATAGCGAAAAGTTATGTTTCTCTTGTTCAGCAGAAAAGACAAGTTGAGGAATTTTACTCGTGCTGAGACTGAATTGGGAAACTTTGAAATTGACGTCATGATATTGTCCCTTAGAGGAATTGGTAAGAATTATTTTTAGTCTATTTATTCCTAGTCTCGATGCGTCACTGACTTCGATCTCTCCCTCCCTCTCTGTCTGTCTGTCTGTCTGTCTGTCTGTCTGTCTGTCTGTCTGTCTGTCTCTCAAACTGACAGATTGTCTTCTATTAAATCATTCAAGCGTCAGTTATTTTGATTAAAAACTTTCACTTCAGCCGAGTTTTATGATTGGCAAACCAATAACAAACATTGCCGCATTTTCTGCTATCCTACGGAAAGGGTCGGTTCTAAAGCCAAGTCAGAATATGTGGGTTTCGTCTTAATTTAAGAATCGCATGCTTTATTATTTGTTAACACGTAAACACATATAGCATGTGCACGCCTTAAATGTTCAAATTGTAAACACAATTGCTCGTCGTTTGAATCTTTTTAGTTCACTACTAAAATCTCTCGTTTTGCAATGATCAGATGTGGCAGAAAGATTCTTACGAACTTTTTAATTTCTCAACAACAACAACCTAACCCTAATCCTAACCCTAATCCTAAACAAATTGTTCCTTAATAATCAATCTTATCTAAAAATTGTTTATTTTATGAATTCGATTAAATATAAACAAAAGATGTTTTTTTCCAGTCGTCTTAACACGAGAAACATAACCTATCAAATTGTGTTTTGAAATATGAATACCATTAGTTTGAGTACTTTCTCTTCAACTGCCATGCTGATAGAGAAATATAACACTTCAAAATACGATTTGAACATGAGTTTTCAAATCTTTTCGCGCAATGATAGCATTTGGCGATGCTTGTCGTCCCAGAAGCCTTTCGATAGCAATTTCTCTTCATTAATAATTCCATAATTAATTTAACTTAATTACTAAATAATATTGCACCAGTAAAACTTCTTATCGTGTCACACCAGGAATAAAAATGGCTAGTAGATCATCACATGGACATTGCCTTTATTTTATCGATACGAATAAATCGTTACTTATCGGAGCACATAAGCAGTTAATGAGAAACACAGAGTTCCTCATCGGGCTTGTACATCACAACATTGTTGTATGAATGTTTTTGACAAAATATAATCTCATAAAAACCCGATTATATAGAGGTGAATACATTCAGTTGTTATTGACTGCGAGAGTAACGAACGATTCCTTGCAAGAGAGGATCGCTTGAATTCTTGCATTAAAATGGCATTTGTCTTCGAAACACATGAAATGCAATGCAACGTTAAAAAAACAAAACGATTTTCATTTCCAAAGAGCACTTAGATTGATAGTATCCCTCCGGTGAGTGTGCGTTTGACAAAAGGGCAACACTTCATATCGCCTAATTTGTCGCCTGTGTGTCATTAATAAGGTTTACCTCGAAGGGAACATCGCATCTGCCAAACTAGAGATATTCAATTAAATACAGCCTTTTCAAGACGCCGAACGTCTGGTATTCAAAATATGAAGATAATTAATTTTGTGTTCTACAGAGTGTCCGTAAATGTCACCCTAATATATGTGCAACTTTTACAAGAGTAAGACATCATATATAATATAATATATATTTATTTATATTTTCATGCATTATATCTTTATAAAGATTCGGTGTCTGTTTATATCCGAGAAAATAACCTAGGCGACTCTACTGTAGGACATGAGAGAAAAAAAACTCGTTTCCGTGGCTTCGCGTCGTCAACGTTCGGGCAGGTCTCGGAAGCGCTCGATAAAATGTCAAACGATAAATTGAAGACTGGCTGCCTTTAAAATTCGACGAAGAAAATCAATACATAAAAAAATTATTATCTCCTCTATAATGGGCAGTTGTCTGTCTGTCTGTCTGTATGTCCAGCTACTCCTCAAAAACTACTCGGCAAACTGTCACAAATTTGATATATTTAGGACCGGACAACACCTGGGATCATAATATCTCAAAATTACAACAAAAAAATTTACTGAGGGTCAACGGGGCAAGTTTTCGGCAGCGGGTCTGTTTTTTTCACGCTTTTTCAATGTTATTTACTACTAATTTAGAAATCAGCCAATGTAATTATGTAATAATAATTTTTTTTTCAACCAACTTATTCTTGTGCACGTGACGTCACAGTAATAGGTATATAACGTCATCGTTATAGGTTTTCCATTTTTTTTTAAAGAAACACTACAAATTGTGAGAAAGAACACAACAAATGTTGAGAAAGAACACAACATTGTGAGAAAGAACACAACATCGTGACAAGGAACACAATAAATGTTGAGAATGAACACAACAAATGTTGAGAAGGAACACAACAAATGTTGAGAAAGAACAAATGTTGAGAATGAACCCACATTGTGAGAAAGAACCCAACATTGTGAGAAATTACACAACAAATGTTGAGAAAGAAACACAACAAATGTTGAGAAAGAACACAACAAATGTTGAGAAGGAACACAACAAATGTTGAAAAAGAACACAACAAATGTTGAGAAAGAACACAACAAATGTTGAGAAAGAACACCACCAATGTTGAGAAAAAAAACCAACATTGTGAGAAAGAACACAACACATATTGAGAAAGAACACATTGTGAGAAGGAACACAACAAATGTGTTCCTTCTCAACATTTGTTGTGTTCCTTCTCAACATTTGTTGTGTTCCTTCCCACAATGTTGTGTTATTTCTCACAATGTTGTGTTCTTTCTGAACATTTGTTATGTTCTTTCTCATCATTTGTTGTGTTCTTCCTCACAATGTTGTGTTCGTTCTCACAATGTTGTGTTCTTTCTCAATATTTGTTGTGTTCTTTCTCAACATTTGTTTGTGTTCTTTCTGAACATTTGTTTTGTTCATTCTCAATGTTCTTTCTCAACATTTGTTGTGTTCTTTCTCAACATTTCTTAACATTTGTTGTGTTCTTTCTCACAATGTGGGTTCTTTCTCAACATTTGTCGTGTTCTTTCTCAACATTTGTTTTGTTTTGTTGTGTTCTTTCTCAATATTTGTTGTGTACTTTCTGAACATTTGTTGTGTACATTCTCATCTCAACATTTGTTGTGTTCTTTCTCAACATTTGTTGTGTTCTGTCTCAACATTTGTTGTTTTATTTCTCACAATGTTGTGTTCTTTCTTAACATTTGTAGTGTTCTTTCTCAACATTTGTTGTGTTATTTCTTACAATGTTGGGTTTCTTTTGTGTTCCATCTCAACATTTGTTGTGTTCCTTCTCAAAATTTTTTGTGTTCATTCTCACAATGATGTGTTCCTTCTCAACATTTGTTGTGTTCTTTCTCAACATTTGTCTTTCTCAACATTTGTAGTGTTCTTTCTCAACATTTGTTGTGTTCCTTCTACACATTTGTTGTGTTCCTTCTCAACATTAGTTGTGTTCTTTCTCAACATTGTTTCTTTCTCAACATTTGTTGTGTCTTAACATTTGTTGTGTTCTTTCTCAACATTTGTTTTGTTCTTTCTCAACATTTGTTGTGTTCTTTCTCAACATTTGTTGTGTTCATTCTCACAATGTTCATTCTCACAATTTGTCTCACAATTTGTCTCACAATTTGTTTCACAATGTTGTGTTCCTTCCCAACATTTGTTGTGTTCCTTCTCAACATTTGTTGTGTTCCTTCTCAACATTTGTTGTGTTCTTTCTCACAATGATCGGTTCTTTCTCAACATTGGTTGTGTTCCTTTTCACAATGTTGGGTTCTTTCTCTACATTGGTTGTGTTTTTTCTCAACATTTGTTGTGTTCGTTCTCACAATGTTGTGTTCTTTCTCAACATTTGTTGTGTTCTTTCTCAACATTTGTTGTGTTCCTTCTCAACGTTTGTTGTGTTCTTTCTCAACATTTGTTGTGTTCTTTCTCAACAATTGTTGTGTTCCTTCTCACAATGTTGTGTTATTTCTCACAATGTTGTGTTCTTTCTGAACATTTGTTGTGTTCACAATGTTGTGTTCTTTCTCAACATTTGTTGTGTTCCTTCTCAACATTTGTTGTGTTCTTTCTCAACATTTGTTGTGTTCCTTCTCAACATTTGTTGTTTTCCTTCTCAACATTTGTGATCTTTCTCAACATTTGTTGTGTTCCTTCTCAACATTTGTTGTGTTCTTGCGAAGTCACGGAAACGCGATGCGTTCTCAATAAGAGTACCGAAAACTCGTAACTCCACTGAACTATTGTGTGAAGTAAACATAAAGTTGTACCTTTACACGTCATAATCACATTAGATCACCAAAGTTAAGCCACGTTTAGCCTAGTCAGTACCGGATGGGTGACCATTTGGGAATACCAGACATTTTATGTAGGAAGACAGCATCCATCCTTTCTCTGCAAAATAACACTGCAAAGACAAACATCATCAACTCCGCTGCCCGGGATGTACATGCGACTGGCGACCACCTGTAAATGTAATATTCCATATAAACCTTCTCCTTTACAGGAAGCCGCCTCAACACGCTCAGGGTGAATGTTTCACAGGTAGGTACCTTCATAAGTCAGAGAAAATATTGGAAAGCCAAAAAACAACGATACCGTGTGATTTTTTATATACAGACTGATAGGACCAGTCAGTATATACACACTGATATCACTGTCGTTGAGAAATGTCATGTTCAAAATTATAAATATCGGACGTGGAAAAGATTGGTAAGTATTTCGAACTCATATTAGAATTAAACATATTCTAAGGCAATCCTATTAAAAGTCATGGCAGTGATTGTTGTATTACGCCGCAATCAGAGGGTTACTTGAAAGAAGTTGAAAGATAATTACAACAAAATACATCATTACAAAAATCCATCTCAGTCTAAGGCGGTACCAGTGTTCAAGAATTCTGGTTAAAGAATTGACCCGCAAAACTATCACCCTATCAGTCTCCTGCCGCTCTTTGCTAAACTATTTGAATCATTAATCAATTTAGCGATAGTCCACCACCTCGTTAACGCTAAATTTCTTTCTGACCAACAGTAGTGATTTAGGCAAGTCCGTTCACGTGCAGATATCCTCAGGGGCATCTCTGAACGCATATACCATACACTGGACAAGGTGGTGAAGCTAAAGCAGTAGTGCTTGATAGGGTTAGGGTTAGAGTTAGAGTTAGGGTTAGGGTTAGGGTTAGGGTTAGAGTTAGAGTTAGGGTTAGGGTTAGAATTAGGGTTAGGGTTAGGGTTAGGGTTAGGGTTAGGGGTAGGGCTTTATAAGTATATCTAAGCTTTTAGCAATGTCTATCATAAAAGTCTTCCAATGAAAATCAATTCGTACGCTATTAGTGAACGAATATTTTAGATAATACTACCATTCTTCACCAAAATCAAGATCCAGGTTATCCTCAATGGCCGTACATCTAAACAACATGACATTAATGAGAATGTGCACCGAGGTTGATCCTTCAGCCATTATTATTTCCAATTTTAATAAACGATCTCTCTCATGCAATTGTGTTCGAGATGGATATATTTGCTGACTACACCACGCTCTATTCTCGACCTGTGGGGAAAAAAACTAACACCCACATATCCAAGGCAATGGTTAAATGATTAGAAAATGACATCCAATCTGGAGTGGAATGAAGACATAAATGAATGGTAACATTTAATGCTACTAAGACAAAGCTCATTTCCTTTAACAATTATAAGAAACATTTTAAACAACTGATTGCCATGGCTATTAGCACCATAACTAAAAATACATCATTCAAACTCTTCAGCCTAACATTCACAGATAACACAAATTAGAACAAATACATAGAACACATTGCCAAGGCTGCTGACAGGAATGTTGTCTCCCTCTACCAAGCTAGAAAATTTCCCACACCGGCCAGTATCCTATATCTCTACAAAGCCACCATTCTCCCATGCATACAGTATTGTTGTCACATCTGAGCTGAAGCACTGACAACTAGCCTCGCCCTCTTAGACAGGACCCCAAAATAGTCTCTAATTTAATAGGTCCCACATTATCTACCAAGCTCCAGCCCATGTCCCACTGTCGCAACGTGCTTGTTTTACAAGTACTTTAATGGAATGTGGTCTGATTAACTTGCTGCACTGGTGCCCCCCCCCCTGACGTAAATACTCCCGACCTACCCGTCAGTTAGCAAAATCCCACCCTTTCAGTGTAGAGATCCCCAGATGCCAGAGGGCTTTCTACTCTAATATCTTCTTTCCTCAAACTGCTAGACTTTGGAATTTCGTCCCTACTGCCCTTTTCTCTGACTGTACCAACATGCAGAGGTTTAAATGTAATGTGAACAAACATCTCACTTCACAACTCTCCACTTAGGATACCTCTGTAGGTATGACCCCTTAATTCACAGTATCCCCTGTACGTCTCAGTGGCAATGCGCTCCTTGTTTGGGGGTCAATGAAAGTAAAATAAAAGACTTGGTGGAGAATACAACAATGATATCAACTAGTTCATGACAACATGGGACTACTACTACTACTACGACTACTACTACTACTACTACTACTACTACGACTACGACTACTACTACTACTACTACTACTACTACTACTACTACTACTACTACGACTACGACTACTACTACTACTACTACTACTACTACTACTACTACTACTACTACTACTACTACTACTACTACTACTACTACTACTACTAATAATAATAATTAACGGATCCCCATGGAAATTTACGGTGGTTTCTACACCAATCTGTATAATTCACTGTTAATGATAATATTGATTTTGAAAACAAGTCAGTCAGAGTCAAAGAATCAATACTATTAAGAAAAAGTGACTTTTCTTCTTCCGTAAAAATAATTGTCATTGTAAGCTAAATATTCTTTAAGTAAATAAAACAATTATGTCTTTTTATTAAAAATTGCAGCAATTTAATTCTTTTTAAAACAATATTATTCAAAATAATTTGCAATAGTTACCGAAAGAGGCGGAAAATGCTGGACATCTGAGGAGACTCCAAGGAACACCACTTGAAAATGACTCGTATAATAAACTCTAGTGAGTAAAAAAAAAAAAAATCATATAAATAATTACTAACAAGATCACATGAAAATTCCTCTTCTGTTGATAATAACATTCCTTTTGAAATAATAAGCGTCTGTCAGGGTAAATACTATCAAGATACAAAATTGACTTTCTTCTTTCGTGAAAAAAAAAACACTGTTATTGTCCTCTGAATATTCTTTGAATAAATAAAATTAATTATGTATTCAATTCTTTATGTATTTATTTGAAACTGTAGCAATTGGATTAGTTTTAAAACAATATATATTCTCGGTTTCATATCATAAGTATAATTGTCAGCTAAATATTGTTGAAATGAATAAAACGACTGTCAATTTTTAAAATGTATTTATTAGAATTGATACGCTTTTTGGCGATGGGACAATCTAATTTGATTTTGGAACAATTCATTTTTAAATGAGTAAATTCGAATTATTTTACCTTAACAACATCAGATTAATCGCCAATCATCTTTTCATTCGTTTTTACTTTCATGGTGATTATGTTAATGTCCTGTCTTCTTGCTTGGATGAGTTTGTCCGTTTGTATTTCTATGTCTCAAAGGACTTTATGCTTTTAGTTTTCCGGTTTTCCGCACAATTTGTAAGTATGTTAAAACTGCAGTCGTTTGCACAATTCCCAGTGAACTATCTCCCCCACTTT
The DNA here is from genome assembly GCA_963556195.1 of Sepiola atlantica. Taxonomy (NCBI): domain Eukaryota; kingdom Metazoa; phylum Mollusca; class Cephalopoda; order Sepiida; family Sepiolidae; genus Sepiola; species Sepiola atlantica. The sequence goes on from OY744529.1 coordinate 98,909,983, forward strand.
TTGTATTCGTTTTAGGCTACCTTGCTGTATTCTCTGGGGATATAGTTTACCGCTTCGTCTCACTGTTTATGTAGTATACATTTTCTGGGTTTCATCGTCTTGCCTATCTTGGCTTTTATGAAACTTAGTTCACACACGAGTCATAATCAGTGATTGCTTAGATAGAATGACAAGTCGTGTTCCTTGGAGTCTACCCACATTTCCAGCACTCTTCGCCTCTTTCAATAAGTGTTGCAAACTATTTTGCGTTATTGTAACAACCGGTTACCATAGATTTCACGCTGGCAACAGCAGTTACCCGCCTCTTGGATTTTAGTACCAATAAGCCTCCTCAAAAGTGCCTGTACTTTTCCAGTGGAAGTCTGGATGGTGCTTTCTTTCCTAGGTCTTTACATTCTTCTTGATTTATTATTTTACTTACTTGGAGTTTTCGCACATTATCAGTGGTTGCTCACTAACAATAACCAGTGGTGTTCCCTGGAGTCTGAATAACAACAGGTCCCCAAATATTTCCAGTACTGTCCACATATTTCGATTACAATTGGAAATCATTTTACGTTACCGCAACAGTCGTTAACCATTGATTTCTCGATGGACAATACCATTGGTCTTCTTTGGTATTTGAGTGGTAATAAGCCTCCACAATGGTTCAAATTCTCTCTTCACCATTTCAGTTGAGTGTAGGTTTGTGCTTCTGTCTCTCTTATTGGTCTTTCTATCCTCCTTGTTTCTTCACGACCATTTTGTGTGGTACCAGCCGAAGCTAGTGCAACCACATGAATTTTCAATTTTTATTAGGTTAGGGTTAGTTTTTTGGGGGGCTTTAAGGTTATGGTTAGAGTTAGGGTTAGAGTTTTTTGGGGGAGGTGGTGACAGTTTATAGGGTTTCTTTCAGTTACTTATAAAGTCCACCACTATTGGTTGAAGCTGCACCAAATTAATTAAAAAAAACACGTAGAATATCGAATGTAATACAATTGTGAATAATAATTATGCTATGAACACGAGGCGTTTGTTTGTTTGAATGTTTCTTTATGTTTAACGATCTCTCGACTATTATAAGGTCATCCCACGTCAAAGTTTTTTTTGCCAGAAACAGACAGTTTTTACAATATTTCTTTTTTTTTGTGAAGATATTTTTAGAGTGTAAAATCTGGCTATTCATAATGTGTGAATGATTTTGTTTGATTTTTAGACTTGTGTATGCTTTACACTTTGCCTAGGTTGTTGAAGCTATTATTTGGGCCATTCTTTTGAAGAGTGTTTTCAAATTCCTTGCTTGGTACCAATATAATTAACATTTATATGAAGATTAATTGGTATTTGTTTCTTGTCATTTGTTTATTTTATTAATACGTGATTTTAAAATCGTAAATATGTTCGTATAAATTAGTTTCTTTAAGAAACCTCATTATTTGGGTAAAAAACTATATTTTCTAATAATGTTTTTTTAAATTTATTTGTAACTTTGTAATATTTGCTACATATATGTGAGTGCTTATTGCATTTTTTAATGTATATTTGAAGAGTCTGAATGCCACACGCGATCAACGCCATTCTCAAAATGGCGAAACTATCACTACGAAAAGTGTTCCATATAAACATTTGACGATGCACCAAAGTCATATTTTGCATAATATGATACCGCCATTATTTCTCTTCGCTTTTAGTTAAAGTGCCCCACTTTCCCGACCCGACCTTGGATCACATCTTACTTGTGGGAGTAAGATAAAAACTGGCCTTGTGCCTAACTCCTGGAGAGGAGTAAATCAATACATTTAATATATTCGGCCGTTTATTGTTTACGGTGGCAATTTAAACTAATTGGATTTATCGCGTTTTGCATTCGAACTCGTCACTTTACTGTTTGTCTTTGATTGCAATAGTTCATCAGTAATCTTATAGCTGACGCACCATGTTTCCATAACGAAACCGTTAACTAAAAAACATTTGCTTATAAACAGTTTGTTTTCGTTAAAATAAGAAAACCAAACAAAACCAACCAATTTTGATTAAAAACAGTTGTTGCGGTGTTTATGTTAACAAAAAAAAAATTGACAAAAAATGTAAAACAAAAACATTGAAAAAAACAAAAAAACAATAAGATTTGCTTAACAAACAAAACAAAATCATCATTTGAAACTTTCCGGTGCACAAACAAAAACATATTTTATTTAAAAACATTTGATTAAAAATGATTCATTTGATAAAAAATAATAAAAAAATAAGCATCTAATTAATAACAGTTGTTTAAGTATGTTTTTTCATTCATTATTTGCATATATGTATTTCGTAATTTATCGGCTGCCAGTCTTCAATTTATCGTTTGGCAATTTTCGCCGCGTTAACTTTTGGGCGCTTCCGTAACCTGCCAGAACGGTGACGACGCGAATTCACGGAAACATGCTGCGTCATCTATAAGGGTACAAGTTCATCTTCTTCTACAAGCAGATGTGTGTGGGTCAGTCTTGTATGGCCGCTACACGTGTTAATGCGGTGTGTACCCTTCGATCGGTTACCGTGTTTCTGTTTTCCGTTCCGACTATGGGTCAATGCTCATGTAATTTGGTTTGAGGAAATGTGTTCCATATTGCTTGCGATAAATATATTTATGCGAATATGGGGGTGTATCAGAAATCGTATGTGTGCACATATATTTTGGGTTACGTATATGTTTTAGTAACACATACAATTCTCCAATGCGTAATGTGTAGTGGAAGTGGTGACTTTAATTTTAGCGAAATTACGATAATTTATGATACACGATTATGTGTTGTCCTTATTAGCGCATGCTTAATAACACATTTTCTTTACAGTAAAAACATTTTTTTAAAGATTAGTGAAAGTATCGTTGTTGCGTAATGATATAGATAGGGGTTGTTTGAGAGGGTTTTTATCTTTAATTTTGTTTTCTGATCTCAATGTTTTATTGAAGCAGGCAGAAAACTTTTTTTGCCTCTTGTTTTTCTTTCATTATTCATTTTAAAAATTCGAGAGCCGAGCCGCGCCCAAAACGCTTCCTCGCTCTAGTGACATTTCACAGTTTTCTAGAAGGAAACTACACAGGGAAATTGAGAGATGCCTCTTCGGATGTGCTTGATGAGCTGATTGGAGCGTCGATGGAGGAGATCCGCTGTGAATGGAGTTGGCGTCAGGTGTGGGATATATCTCAATAACTGAGTTCTCTCTGACCTGACAATTAGTCCGGAACGCGTTACCCGTTAATGCCATGCAATATAGTCCAAGCATAGAGGGCACGTCTGATTGTCCTCGCTATTGCAGTTACAGAAGAAACAACTGAGCACGTCTTCTCGAAATGTCATGAACTTAAGCAGTTCTGGTAGAATGTCATCGAGGTGGCGGCTCGCATCGATCTCGAGCGTCCTTTACCTCTAAATGTACTGTATGTAATTGACAACATTAGACCGGTATGGGAGAGAAAGAGACGTATGGTGTTTCTCAGGGTCCTGGCCGTAGCTAGAATGTGTGTGTGGAATATGCGTCTGAGGGAATCCTGAGAGCTTGAATCTTTCTCTGATCAGGATCTGATTGCATTCTTCAAGGATCAGTTTAAGGTTAAAATCAGATGTGATAAAAAAAGATTACATGCCACGAATTCGAAAAAAAAATGGATGAAAGTTGCGAGATTTCGTGTACAAAAAGAAGTCAAGTATGAGTACGTGTTCCTTGCCTAAGCAGGACGTACACGGTGTTAGGTTCAATCGACCCCAACTCGAGTAAGCTAGACGCTTAGTTCGTCGAGTTAATGTGCCCGTTTTCTCCAAGATGACACTCAACTCTTTTATTTTGACCTTGCCCGCTCCAAATTAATATGGAAAGACACCATCCATTCTAAAACTCGTCGCACTTCATTTCCTCCACCTTAAGTACCACTTCCACTTAGAGATCGACATGCTTGTTTTAAATTCTAAACAAACCGGAAAACAGTCTACGTTTAAGAAAGGACTGAGAGACTCTTATGCACCAGTTTTTTTATGATTCCACTTCTTACCTTATTTCATTTAATTCGTACATTTATACATATTTATAAATACAATTAAATTTCAACAGTTGGAAATAATTTAAGTAGGACGGCCAAGAGTAAAATGCAGTACTGTGTTGACTGCAACGAGTCTCGCTAAGAATAGATAGACAGAGGATGATCACAGACTTTCCACTCCGCTCACTTTTTATGGCCTTGTGCTTAATTTGTTCAAATGCATTTTTCATAGTTTGTAAATAAATAATTCAAAGTGTAGTATATGTTTTGTCCTCAATCAGTGACAAAGTAATATTTTTAGACTAAGGCAATTTTAATTATTGTCCCAATCCAGAGTGCCCTTTTTGGGGCAGCTGTTTTTTTGCCCCACATTCAAAAACCTACCTTGTGTCTAGCTATGCCCTCGTAGGGAGGCAAGTAAATAGAAATATTTGTATCGAACACGTCTTTTTAAGATACCAAACGGTGATGGAATCATGCACTCATAAAGTGCAATATATATATATATATATATATATATATATATATATATATATATATATATATATATATATATATATGTATGTATGTTTGATAAAACAGGAGTGCCAACTTTTGCTTATTCAGCTTTTGATCCGTTTTTTTTCTAGTCTTCGTACGACAGATATGATGTTATGAAGGGAGTGAAGGTGTATTTAAGTGCCGTTTAAATAATTTAAAAGAGCGTCCTCTTGATAGATTCAGCAATTCATTTCATTTTGCAACCGCCTGATTTTTTACACTCCTTGGATTATAACATCAAATCCGTCGTACGAAGACTAGAAAAACGGATCAAAAGTTGAATAAGCAGAAGTTGGCACTCCTGTTTAATCAAACATGTATATATATATATATATATATATATATATATATATATATATATATATATATATATATATGAATTGCTCTGTATCAGATTTTGAGTTATATTAAGTAAAACATTTTTAAAATGATCTGTGTGCACATGAGCATCAATAATATGTATGTGCTTGGTAAAATCCTAAACTATTGAACTTATCATTATGGATTATGGAATATGTATTCTAGGAAACAGGGTATGTAATGCGAGCACGTTATTCTTTTTTTAACAATACCATTTAGGAGGGTGCTACCGAAACCATAAAAAGAAAAACACATTAAAATTTTAAACTAATCCTGTATTTATTGCTTATACCTATTCTAGAACAGGTATTCTACTAATATATATATATATATATATATATATATATATATATATATATATATATATATATATATATATATATATATATATATCCGTTTTTTCTAGTCGAAAACGTTCACACAAAATACGGAGATTTTTTACACTCCTTGGATTATAACATCAAATCTGTCGTACGAAGACTAAAAAAAACGGATCAAAAGCTGAATAAGCAGAAGTTGGCACTCCTGCTTAATGAAACATGTATAAAAGAAAGCTTGTTGCTCAATTATACAAATTTTAATATATATATATATATATATATATATTTATATATATATATATATATATATATATATATATATAATATTTATAAATAAATATTAATTATTTATTACCTACAGACATCGATGTTTCATGCTAACGCAACTTTCAGTGCAGGAAGTTAATTCTGAACGGTCGCCACTGATTCGCAGTCAAGAGCGTTAACCCCTCGGCCATAGGGAATTAGCTAATAATTAAAGAAGAATTTAACTTTGTAAATAGCGAGTCGGCGGCTGATTTACACGAGCAGTTGAAAGTGATCAACAAACTGTGTTTGGATCTTGCCTGAAGCTATTTGTACTGCTTGTTATTAAACTCACTCAGAGTGCCCGGCCGTTAGTGAAGGGGCTTATAATAATATTTATAAATAAATATTAATTATTTATTACCTATAGACATCGATGTTTCATGCTAACGCAATCTTCAGTACAGCAAGTTAATTCTCAATGGTCGGCGTGCTCGAACTCCGATCACAAATCGCCACTGATTCGTAGTCAAGAGCGTTAACCCATAAGGAATTAGCTAATAATTAAAGAGGACTTTAACTTTGTAATATATATATATATATATATATATATATATATATATATATATATATATATATATATATATATATATATATATATATATAGATAGATATATGGAAAATGAAAAAGGAAAGCCAAAAAAAATGTATTATTTATGTATTCATCAACGTTTCGTCTTTATTGAAAGACTTCCTCAGGATGAAGGAAAAGTGATGAAAATTTCTTCAAACTCAACTATAGACCAATATGACCGTCTGACACGGTGACCCAGACAACCTTACCCAAACGTTCTTCTTTCAAGGCTAAAGTAATACACTGATTTCAACCAGTACATCGCTCCCCTCCCCCTATTACAAACTCTATAAACTGCTATGACTACCGCGCATCCTTTTTGATTTTTCTTCACTCACAAACCGGCCGAGGCCAAAATGAGATCACCGTGTAATCGTCGGCGCTCAAGAGAGAAGAATTTAAGTTTTTTAGTCGGCTTTCATAAGGCAGGTCCGATAAACCCTGCACCATTTGAACTCCCTCCACGTGCACGTATTAGATATGACGCAGCTTACTGTAACAGTGGTCTGACCAGGGATACATATAGTGGAGGAATATTTCTAGGAGTGAGTTTGCAGAAAGAACATCGGATGAGTAACAATGAATAAGAATAGCGTCTTCTTTGAAATTGAAATGGTTGAATGTGTCGTAATTTGATGAGATAGGTCAACTCGGCTGTCTTTCTGCTGTAATCGACGAATGATCAGTCAGCGCACAGTTTGTCAACAAAAGATTCTTGTTTTTTTTCTTATTATTTCTGTGTCTGTTCAACATCAGCATCTTGACTCCGTCAGTAGATTCGACAATGTTGGTGTTATTTTTAGGCGAGTCAGACTTCCGGATTGTCTGGGTCGCATCTATTCGGTAACTTGCAAGATTACAGGTTTTTACCCCCTGAGACGTCTTTACTTACCATATGCAGAGACAGAGACAGAGACGACCAGAGGACGACGGCCCCTGATGCCGACTCCTCCTTAACTGTCATTAGAGCTGTGATTGTCAGGGAACTCTGACACTACCACGTTCCAACTCCCCTTACCACGGAGAGAAAAGGTTGGAAATTAGGGGGTTGTTGTTGTGGTCGCTTATCCCCTTAAAGGGCCACGTGTATTGGCAAAAATTTAAACCCAATCAATGCTTTCTTACTAGTCACGTGAGTAAGCCTATATAAACTCACACGCTTAGGGCTTTCCCTTTTTTACATTCTCACTACTACGATCGACGTTGATTCATGATTGACTGCTTTACGACACATGTCGCAAACGGCTGTCGCAAATCTTTCCTCTTAAGCCTTCCTCGACCCGAAGCGTGCGTATTTTTTTCTTTCACTTCAAGTCACTCCAAACAAGGCACACAGCCACTTAGATGTAGAGGCTACTGTGAATTAGGGGCCAGGTTAATAGGGGCATCCTTAGTGGAGAGTTTTGCAGCGCGATGCTTGTTCACATTACATTTAAATTTCTACATGTTGGTACAGTCAGAAAAAAGGGGGCAGGTAGGGAATTCAACAGACAAGCAGTTCGAAGAAATAAGCTATTAGAATGGAAAGCTTTCCGGCATCTGGGAACCTCTACAGTGAAGGGGTGGGATGTTGCTACTTTTGGGTTGGTCGGTGATTTTTACGTTTAGGGGCAAGTACTTGTCAAACAAGCACAGGCATGTAACATTGCGGCGATGCGACAGGAGCTGGAGCTTGGTAGACAGTGTGGGATCTATTAGGTTAGATAATCTTTTTTAGCCCCTGCCTAAGAGGGAGAGACTAGTGGTTGGTGCACCAGCCCAGATGTGGCAACAATTGCCCATGCATTTGCGAATGGTGAATCTGAAGAGATATAGGATACTGGCCGGTGTGATAAGTTTTCTAGCACGGTAGAGGTAGCCTACCTACTTTGCAGAACACTTGGTATTATCTTCTATGCATTTGTTTCAATGCATATTACCTGTTAATGCTAGACCGAAGAGTTAATAGAGTGCGTCTTAAGATATTTGAAAAATATTTTCACCCCAAACAAGGCAGGCCACCACTGTAGACGTAAGGTGCTACTAAGAATTAGGGTGTAGGTTTTGGGGTTCATCCTAAGTTGGGAGCTGTGCAGCGATGTATCTGTTTACATTAGTTTTAAACCTCTGCATGTTAATACAGTCGGTGAAACAGGGAGCAGGTAGGTAGTTCCAGAGGCTGGCAGCACGAGGAAGGAAGCTATTGAAGTAGAATAGTATCCAGCATCTGGGGACCTCCACAGTGAATGGATGAGATTTAGCTGATTGTCGGATTGTTCTAGTCTATTTACGTCGAGGGGACACTAGACCAGCAAGTTCATTGGAGCACAATCTATTGAAGTATTTGTAAAACAAGCACAAGGATGCAACATTTCGGCGATGGGACAGGGACTGGAGCTTGGTTGATAGTGAGGGACCTATTAAGTTGGCGACTCTTTTTTGGACCTTTTCTAAGAGGGAGAGACTAGTGGATGATGCACCAGCCCAGATGTGGCAATTATACTCCATAGATGGGCGGATGGTGGTTTTGTAGAGATACAGGATAATGTCAGGTGTGAGAGTTAGGGTTAGGGTTAGGGTTAGGGTTAGGGTTAGGGTTAGGTTTCTTGTCATAATTCACACATAAGTTCCGCAAAGTTTAGGATTGGCAAACCGTTGCCTAAGTAAAATTATTTAATTAATATACACAGTTGTTGTTCATTTTTTTCACAAGCTGTCTCTCCAATTCAACTTTCAGCATTTAATCTTTTTTCTCTAGTGCAAAAACTAGAAATGTCGTTTTAATAGCGCATGCATAATAAATCAAAGTTTGAATGTTTTGCGGCATATTAACCTTTTTCTTCGAATCTAGACATTTTGGTAAAACTGTTTATGCTTCAATTCTTTAATATCTGCTTATTTATTCATTGTATCTAGTTAATCATGTTGTATTTTTATGTGCGTACCATCGAATGCATTTCCATCTCAGGACAAATTATTTTATGTGTCTTCGATTAATGGCGATTAAGGAATGATTCCCAAATCTCCAAATCTTCCAAACTGGTGCTCCACCACTGAATACAGATTCGAGTCATACGGCGGACAAATTATATTTCATCCATAGATGAGACTTTTGGTAGGGATTACAATTTCGGATCAGAGTTGACTTGCGAGTAAAAGTAACAAAGTGCAGACAAATAGATGTATAGATACAGAATAATCACGTTAGACCACCAAAGTTAAGCGACGTTGACCCCGGTCAGTACCAAATGGGTAACCATTTAAACATACTAGTATGAAATTTCTCTTGGCCGAATATACATACGGCTAGGAACCACATGCGATTTTAATATTCGCTCGAAACTTCCTTTCCTTCGGTAGGAGCCGGATCAACCCGCCCACGGCGAATACCACACCAGATATTACCGAATGTAAGAAAAAAGACAATGTATACAAATAGTAGCTCTGGCGTCTCAGTGGCAATGCACATTGTTTGAGGCGAACAAGAGTAAACAAAAAAGTTTTATTTTATATTTTAAAAGTTCTTAATTTTAATTTCAAGTATTATTCTTTGCTGCAATATTTTAAGTAAATTCAAACTAAGTTTACTATAAGTACTAATATATTCTATACCTGTTGCACGTGCAATAACTTGTCATGTAATTTTCCAGTTTAGTAATCTAAAGAATATTATATTTCATGCTCACATTTTTCTATGTAATATTATATATATATATATATATATATATATATATATATATATATATATATATATATATATATATATATATAGTAGAGAATGGTAGTTTGCTTGAAGCATTGCTGGGTATCACTATTTGCTATTTCGGGAAAAGAGACTTCCCTTTGTCAAAAATAATTAAACCAGAAGAAAAATTTCTCTGACTGTGCAGAGAATCCTACAAAACAAAATGGCGAAATATTAAATAGTGATTTTTAATCACCCGGACATCACACAAACAGCTAAAAGCACACTTGCTGTTATGTAAGATTTTATGAAAAATAAATAGTAAGTCATATTTCGTATTCGATTTATGGTTTTTGTTCCTTACAACTTGCATCTTACCCGGAATTTGCATTGCCCACAGCCTTTCAAAAACTTACTACTAATATATATATATATATATATATATATATATATATATATATATATACGTATATATAAATTTTATACGTATATCAAAGTAATCCATGAGCACGTGTTTCTGCTATCACCCGTCATTAACATGGACAAGGATCGAACCTCCGATATCAGTGTCTATAGTCTGGAGCTTTACCTCCGGACCATGCTACCTTGCCCGGAAATATGTACGATTTTTATCACCTAAATATTTTATGTATTCATGTTATTGTTTCTATAGGTGATAGCAGCGTTTTAGTTTGTTTGATTTCTATTTTCCACTTCCTAAGTGATACAGGGTGATGCAGAACATTGCATATTTAGTCGCTCTTAACTATATCGGACATATTTTTCGTTTTCCTGGTGCATGCTTATGGTCTACAAAGAGTCAGTAGTTTCTGGGTTACAGATCTTGAGGATAGGGTGGGCGCGGAAGCAATTCGAAGTGTAATCCATGTACTTTAGCTATTGTTGAGATCAACGTATGATACAGTGCATTTTCTTGTGGACATAGCACTTTTTCTTCTTCATTTGTGGCCGTTATTTCAGGCTTCTTCTCCACCATCGCATCGATAATGCTATGTAATATTCGCTATTAATGGTTTTTCTTTTGTAAAGATAATCGATGAAATACATACGTTGTGCATTTAAAATAATGTAGGCCAAAACTTTAAGTACTAATATTTGCATCATAGGTCGCTTTGTACGGCCTACACCTGCTTTTGTCCTCACATAACTTATTATTACGGAGTGACGTAATTGACCGACCCATTTCTCATTCATTGTCACATATTGAAGCAAAAATATTTTTTGTTGCGTTCAAACTGTCCCAAACAACGCTGAATAGTCTACGTGTTGTTACATTAAATCGACTGTAAGCAGACGCATTCCACACTGTGGACACAGCTTTCGTATTGAGAAATATTCATGCAACATGGTGAATGCACTGCTTTCTCTTTGGCCCAGATCAAAGTGTAGTATCTGTTTCGATCGATGCTACACCCCATGGACCGGTACCGTCTTGCCCTTCGGGGCTTGATTCCACCGGTCTGTGGATTTGTCCTGTGCAGTTCTAGGAGGTCCACTCTCCCAACCGTTGCCTTCTCACCCTTTAAGAAGGGGTTACTTTATTGGTAATCGCCTGAGCTGCCCCTACCGGGGAATGCCGACGAGGCTTCCCAGGCAATTTTTAAGGGTCATAAGTACTCTTCCTCTAGGGTACTGACTTATAAAACCCCACTTTCCGACCTTGTGTCACATTTTACCTGTGGGAGGTAGATAAATAAGGAGGTTTCTGATATCTTCAATTCTTCTGCTAACCCTAATCCTAACTCTAACCAAACTTGAATTTACGATCGGCCAAAATGAGTTTGTGAACTTTTAAAATGTTTTCCGGGACAACCCCCGATTTTGGCGACCTAGACGTCCACCATCTTTTTTGTCTAAACGATGGCGTGTAAAGTCAGCATAACACCCCTTAACTTTTGTTCTCGATAGAGCATATTCTGAATAACACTAACCCTAACCCCATTGCTAAGCTTCAAATGTATTCGTTCCATGAGACAGCAAAGCTTCATACGATTTTTCAATTGTTTTGAAAATTTGCAAAAGTAGCTTCAACAAAATAAACTGTAATTTGTAAACTAATAATCTGATATGGCACGAATTCTGACACGTGACATTTCAAGGTTTGTACTATATAAAAAATAATGTTACTTTTGTATTAGTGGCGCCATCTATATGTCACGCCGGGAACTTGTTGAGTGACGTGTTATATCTTACACTTTTATATTACATATGTCTATTATTTGCTTGATGGCATCTCAAGTTGCACCGATTCCAGGCAACCTTGGGATTAACCACATTTAAATCTGTAACTTAGTTATGAAAAAGCAAGAGAGATAATCCAATAATCCGATAAATGCTAACTTACCTTCGAGCGATGTCAACAATAGAAGAAGATTGCAGCTGGGGTTTATTTTCCTTAATCTCGGCGGAAAAGTATATACACATACGAAAAGTATATACACATACGAAACGTATATACAAATACGAAAAGTATATACACATACGAAAAGTATATACACATACGAAACGTATATACACATACGAAAAGTATATACACATACGAAACGTATATACACATACGAAAAGTATATACACATACGAAACGTATATACACATACGAAAAGTATATACACATACGAAAAGTATATACACATACGAAAAGTATATACTCATACGAAAAGTATATACACATACGAAAAGTATATACACATTCGAAACGTATATACACATACGAAAAGTATATACACATACGAAAAGTATATACACATACGAAAAGTATATATACATACGAAAAGTATATACACATACGGAACGTATATACACATACGAAAAGTATATACACATATGAAACGTATATACACATACGAAACGAAAAACGAAAATATATTGTTTGTTTAGCCCTTCTTCCTTTACTCTGTGATTCAATACACACACGAGCACAGACCTTCGTATGAACAGGAGCAAAGTCGTACTAGGACGAGCATATGTAATATAAATAGACATGAACATACTTCTCTTCATAAATAGGTGACAAGCACATACAATACACATTTACACAACTTTTTCTCTCAATCTCTCTCTCTCTCTCTCTATATATATATATATAATATTAACTTATTAATAGCTTATTGCTCACATCAGTGTAGGAAAGTAACAATTTCAGACGGTCAGGAGGCGCGAACCCGGTTCACAGAGTCAGCCTAGAATCTGCAAGCAGTCTCCATATCCACCCGGCCAACGGAAACTGTCACGCAATTAAAGGAAATTAAGATCTATATGTACCTAGAAGCGGGCATAGATGGAAGACTAGTGGAGAGTGCTCGACGAATGTATTCGGAACTTTGCATGATAGCTTTTTGACAGTCTATTTTTAACATTCCCGAGAGTGCTAAACTTTAATTTCATAAAGGTGTTTAACACACACACACACACACATATATATATATATATACATATATATATATATATATATATATATATATATATATATATATATATATATATATATATATATATATATATGAAGGTATCTTGTCGGATTTAAAAAACTGCACCAAAATATATAAATTGATGAATCAAACTTTGTTTTAAAGAAGCCAATTTTCATAAAAATAAAAATTAACTAACGTCAATAATAAAAAGATATAACAGTCTTCCGATCGATTGAAGAATTTTCTTCATGATTCTCTTGACAAAGATAACGAATATTTAAGCGTGACAGAACGACAAGAAAGTATGTTTCAGAGTTAAGCGTGACAGAAGAATAGAATGCATTATTCAAACTTCAGCGTGAAAGAAAGACAAGAATACATGTTGAAAAGTTAAGCGTGACATAACAATAGAACGTAAGTTTTAAACTTTAACGTGAAAAGACGATAAAAAGTATGTTACAAAAATAAGCATGACAGAACAATAGAAAACCTGTTTCAGACTTAAGCGTGACAGACCAATAAAATGAATGATTCAAATATAAGTGTGAGAATACGACAAGAAAGCATGTTTCAACATAAATCGTGACAGAATAATAGAACGCATGTTTAAAACTTAAGCGTGAAAGAACGATAAAAAGCATGTTTTCAAACTTTAGCGGTAAATGACGATGATAAAGCATGTTTAAAATTTAAGCGTGACAGAACAGCAAAAAGATGTTTTAAATTTAAACTTGACAGAACAATGAAATGAATGTTTAAAACTAAAGCGTAAAAAAACGACAATTTTAAACTAAGGCGTGACAGAACAACATATACAATGTTTCAAACTTAAGCGTGACAGAACAACAAAAAGATGTTTTAAACTTAAGCGTGACAGAACAATGCAATAAATGTTTAAAACTAAAGCGTAAAAAAACGACAATTTTAAACTTAGGCGTGACAGAACAACATATACAATGTTTCAAACTTAAGCGTGACAGAACAACAAAAAGATGTTTTATACTTAAGCGTGACAGAACAATGAAATGAATGTTTAAAACTAAAGCGTAAAAAACGACAATTTTAAACTTAGGCGTGATAGAACAATATAATGTTTATATTTTAAACTTAAGCGTGACCGAACGACAAAAAGATGTTTTAAACTTAAGCGTGACAGAACAATGCAATAAATGTTTAAAACTAAAGCGTAAAAAACGACAATTTTAAACTTAGGCATGATAGAACAATATAAACAATATTTTAAACTTAAGCGTGACCGAACGACAAAAAGATGTTTTAAACTTAAGCGTGACAGAACAATGCAATAAATGTTTAAAACTAAAGCGTAAAAAACGACAATTTTAAACTTAGGCGTGATAGAACAATATAAACAATATTTTAAACTTAAGACTGACCGAACGACAAAAAGATGTTTTAAACTTAAGCGTGACTGAACAATGCAATAAATGTTTAAAACTAAAGCGTAAAAAACGACAATTTTAAACTTAGGCGTGATAGAACAATATAAACAATATTTTAAACTTAAGACTGACCGAACGAGAAAAAGATGTTTTAAACTTAAGCGTGACAGAACAATGCAATAAATGTTTAAAACTAAACCGTAAAAAACGACAATTTTAAACTTAGGCGTGATAGAACAATATAAACAATATTTTAAACTTAAGCGTTACCGAACGACAAAGAGATGTTTTAAACTTAAGCGTGACAGAACAATGCAATAAATGTTTAAAACTAAAGCGTAAAAAACGACAATTTTAAACTAAGGCGTGATAGAACAATATAAACAATATTTTAAACTTAAGCGTGACCGAACAACAAAAAGATGTTTTAAACTTAAGCGTGACAGAACAATGAAATGAATGTTTAAAACTAAAGCGAAAAAAACGACAATTTTAAACTTAGGCGTGATAGAACAATATAAACAATATTTTAAACTTAAGCGTGACCGAACGACAAAAAGATGTTTTAAACTTAAGCGTGACAGAACAATGCAATAAATGTTTAAAACTAAAGCGTAAAAAACGACAATTTTAAACTTAGGCGTGATAGAACAATATAAACAATATTTTAAACTTAAGCGTGACCGAACGACAAAAAGATGTTTTAAACTTAAGCGTGACAGAACAATGAAATTAATGTTTAAAACGAAAACGTAAAAATACGACAATTTAAAACTTAGGCGTGACAAACAAAATAAACAATATTTCAAACTTAAGCGTGGCCGAACGACAAAAAGATGTTTTAAACTTAAGCGTGACAGAACAATGAAATGAATGTTTAAAACTAAAGCGTAAAAAACGACAATTTTAAACTTAGGCGTGATAGAACAATATAAACAATATTTTAAACTTAAGCGTGACCGAACAACAAAAAGATGTTTTAAACTTAAGCGTGACAGAACAATGAAATGAATGTTTAAAACTAAAGCGAAAAAAACGACAATTTTAAACTTAGGCGTGATAGAACAATATAAACAATATTTTAAACTTAAGCGTGACCGAACGACAAAAAGATGTTTTAAACTTAAGCGTGACAGAACAATGCAATAAATGTTTAAAACTAAAGCGTAAAAAACGACAATTTTAAACTTAGGCGTGATAGAACAATATAAACAATATTTTAAACTTAAGCGTGACCGAACGACAAAAAGATGTTTTAAACTTAAGCGTGACAGAACAATGAAATTAATGTTTAAAACGAAAACGTAAAAATACGACAATTTAAAACTTAGGCGTGACAGACAAAATAAACAATATTTCAAACTTAAGCGTGGCCGAACGACAAAAAGATGTTTTAAACTTAAGCGTGACAGAACAATGAAATGAATGTTTAAAACTAAAGCGTAAAAAACGACAATTTTAAACTTAGGCGTGACAGAACAACATAAACAATGTTTTAAACTTAAGCGTGACAGAACAATGAAATGAATGTTTAAAACTAAAGCGTAAAAAAACGACAATTTTAAACTTAGGCGTGACAGAACAACATAGAGAATGTTTCAAAGTAAAGCGTTTAAGAACGACAATAAAACATGTGTTTAACTTAAACGTGACAGTTAAACAAAAACATGTTTCAAACTTAAACGTGAACAGAACGATAAGAAAGCATGTTAAAACTGTAGCGTGACAGAACACTTGAAAGCATGTTTAAAACTTAAGCGTGAAAAAACGACAAGAAAGCATGTTTCAAAATAAGCGTCACAGGAAAGCAGAAGCTTAAGTGGTAATGAACGACAAGAAAAAATTGTCAAACTTAAGCGTGGCAGAACAACAGAAAGCACGTTTAAAACTTAAGCATGACAGAACGACAGAATGTATTTTTTAAACTATAGCGTGAGAGAACGAGAATAAATCATGTTTTAAACAAACGTAACAGAACAATAGATTTCATGTTTGAAACTAAAGCATGACAGAACGACTAGAAAGCTGGTTTTAAACTTAGGCGTGACAGAACAACAGAAGACATGGTTTGAACTCAAGCGTGAAAGCACGACAAAAAAGCATCTTTGAACTCAAGCGTTAAAGAACAAAGAAACCATGTGTAAAACTTAAGTGTGTCAGAACAACAGAAAGCATGTTTCCAACTTAAGCGTGACATAAAAACAGAAAGCATGTTTCAAACTTAAGCGTGACATAAACACAGAAAGCATGTTTCAAACTTAAGCGTGACATAAAAACAGAAAGCATGTTTCAAACTATGGCGTGTCATAAAAACAGAAAGCATGTTTCAAACTTAAGCGAGACATAAAAACAGAAAGCATGTTTCAAACTTAAGCGTGACATAAAAACAGAAAGCATGTTTCAAACTTAAGCGTGACATAAACACAGAAAGCATGTTTCAAACTTAAGCGTGACATAAAAACAGAAAGCATGTTTCAAACTTTAGCGTGACATAAACACAGAAAGCATGTTTCAAACTTAAGCGTGACATAAACACAGAAAGCATGTTTCAAACTTAAGCGTGACTTAAAAACAGAAAGCATGTTTCAAACTTAAGCGTGACTTAAAAACAGAAAGCATGTTTCAAACTTAAGCGTGATAGCACGACAAGAAAACATGTTTCTAAAATTAAGCGTAACAGAACAACAGAAATATGTTTCAAACTTAAGCGTAAAATGGCGTGAAAGAAAAAAACAGAAAGCATGTTTAAAACATCAGCGTGAAAAAACGACCAGAAATTATGTTTCAGACGTAAGCGTGACAGAACAACATAAAGCATATTTAAAATTTAAGCGTGACAATAAAACAAATAGCATGTTTTATACTTAAGCGTGACAGAACGACAGAAAGCTTTATAAACTAAAGCGTGATAGAACGACATGAGGCATGCTAAACACTTATGTGTGACAACACTACAGGAAGCATTTTTTAAAAGTAAGCGTAAAAGAACGACAGAAAACATGTTTAAAACGTAAGCGTAACAGAACGACATAGAGACTTTTTCAAACTTAAGCGTGACAGAACTAGAAAAAGCATATTTCAAAATTAAGCGTGACAGAACTAAAAAAAGCTTGTAAAAAAGTTAATGGTGACAGAACAACAGAAAGCATGTTCAAAACGTAAGCCTCACAGAACAACAATAAGTATGTTTCAAACTTAACCATGACAGAACGAAATGACGCATGTTTACAAGTTTAATATAACAGAACGACAGAAAGCGTGTTTCAAAATTAAGCGCGATTTAACGATAGTAAACATTTTTCAAACGTAAGCGTGACATGAAGCATGTTTCAAACTTCAGTGTAGCAGATTTACAAACAGCATGTTTCAAAGTTGAGCAGGATAGAATAACAAAAATCATGTTTCAATTATAAGCGTGAAAAAAATAGCAGAAAGCTTTTTTTAAAATAAAGCGTGACTGAACTATGCAAATCATGTTTTAAACTTAAGCGTGACAGATCATAGAAATCATGTTTTAAACTTAAGCGTGACAGATCATAGAAAGCATGTTTTAAACTTAAGCGTGACAGATCATAGAAAGCATGTTTTAAACTTAAGCGTGACAGATCATAGAAAGCATGTTTTAAACTTAAGCGTGACAGATCAGAGAAAGCATGTTTTAAACTTAAGCGTGACAGATCAGAGAAAGCATGTTTTAAACGTAAGCGTGATAGAGCGACCAGAAAGAGTGTTTCAATCAAAGGTGACAGACTTGAAATCCCTTTTAAAACTTTAGCGTGGCAGAAAAAGTTAGCATGTTTAAAACTTAAGCGTTAAAAAACAGCATAAAGTATGTTTAAAACTTAAGCGTGAACGACAAGAAAGTATGTTTCAAACATGAGCTTTAAAGAACAACATAAAGTATGTATTAAATTTAAGCGTGGCAGAAATACAAAAAGCATGTTTTAAACTTAAGCGTGACAGAACAACATAAAGTATGTATAAAATTTTAGCGTGGCAGAACACCAAAAAGCATGTTTCAAACACAAGCGTGTCAGAACGACAGAAATACGGTTTCAAACGTAGGCGTAAAAGAACAGCAGAAAGTGTTTTTCAAACTTAAGCGTGACAGTACAATATAAAGCATGTTTAAAATTCAAGTGTGACAGAACTATAGAAAGCATTGCTTAAAAGTAACCGTGAAATAACGACATTAAGCATGTTTCAAACTTAAGTGTGAGAGAACTACAAAAATAATGTTTGAAATCTAAGCGTGAAAGAACGACAAGAAAGCATGACTCAAACGTCAGCGTGAAAGAAGAACAGAAAGCATGTTTTCAACTAAAGCGTGACTGAACGACAAGAAAGCATGACTCAAACGTCAGCGTGAAAGAAGAACAGAAAGCATGTTTTCAACTAAAGCGTGACTGAACGACAAGAAAGCATGACTCAAACGTCAGCGTGAAAGAAGAACAGAAAGCATGTTTTCAACTAAAGCGTGACTGAACGACAAGAAAGCATGACTCAAACGTAAGCGTGAAAGAAGAACAGAAAGCATGTTTTCAACTAAAGCGTGACTGAACGACAAGAAAGCATGACTCAAACGTCAGCGTGAAAGAAGAACAGAAAGCATGTTTTCAACTAAAGCGTGACTGCACGACAAGAAAGCATGACTCAAACGTAAGCGTGAAAGAAGAACAGAAAGCATGTTTTCAACTAAAGCGTGACTGAACGACAAGAAAGCATGACTCAAACGTCAGCGTGAAAGAAGAACAGAAAGCATGTTTTCAACTAAAGCGTGACTGAACGACAAGAAAGCATGACTCAAACGTCAGCGTGAAAGAAGAACAGAAAGCATGTTTTCAACTAAAGCGTGACTGAACGACAAGTAAGCATGACTCAAACGTAAGCGTGAAAGAAGAACAGAAAGCATGTTTTCAACTAAAGCGTGACTGAACGACAAGAAAGCATGACTCAAACGTCAGCGTGAAAGAAGAACAGAAAGCATGTTTTCAACTAAAGCGTGACTGCACGACAAGAAAGCATGACTCAAACGTAAGCGTGAAAGAAGAACAGAAAGCATGTTTTCAACTAAAGCGTGACTGAACGACAAGAAAGCATGACCTAAACGTAAGCGTGAAAGAAGAACAGAAAGCATGTTTTCAACTAAAGCGTGACTGAACGACAAGAAAGCATGACTCAAACGTAAGCGTGAAAGAAGAACAGAAAGCATGTTTTCAACTAAAGCGTGACTGAACGACAAGAAAGCATGACTCAAACGTCAGCGTGAAAGAAGAACAGAAAGCATGTTTTCAACTAAAGCGTGACTGAACGACAAGAATGCATGACTCAAACGTAAGCGTGAAAGAAGAACAGAAAGCATGTTTTCAACTAAAGCGTGACTGAACGACAAGAAAGCATGACTCAAACGTAAGCGTGAAAGAAGAACAGAAAGCATGTTTTCAACTAAAGCGTGACTGAACGACAAGAAAGCATGACTCAAACGTAAGCGTGAAAGAAGAACAGAAAGCATGTTTTCAACTAAAGCGTGACTGAACGACAAGAAAGCATGACTCAAACGTAAGCGTGAAAGAAGAACAGAAAGCATGTTTTTAACTAAAGCGTGACTGAACGACAAGTAAGCATGACTCAAACGTCAGCGTGAAAGAAGAACAGAAAGCATGTTTTCAACTAAAGCGTGACTGCACGACAAGAAAGCATGACTCAAACGTCAGCGTGAAAGAAGAACAGAAAGCATGTTTTCAACTAAAGCGTGACTGAACGACAAGAAAGCATGACTCAAACGTCAGCGTGAAAGAAGAACAGAAAGCATGTTTTCAACTAAAGCGTGACTGAACGACAAGAAAGCATGACTCAAACGTCAGCGTGAAAGAAGAACAGAAAGCATGTTTTCAACTAAAGCGTGACTGAACGACAAGTAAGCATGACTCAAACGTCAGCGTGAAAGAAGAACAGAAAGCATGTTTTCAACTAAAGCGTGACTGAACGACAAGTAAGCATGACTCAAACGTAAGCGTGAAAGAAGAACAGAAAGCATGTTTTCAACTAAAGCGTGACTGAACGACAAGAAAGCATGACTCAAACGTCAGCGTGAAAGAAGAACAGAAAGCATGTTTTCAACTAAAGCGTGACTGAACGACAAGAAAGCATGACCTAAACGTAAGCGTGAAAGAAGAACAGAAAGCATGTTTTCAACTAAAGCGTGACTGAACGACAAGAAAGCATGACTCAAACGTAAGCGTGAAAGAAGAACAGAAAGCATGTTTTCAACTAAAGCGTGACTGAACGACAAGAAAGCATGACTCAAACGTCAGCGTGAAAGAAGAACAGAAAGCATGTTTTCAACTAAAGCGTGACTGAACGACAAGAATGCATGACTCAAACGTAAGCGTGAAAGAAGAACAGAAAGCATGTTTTCAACTAAAGCGTGACTGAACGACAAGAAAGCATGACTCAAACGTAAGCGTGAAAGAAGAACAGAAAGCATGTTTTCAACTAAAGCGTGACTGAACGACAAGAAAGCATGACTCAAACGTAAGCGTGAAAGAAGAACAGAAAGCATGTTTTCAACTAAAGCGTGACTGAACGACAAGAAAGCATGACTCAAACGTCAGCGTGAAAGAAGAACAGAAAGCATGTTTTTAACTAAAGCGTGACTGAACGACAAGTAAGCATGACTCAAACGTCAGCGTGAAAGAAGAACAGAAAGCATGTTTTCAACTAAAGCGTGACTGAACGACAAGAAAGCATGACTCAAACGTCAGCGTGAAAGAAGAACAGAAAGCATGTTTTCAACTAAAGCGTGACTGCACGACAAGAAAGCATGACTCAAACGTAAGCGTGAAAGAAGAACAGAAAGCATGTTTTCAACTAAAGCGTGACTGAACGACAAGAAAGCATGACTCAAACGTCAGCGTGAAAGAAGAACAGAAAGCATGTTTTCAACTAAAGCGTGACTGAACGACAAGAAAGCATGACTCAAACGTCAGCGTGAAAGAAGAACAGAAAGCATGTTTTCAACTAAAGCGTGACTGAACGACAAGTAAGCATGACTCAAACGTAAGCGTGAAAGAAGAACAGAAAGCATGTTTTCAACTAAAGCGTGACTGAACGACAAGAAAGCATGACTCAAACGTCAGCGTGAAAGAAGAACAGAAAGCATGTTTTCAACTAAAGCGTGACTGCACGACAAGAAAGCATGACTCAAACGTAAGCGTGAAAGAAGAACAGAAAGCATGTTTTCAACTAAAGCGTGACTGAACGACAAGAAAGCATGACCTAAACGTAAGCGTGAAAGAAGAACAGAAAGCATGTTTTCAACTAAAGCGTGACTGAACGACAAGAAAGCATGACTCAAACGTAAGCGTGAAAGAAGAACAGAAAGCATGTTTTCAACTAAAGCGTGACTGAACGACAAGAAAGCATGACTCAAACGTCAGCGTGAAAGAAGAACAGAAAGCATGTTTTCAACTAAAGCGTGACTGAACGACAAGAATGCATGACTCAAACGTAAGCGTGAAAGAAGAACAGAAAGCATGTTTTCAACTAAAGCGTGACTGAACGACAAGAAAGCATGACTCAAACGTAAGCGTGAAAGAAGAACAGAAAGCATGTTTTCAACTAAAGCGTGACTGAACGACAAGAAAGCATGACTCAAACGTAAGCGTGAAAGAAGAACAGAAAGCATGTTTTCAACTAAAGCGTGACTGAACGACAAGAAAGCATGACTCAAACGTCAGCGTGAAAGAAGAACAGAAAGCATGTTTTCAACTAAAGCGTGACTGAACGACAAGTAAGCATGACTCAAACGTCAGCGTGAAAGAAGAACAGAAAGCATGTTTTCAACTAAAGCGTGACTGAACGACAAGAATGCATGACTCAAACGTAAGCGTGAAAGAAGAACAGAAAGCATGTTTTCAACTAAAGCGTGACTGCACGACAAGAAAGCATGACTCAAACGTAAGCGTGAAAGAAGAACAGAAAGCATGTTTTCAACTAAAGCGTGACTGAACGACAAGAAAGCATGACTCAAACGTCAGCGTGAAAGAAGAACAGAAAGCATGTTTTCAACTAAAGCGTGACTGAACGACAAGAAAGCATGACTCAAACGTAAGCGTGAAAGAAGAAAAGAAAGCATGTTTTCAACTAAAGCGTGACTGAACGACAAGAAAGCATGACTCAAACGTAAGCGTGAAAGAAGAACAGAAAGCATGTTTTCAACTAAAGCGTGACTGAACGACAAGAATGCATGACTCAAACGTCAGCGTGAAAGAAGAACAGAAAGCATTTTTCAACTAAAGCGTGACTGCACGACAAGAAAGCATGACTCAAACGTAAGCGTGAAAGAAGAACAGAAAGCATGTTTTCAACTAAAGCGTGACTGAACGACAAGAAAGCATGACCTAAACGTAAGCGTGAAAGAAGAACAGAAAGCATGTTTTCAACTAAAGCGTGACTGAACGACAAGAAAGCATGACTCAAACGTAAGCGTGAAAGAAGAACAGAAAGCATGTTTTCAACTAAAGCGTGACTGAACGACAAGAATGCATGACTCAAACGTAAGCGTGAAAGAAGAACAGAAAGCATGTTTTCAACTAAAGCGTGACTGAACGACAAGAAAGCATGACTCAAACGTCAGCGTGAAAGAAGAACAGAAAGCATGTTTTCAACTAAAGCGTGACTGAACGACAAGAATGCATGACTCAAACGTAAGCGTGAAAGAAGAACAGAAAGCATGTTTTCAACTAAAGCGTGACTGAACGACAAGAAAGCATGACTCAAACGTAAGCGTGAAAGAAGAACAGAAAGCATGTTTTCAACTAAAGCGTGACTGAACGACAAGAAAGCATGACTCAAACGTAAGCGTGAAAGAAGAACAGAAAGCATGTTTTCAACTAAAGCGTGACTGAACGACAAGAAAGCATGACTCAAACGTAAGCGTGAAAGAAGAACAGAAAGCATGTTTTCAACTAAAGCGTGATTGAACGACAAGTAAGCATGACTCAAACGTAAGCGTGAAAGAAGAAAGCATGTTTTCAACTAAAGCGTGACTGAACGACATACAGCATGTTACAACTGTAAGCGTGAAACGACGATAGAAAGCATGTTTCTAAACTTAAGCATAACTGAACGACAGATAGCATGTTACAAACTTAAGTGACACAAAGACATACATCATCTTTCACACAGACAGAACGACAAGAAAGAATATTTCAAACTGAAACTTGACTTAACGAGAGAATAATGCCCGGTAAGCGTGACAGGACGACATAAAGCGCGTTAC
>OY744529.1:98938860-99056360 GCA_963556195.1 Sepiola atlantica
GAATGGAATTTGAAATAGGGAAGTGTGCACTTATAGAGATTAAAAAGGGAAAACCTGAGACAGCAGAAGGCATGAAACCACTTAACCAAGAGAAAATGATGAACATGTAAATACATGGTACGGACACAAACCAAACAAGAAGACCGGATGTCATAAGAATGAATAATAAGAAAAAAAAATTCAAATCATAGATGTCTCCGCCCCAGCAGTTCGCAGTGATGATCAAGAAAACAGAAAAACGAAACAAATACATAGAACTTGCAAGAAAGTTGAAAGGAACATGGAACATAAAGAAAACTACTATAATACCAATAATTAACAGAAAAAATAAGGATTATCAGTAAATATAGGAGGAGCGGGTAGAATAGAATTACAAGACGAAATCAAAGAGTAGTTAGAAGAACGTAGAATGCCAGGTTTGATTGACGGATAATTTGATGTGGGATGAAGTAGGATGCTCTCAAATATCTACATGCAATTGCTTCTACATACGACTTTTTGCAACATACGACGTAAAATTCGATCAAATTATCGACTCTACACCCGATGGAAAATCCAGAATAAGACGTCAGTTTCGTGGGTAGTCCGCTATGCGGCAGAACTCACGACGGGATGGAGAGTTCAGTTCACAGTTTCGCTTCGGTCCCAGAACGAATTAAATTCGTATTTAGGGTTTAACTATATATATATATATATATATATATATATATATATATATATATATATATATAAATTAGGAGAGTTCATTTTATAAAGCATCTTTTGAAAGTTAATATAAATATAGAGGCAAAAATGCCTTCAAAAACCATGTATTAGATGCGAGTAATTAAATCAAAATAAAAATTAAAATATTTCGAAACATTTAACAAAATATTTCAAAATACCCTCCGTTTTTTTTTCTTCATCTTGATTTTTTTTTTTAGCTAATATTTCGCTTGACAAAAACAAGCTTCGACAGAGCCAAGACAAATAAAGGTATAACCTTTTTTTTCATAATTTACTTCCTGGTGTTGGTGAAGTGTCACGTCCGGTGTTGTGGACTATTGTTGAAAATGTCTGTTTTAAATAGAATAGAACTTGATTGCGCATGGTCGCTGCGAGTTATAAATTAGGAGAGTTCATTTTATAAAGCATCTTTATATATATATATATATATATATATATATATATATATATATATATATATATATATAAATATATATATATATAAATATATATATATATATAAATATATATATAAATATATATATGTATAAATATATATATATATATATATACATAAATATATATATATATACATAAATATATATATATATATATATATATATATATATATATATAGCATAATATAAAATGAAATAATAAAATAAGGTGCAAATCAAAGTAACATCCGGTATGAGTTAAATTGATTTGACATCTCTGTCAATATATGACGACGCTATTTCTTTGTTAACTTAGACATAACATCCGTTCTGATAACGTCGTTTGAATAAGTAGGCATGCAGCGGCTTTAGTCTTGCCTTCTGTTCGGCGTGAAGAGGTTCTGTTTATTTGGCTTTCGGGGGAGTGATTACCTTTAAATTTGACTTTTTTCATTGGAATAATTATTGTCGGACCTGGAAGAAGAAATGGCCGAATATGTCAACTCAGCTTGATTTAATTTTATTCGAATCGGATTTAACGGATTTTCCATTTAACCAGCGAATTATGGTTTGCACTAGTCCGATCAAATCATTGGAACCCTGAATTTTGAACATTATGATTTCAACACTAAGTGAGTTTACTGAACTTTTTATTTGATTTGGTTCCTTTATAGTTTTATTAATTTAACATAAACATTGGATGCATTTTTAACTGTCATTTATTGCATCGATTGCGGGCGCATTTCCCGACTGGATAAACTTTTTCAATTTAATCAATTCTTTCATTTTTGGACTGTCACTTACTACCTGGATCAATCTTCAATCAACCTCTAGGATATCTTTCCTGAATTTGTTTTAAATTGTATTACTTGGATTGTATAGCTTTAACAAAAGTATATTTTGGGCTGATATATTTGATGTGTTATATACTTTTATGCATTTTTGCATATATTTTTATATATTTTCAAAGTGTAATTTTATCACCTGCAGTGATGTCACTGCGGTAATGGTCCTCTGAGAAGAAGAATTATCTTTGAAAACTCATGAGTTAAGGACCTTAAGATACTTTGTCTGAACTTTGAATTCTAATAAAATTTGATTTGCAGCTTATTTTATTATTTCATTTTATATTATGCTATTAATGCTCTATCTAGTATATTGAGCTTCAGTTTTTATCCATATGTTTCACTAATTAAAAGATATTAGTTGCCTCTTATATCTAACTTTATATATGTATATATATATATATATATATATATATATATATATATATATATATATATATATATATAATTATATATATATATATATATATATATATTTATATATATATATATATATAAATATATATATACATATATCAGTCAGGTTCATATTATATTCCAATAACCATGTTTTTATTATATTATTTTTTCTCACGTTTCCAAAAAACATAACATTTCTGTGAGATATATTTTTACGGTCCGTTCCATTTGTCTTGTGCCAAACAACATTTTTATGTTAATATCGTCTCTGCGACATTACAAAAGCATCAGAAAAATTCACAAAGTCTAAAAAATTATTGGATTAAAGTGTCTTGAAAAAACCTACACTATACAGTGGTTGATATATATATATATATATATATATTATATCATAGATGGGGCCCTATATCGTTAGATACGATTAAGTTAGCTAGTGTTAATTATGGCTAGGGTCAAATGAAGACAATGAGTGCGGGTCGAGCTGACATACACCGAAGGGGACCGTTATGAGTCAATCATGTTTTGAAAGACCATTACAAAGTTACAAATTCGACGTCGACACAGGAAATCTGTGGTCAGAAAAGGTCAAACGTGGTACGATTGTGAATCTCGTATCTGATTGGCCGACCCGAGAAAGTGGCGATTACGGCATTTGTTCTTATCAGAAACGAAGATTTTTGAAAGAGTTGGAGCCTTGGAAGCCAGCCGGACGGTCGACCTCTCTATGTGTCTTAAAATGGAAACAGACGCTTTTGGAAGTGAGAGCGTAAACGTTGAAGATATAGTCGCTCGTCGTAATGGCTGGATTTCAAAGAGATCCAGCAGAGAAATCCGTGCATCGTCGCACCCCACAAGAGGTGGGAATGAAAAGTGTTTAAAAAGTAATGTTTAAAAGGACTGGCAGTTTAAAGGCTTAAAAGTGCCTTAAAGAAATGAGTGTTAAAAGTGCCTTTTAAAAATGAGTGTTAAAAAAGTGTTGAAAACGCTTCTAAACTTTCGTATGGTTTTCGTGTTCGAGAAGCGTGTAAGATACATTAATTTTTCATGTGCGTAATGTAACAACAAAACTCGTTTTGGTGACGTTGTTTAAAAGATATTAAGAACTTTGGATCGATTTTATAGGACGAGCCTTGCTCGGCGCTTCTGAGTGATTTTCGTATGATTTCGTATTTGTTGCGGGAAGCGTCGGCTACGAGGTGCGTCGATTCGAACGTGTTATGAAACACACACACACACACACACATATATATATATATATATATATATATATATATATATATATATATATATATATATATATATATGTATACATGTATACATATCGGTGCCTTGGTCTGTCGAGTCACATCACCTTCGACGAATTATTGACCTTATCGCCATTTTACGTAAAGTGCATAATCAGCCACGAATAAATGGTGTGATCTATTATTATTATTATTATTATTATTATTATTATTATTATTATTATTATTAGTCGTATTTCGTCTATTTCTATTCGTTCTACTATTAAGGTGCCCTTCCCCCCTTGTTGTCTTGACTCATGGCAATGATATACGAAGACGACATTGTTGTTGTCGGTTTTCTCATGATTTTAATTTTTACCTCCTTGCCAATATAAATTTATTGATAGAGGTGCCTTTTTTACACCTCCACTTACCTCTAATGCTGTCCATATTTATCACGTGGGCTCGGTCCGTCTGATGTCGTATCATGTTTTTGATCAGGGCGAGCGTGAAATGAAGAAATCTGGTGGCATGACGAGCTTTGGAAATCGAAATACGTTTGTAATCGTGTAGCCGCACAAGAATTATTATTTTTAATATATATATATATATATATATATATATATATATACATATATATATATATATATATATATATATACATATAGATAAATATACATATATGCATATATATACATATATACATATATATGTATATAAACACATATATACATATATATATACATATATATATATTTATGAATATACATATATATATATATATATATATATATATATACATATATATACATATATATGCATATATATATACATATATATATATGTATACATAGATATACATATATGCATATATATACACATATATATATATACAAATATATACATATATATATATATATATATATACATATATACATATCTATATAAATAAAATATATGTATATAACGTGGAAATATATGATAATACATATAAACGAGCCCAAAAAATAATTATTGAAGTTCGAACATGCAAAAAATCCGGATAGCAAACCTAAAATTTCTTACGGAGTAGATCGGCTCTGCCTGTCGCCCGGCCTTTTAACCCATTCTTTTTCTATTAGCCAGGCGCATAGGTAATAGCACATGGACACTGCAGAGCCACCCAGTTCTTGGTCTGGTTTCCTGACACGGATGATGAACGCCGTCTCTCTTTCTTTCTTAATCTGGGCAACTTATGGAAGTTTTTTTCGTCACTAAGTCTCACATAACTAGACAGGGTCGTTCTTCTATCGACGAGTTGGGGGTACAGCTTAGACAGCTAATCTGGCTGCTGTTTCCGACTGTTAGTGCAGGAGCCCACACTATTAGGTAGCGTCGCATCGCAACAATGTTGCAACCTTGTGCTCGTTTTACCAGTACTTCAATGGAATGTGCTACGATGAACTTGCTGCTCTGGTGCCCCTCGGTGTAAATACACTAGACCCACCTGACAATCAGCTAACTCCCATCCATTCACTGTGGAGGTCCCCAGAAGCTTGAGAACCTTCTAATTCAATAGCTTCTTTTCTCGTGTTGCTGGTCGTTGTAACTCCATCCCTGCTCTCTGTTTCCACGACTTCACCGACATGCAGAAATTTAAAACTAATGTGAAAAGCATATCGCTGCACAGCTCTTAATTTGGGATGACCCCTAATTCTCAGTAGCCCGTTACGTCTACAGTGGCAGCATGCCTTGTTAGGGGTGAACTATGTTACAAAAAAAAACAATAAAAAACAAGATTTGTTTATTTTTTATGTTCATTGGACGAATTTCAAGCCCTTATATCCGGACATTTCAAAGTAATAAATATACTAATCATCATAAGGAAAACAATTATATCTTATTTATTCTTCAATAATTCTTTATCATATTCGTCATTAATTGCATATTTTATAAACCTTTAATAAAATTATTAATTCTGGTAATTTGAGACAATATACAATCAGGAACTCAAATCATCTATATAAGTAAAATATATTTCGTTCAGATTTAAGGAATTTTTCTTATTAAATGTAATCTGTAATCTGAGCTATCAATCTTAAAATAACGATAATATGATAATAATGATATTTTATACCACTTATTATTAATAAATAGCCAATAATCACATAAGATAAATTCATGTTCAGTTGAATCAAATAATTAAAAAAGAAACAGTAATGTTGAAGTTACTTCCCTTTAACTATTTTCTTGATCCATTTAGATTAACCTCAGATTGCCTCCGTTTCTTTGATGTTCGTTTCGTTTCTTCAATCCTTGTTTTCGATGGTTTGTTGTTATTTTATTTTGGCTTTTGAAGATAATCACCGATTGGTAAGCGTCGATTTGCTATTTTGTTTTTTTCCACATTGGAACATTTTGTACCACCTTCTGTCCAATAACACCAGGGAGCGACATTCTGGAGCATATTACGAAGTCATGCGAACCTGAACCGGTTGCAATCTTTTTGGACTATATCTTTTCTCATAGAAAATTTGCCTCCGCACAATAACATTATTTTGCAAGTGAAATAAGAATAATCAGTAAACACGCTCAAGTCAACCCAACGAAAATAAAGACAAATTTGCAAGTAATATTTCAAACTAACTTTTCACTAATTTATAAGTTGTTTTCCTCTGATGAGAAGTATATTTATTACTTTGAAATTTCCGGCTTTAGATTTGTCCAATGAACATATAAAATGAACACAGCCATGTGCAAACTTGAATAATAAGTGTGTTTGTTCTTTTATATATCATTTATATATTTGCTAACTATATTTATGCTCTATTTGTAGTATTGAGCATCCCCTATTGTATAAAGATTTTCTTCAATATACTTTTGAAGCAATAATTATAACTATAATTATTTTATATATATATATATATATATATATATATATATATATATATATATATATATATATATTTATATATATATGTGTGTGTGTGTGTGTAAGTTTAGTGAGAGAGAACCCCAGCTAAGTACTCGATTATTAAAATAAATAAATAATAAGAGAGTAATATTTATTAATGTGTGTATTAAAGAAACGGATCGTACCGATGTTGTTCTAATTATCTGTAATACAAACGTTAATAATAATAATAATAATAATAATAATAATAATAATAATAATAATAATAATAATATCTCTCTCTCTCTCTCTCTCTCTATATATATATATATATATATATATATATATATACAAATTTGAAGATGAGATGAATTAGATACACATATCGGTTGTGTACATAATAGTCTATTTCGACCTTATTTTGGTCTCCTCAGATGTACCTTCAACTACGATTCAGACATGAATGACGAGAAAAATAACACCGTTTTATATTAAACCGAATAAAAAAATAAATAAATTAAAAAATAAATAAATTAAAAAATTAAAAAGATTTTTTCTGACTGGTCGTTATAATGAAAGGGAAAATTGTGTGGGGTAGTGATAAGTGGTTAAGAATAATTATGAAAATTTAACGCTGAAAAACCGATGATTATGATTTGCTTCCATTTGCAGGTGTAATTATTTTTCATCGACTTATCATATATATATATATATATATATATATATATATATATATATATATATATATATATATATATATATATATATATATATATGGGGTAAGGTACACGATGATTCATGAAAATGAAGTGTCGTGATGGCAAAATGTGTGAAAATATGACAGACGGAAAACAAGTAAAAGTGCAGGAGGTTTTTCTCCTGCACTTTGACTTGTTTTCCGTTTGTCATCTTTTCACACGCACGCGTACACACGCACATACACACATATATATATATATATATATATATATATATATATATATATATATTATTGCCACCCACCCAACGCTTCAAATTGTGTGACTTTTCAAAGTATATATATATATATATATATATATATATATATATATATATATATATATATATATATATATATATATATATATATATATATGAGAGATAGAGAGAGAGATCCAGGTTTGATAAAGAAACTGAACGCTTTGGAAAGTAGATCCGAGTAGAATGTTACACACACACACACACACACATATATATATATATATATATATATATATATATACACACAAGTGGTCGCCCACAGTCGAGGGCAACCCGAAAGCTCCCTTTCCATTGATTACTACTATATATTTCCATTGATTACTACTATATATTGTAACGCGCCAACGACGAAGGCTTCGGCGAAACGATAATTATAAAAAGAATAATGGTCGAGCTACCAGGGTTCTGATGTAAATAATAAAGTAAACCAAACAGTTTTCCAATTCAACCGACGGATGAAAGTAAAAAGAAAACAATTAACAGACAAGTGTGAAATCACAGAAGACAACCAAGTTGGAAATTCAAATACTAATATTTATTCACATAAATACAGGAAAGAATTAGAAAAAAGATAAACATCCAATAGGAGAAAAGGATACATTTATATAAATGATATCAATTTTATTAGTCAAATAGTTCAAAATGTATGATAGTTCCCTCCGTAGGAAAAGGATGTTAAAACGAACATAAGTCACTGAACAAATTAAATAGGAGTCTGATTAATATAGGGCGAGGGTGGTTTTAGTGCGTGATAGCAGGGCTGTCGTTAAACCTTTTTGTCTTGAATCTAAATCAGGTGTTAGGGTTGATAACAGGAGACCAATTAGGGATTCTTTTCGCCCTGACTAGTTAGTGATTTGTGAACTCATTTCGATATTTCAAATTCGGCTTTTCATTCACAGTGGAAAACGTCGAAGTATTAAAATTGTTCTTATCGGTTTTTCGTCGACTTGAAAATGTGTCTATTTTGAGGGCGATTTTATCCAATCTTCTTTGTACTATAATAAAGGTTTTTCCACTTTTTTCTTCGTCTTCTTTTTCTTTTTCTTCTTTTTTCTTCATAGATGTCGTCTGACTGACGACTGGCGAAAAACCGTGTCCATATTTTTGAATTGGGAAAATATATAGATCCAACCAAAAAAAAACTTCCATGAACATAGTTTCTTTCCTAGAACGTCTAGACTGTGGAACAGGATACCACCTGCCTGCTTCTCAACCGAAGTCAAATGGGACTAAACACTTGTTGATAATCAATTCTTTATAAGTAATCTTCTGTACAGCAATCCTATTGTTTCAGGTGGTCTTGTAAAGACGACCTTATCCTCGAATAACATTATCGAGTTTTATAACAACACGTTCTTTTAACTAAAAAATGTATTTCTTTGATAAACAAGGCTGTTAATATGAAAAGTTAAACTTGAAAAATATGACATGAAACTTTTACAAAATATAAAACATTTAATCGCAAATTTGACTTAAGAAATTAAGTGGTTAGCATTATTTGAGTCTTTACGATCGTGTTTCAAGTCAGTTGAAGTCAATATTTCCTGAAAACTTATAATGACCTTTTAACACGGGGATAAAACAAAGACTGTTGGATATTCATGACTAAATCTTGGTGGACAATTCGGGCATAGACTGAAGTTTATTTGTGCCAAATATGGTCGAAGTGCATTTAAAGTGCATATATATATAAATAATTTAATATTTATTTAAAATTAATTATATATATATATATATATATATATATATATAAATAATTTAATATTTATTTAAAATTAATTATATATATATATAATTTAATATTATTTATTCAAAATTAATTATATACATATATATATATATAAATAATTTAATATTATTTATTTAAATTTATAAATATATATATATATATATATATATATATATATATATATATATATATATATATATATATATGTGTGTGTCTGTGTGTGTGTGTGTGTATGTATCGCTCACCTATTCACAAGACTCAAGATCAGACCACACGCATACGGACACACACGCACGCAGACACCACTTCATTTTTGGAGACGACAAAAAGCAATAAAAAGTATCAAATTTCAAAAGAAATTCTCCGCACCTTAGAAGGCTGGGATGACCGATGGATCATGGATGGGTGACACGCACTTGACCAAGAGAAGCAGGAAAAATGACAAATAAAAAATAAAAATAAAAATCAAAGATACCCACACACTCGCAAACCCACGCATGCGCAAAAACAATAACAAATTCCTCAAATGAAACAACATTTGCTCGAATCGAAAGACATTTCTTCAAATGGGTTTTCATATCTGATGAAAGCGGGCCACCGCTTCAAACGCGTTATATATATAAAATCATAAAATGGTAAAATAATAAATAAATGTTGAAAAAAACAACAAAATAATTAATAAATGTTGAAAAAAACATTCTACAAATGTTGGTAGCCTTACTCCTTTACATATATATATATATATATATATATATATATATATATATATATATATATATATATATATATACACACACAAGTGGTCGACCGCAGTCGACGGCAACCCGAAGGCTCCCTTTCCATTGGTTACTACAGAGATGTAGGGGAGGGTGCCGCTCTTTTCCCAGGATTACTCCACTTACCCTTGATCCTCATAATTCTGAGTATTTAGCAAAGGGGCATCAAGTGACAGTTTTTGAGTCTTTGGTATGACTTTGTTATAAAATGGCTACACATTTTTAGACATGTTTCGGCTAAAAGCGAAAATAGTCAAACATCTTCCGGCCAAAAACCTTTCACACGGATGCTGTAAATCTGCAAATTTACCCATATTTAAATGTGAATTGTATTAATGATTCCATCAGTGTAATTTTTTTTGGTGGGGTGGAAGTGCTCGCCCTTTACATAATCGTATCCAGGTTAATGTCTGTTTTACATGCTGGTTATGTGTTGAACGGCTTTTAGAAATTGACTTCCAAACTAACCTATCATTGGTCTTTATCTGCCTTTTCTCTCAAATGCATCTTTATCATTTCCTTCCATGTTTTTTGTTTGCCTTTTCCTGCAAAATGATTCTGCTGCATTTGATTGATTAGCAAAGATGTTACACATAAAACTCTCTTAACATTTTATTTTTGTTTCTTGCTGTGTTTGTGTAATATGTCTAATGGATACCAGTATGATCTATGGAATCGTCGGTGCCGAGTTCAAATCCAGTCGGATCTATACTGTTAGGAAAGGTATGAACCTACTATGCCTATACTGTTGGCAAAAGTATGAACCTACTGCTTTCCCTTCCATGTATGGATGAAATAGCAGCTTGTGTTCAATTAATCGTATTATCTTTAAATAACCCCAAAAGGATTCCTATTTATTTGCCTCTCCATGGGAGCATGGTTGGTCCGACGTCGATTTTTTTTTAATGTAGTGAAGTCCAACTTCCCCAAAAAAGGCACGCTGGATTGCTGGATTGGAACTAAGATTAAAATTGTCCCAGTCTGGAAGGACTCCTTCTTGACTGACAGGAGACAGAATGGACTAAGTGTGGTGTCAGAGCTCATGCTACACTGTGTTCCTGCCCGAAGGGTCAAGGACGAGTTGATATAGCGAAATCAATCAATGAATTGGTTACAAAAGGTGTTGCATTTTGGCACTGAATACCAAAAAGGGTTGATATGCCGTAAAACTAAACCAATCAAACGTTTGCAATAAGCATTGTGTTTTGGAATAAAGTAAGAGAAAAAGGGGTTGATATGCTGTTAATCAGACAAACCAAATGTACTTTTTATATCTAAGTCTAAAACACTATATGAAAGTAAAAGAAAAGAAATGCTCAACCCCAATTCACATGAATAAAAATAAAAATTTAATAAAAATTGTTTATTTAAAAAATAATTTGTTTTTATTGTTTTTTTCTTTATCACATCGGTATAACTTTCCGTAATATCTCATCTGAAAGCTCCCAATACTGTCCCTGAAATCCTTTCTTTATACCATAATCAAAAACTATTCCTTGGCTTTTTGGCTGTGAGCAGGGTGTGGTATCTGTTCTGATGTTGAACTTCATCTTTTCTGTCTTTGGTCAGTGGAGGAGGGGTCCTTCTAGATTGAGGCAATTAATTTTTAGTTTAGGAGTGAGTGGCTGGGATTTCTCTACATTAAAACCGACCCTGTGTTTAGCTTTGTTCTCATGGGGAGCCAAGTATATAGAGACAGTACTACTACTAATAATAATCATAAGCCAATATATCATATACTGCTACTCTTACTAATGCTACAACTTATTTTTATTATTATTATTATTATTATTATTACAACAACAGCAACAACAACAACAATAATAATAATAATAATAATAATAATAATAATAATAATAATAATAATGAGGAGAGGGGGAGGAGGGGGAGGATGAAAAGCCCGAGGGAGAAGAGCACTAACCAGATTTCAACTGGAAACGTGTGGACAGTACTAGGACCATGGGGAGGCTTATTGCCACCAAAATCCCAGAGAAGACCAATGGTCGTTGCCAGCAAGAAATCAATGGTTAGCGGCTGTTGTGATAACGCAAAATCATTTGCAATAATGATCATAAGAATTAGAGAGTACTGGAAATCTGGGGAGACTTGTTGTCACTCAGACTCCAGCGAACACCACCCGTGATTATCAGTGAGCAATCACTGATAATGGCTTGTCTGAGAACTCCTAGTGAGTACAAATAATAATAATAATAATAATAATAATAATAAAAATAGTAATAATAATAATAATAATAATAATAATAATAATAATAAAAATAATAATAATAATAATAATAATAATAATAAAAATAATAATAATAATAATAATAATAATAATGATAATAATAATAATAATAATAATAATAATAATAATAAAAATAAAAATAATAATGATAATAATAATAAAAATAATAATAATAATAATAATAATAATAAAAATAATAATAATAATAATAATAATAATAATAATAATAATAATAATAATAATAATAATAATAATAAAAAACAATGATTCAAAATCGTGAACTTCGCCGTTCCAGCAGACTACAGATTGAAAAGCAAAGAAATGTAAAAACGAAGCAAATACACGGAACTAGCCAGAGAACTGAAAGGAATATGGAGCATGAAGAAAGTCAGTATAATACCAATAATCGTAGGAGCACTAGGAACAATCCCAAAAAACCTGGAAAAAAGACTGGGAGAAATTGGAATCAAAGGGATCATTGGAACTATACAAAGGACAGCAATGATCAAAACAGCTACAATCTTAAGAAAAATCATTGAATGCGGAAACTAACCCGCATAAGCTACGAAGAGTCAAACGGAATCTAACACAGGAAGAAAACAAAACCACTGAAAGAACACATCACAAACAAAGAAACAGAAAATGCAAGAAACATCACTGTGTAAGCTCCCCCCAATAAATTACAGCGGCCTCAACTGACACGACACAAAAATGAACCAATGAACAGAAAATGCAAGAAACATCACTGGCTCCCCCCCAAATAAATAAAGATATTCAGCTCCCCCCAACCCTAAAAAATGGTACCAGTCTAGGCTGACACCACACAAAATATGTGTATAGGGTCAAGGAGGATGTAACTATCGAGGAGGGACAGCACAAACCAGACCTCCACTGGAAGTGCGGAGACTGATGAGACCTTGGGGAGGCTTATTGCCACCCAAATCCCAGAGAAGACCAATGGTCCTTGCCGGCGAGAAATCAATGGTGAACGACTGTTGTGATACTGCAAATTTATTTGCGGTGGTTATCGAAAAGAGGTGGAGAATACTGGAAATCTGGGGAGACTTGTTGTCACTCAGACTCCAGGGAATACCACCGGTTGTCGGTGAGCAATCACTGATGACCTGTGTGAACTCCTAGTGAGTAAATAATAATATCTTTATTTTAATCTTCGTAAGGTGATAAAACTGTTATATTTGGTGAAACTATTTTACCCGTCATAGGAAAGCGATTCTTGTAGTTTTTATATAAAGCTATGTTGCGTTTCTCCGTCGTTATCGACGACCTGGGTATTGTTAACAAAGGGAGACAACTGTTTGCTCATCGCAGTAAGGTAATGCACCGATTTTTACACCGTATTCTTAGGTTAAGGTCACTCCGCCACCACCCGACATGGAGACTTGGAAATGCATTAATACGCCCACGCGCGCACACACACACACACACACACACACACACATATATATATATATATATATATATATATATATATATATATATATATATATATACATAATACATGTATACGTACACTTTTTAATATTCTTGAAAGGAAGAATAAGACGCCAAGCAAAACACACACGTACATGAAGAGGATATGCTTATCATTTTTTCCCTTCTCATTATTTTAAGGCCCGAACTTTCAGTGTAATCTATAGCATGACAAAGCAAATATTCTTAACTAATAAAAAAAGGAAATATTGTAAAAGAAACAAAACTCAAAAACATAAGACGGAAACATTAATAAAGAAAAGTCGTTTTTTTGTAACAGAAGTTTTTTCTTGATATCCATAAAAAATGTACTGCGCATTGCATCGGTAGAGAATGATTTTATTTCTTATAATTGTTGCGCAGCAGTTATTTCTCTTTCTAAAATACTTTACTCATTATATATATATATATATATATATACAAGCCGCGCGTGCGTGGTCCCCCTCTGTATGTGAGTCGATGTGGCGAGTGTAAAATGCAATAAATTTAGGCAATTTGGGGCATTTTTGACCCCCCTTTAACTCCCTGGGGGCGAGAAGCAGAATTTTTCTGAGGTCAAGGATGCTCATTTTATATCCAGAACAATTGCCTCTACATTTTGGCCAAGTTTCAGAAAAATTGATAGATGGATCAAACGTTATGGGAGAAAAGGGTCATTTTTTGCCATTTTGGGGGCTTTTGACCCCCTGGGGGCGCGAACCAGATTTTTTTCCAAGGTCAGCGATACTTATTTTCTATTAGGAACAATTGCCTCCACATTTTGGTCAAGTTTCAGAGAAATTGAATGGATCGATGAAAAGTTATGGGGCAAAAAATGTCTATTACTTCCTCAGTTGTTCAAAACAAAATGTTTTCAAATAAAATAGATTTTTTTTTCATTCCTTAAGCCATAGCTTTTCAAAGAATGGAATCTTATCACCAGAGCAATGCACAGAGATAAGGTGATAGGAGAATTACCAAAAGTCCTAATTTCAAAAGATATAACATAATATAATTACAAATATAGAAGGTATAGAGACTGTCCAATGCAAAGAGAAGAGGTTGAAAATATATGAAAAAGTTCAATGTTGAAGGCGTCATTAAAATTATAGCAGCAGGTTTTAAAGCGGTAAATTTTGGCGTAAAAAAATGTAAAATCCTTTTACTATCATTAATTATTATTATACTATCATTAATTCGATTATATAATTACCTGTTATGGATAGTAAAACAATGTGTCTACATATACAAGATATCTGCTTGGTCACAGATCTTATAACAGTTGTGGACGACTTCGTTGAATAAAAACAACAAAATATATTTTGTTAAAAAATCTGACAATTGTAAATTTTAATATTTTAATGTCAAGTACTGCCAAAATGTTCTGATAAAAATTCATTTCATAAGGCTGCTTACAATATACACATAGTTTGTCTTTATTTCTTTAATTTAATTTGCCACGATTTTATGTCAGGTGAAAATAGGAAATATGTTATCCATACTATATCCACCAGTATTGATGATGCATGGCAAGTTCATCCGTCAAGCTCCATCTTTGTTTTTGGTGACTTCAATGGTTATCATTCGGACTGGCTCCCTCACTCTAACCGCACAGATCTAGCTGGTGAAATCTGTCTTAACTTTTCTCTGTCTCATGGGTTGTCCCAAATTGTAACCTTCCCCACAGGTTTTCCTGATAATGATATTTATCAACTATCCTTACTTGAACTTTTCCTCACTTCTGTTCTTGACTCATATTCTATTTCCTTATCTCTTTCATTGGGTTCTTCTGATCATACTGCTGTTGATGCAATAAGTGGATGAAGTCTTCTATGAATCGCCCCTTTCGTGGGAAGACGTTAAACTACAGGGAGGCTGATTGGGATAGGCTTCGCAGCTTCCTATGCGACGTTCCAAGGTAGTTCTATCTTTGGTATGTCTCCGAATGATGCTTTTAGGGAGGCTACTGACTGGAATATGACTTAATTGTTAATAACACATGTCTTTATTGTAATACTAAGGACGATTAGATGATAAATAATAACTTCATTGATTCAATGTTTAACAGATATATTATGTAAATCTATCCACATATTTCTTTTTCTTGTTGTTATCTCACATTCATATCTGCAGTTATTTCAATGAATTTTAATCTCATTTCAATAGTTCTTTTTCCTGGTGCTACCAGATCAGGCTTTCTGAAGATATTAGCTTCCTGGGCCAAAATGCACCAAACATTGATATCATTGTTTTTCCCCCTTTTCCTTTGCAAAACTCAATCATGTTCTGCAAAGCTAAAAACAAAAGCAACAATTTTCTGCTACAAAACAATCAAACGAAACACCACAAATTATCATTTGAATACATATAGAACTTGAAGCATAAACACTTTTACCAAAATGACCGGATTCGGCATCAAATAACCCGAAAATGGTTGATATGCCACAAAACAAAACAACCAAACCAAATCAATGGTTTTTTTCTTTTTTCTTAATTTTGAGATTTAATTTCTAAATAAAATTGTCAATTTCTTTTCCTGTGTATTTCTATATTGAAACTTAATCTATTGTGTCATAAAACCCTTTTAATAATCCCCTTCGTTAATGTAATAAAGTAAATGATATAGGCGACATATCAAGTAAGTATAGCGCAAACACCTAATATTAGAAAATGAAACCGTTTCTTTTAATTAATGAATATGACACCAGTTTTTAAAGAAGTGAGTTATCTTTCTATGTTTAATTATTATAGAACAATGATCTTCCACGTTGAAGTCTAAGTAATGCTTTGATTTAATTGACGGTCGTACTTCTAATCTGTTTTCTTTATAACTTTTATAACATTGTGAAGATTATGTTATTATATAACTATATTTAACAGTATAAGTGAGTTTGAATGATTTATTAAACTAAAAGTATTACTTTTACCAATTTATTTGCTTTGTAACATATATTTAATAAAACAAAACATGAATTTCGTGAAAAAATATTTATTCTACAAAAAAATAGGATAAAAAGGGGATGCATTACTGTTACACCGGCCGTTCTTACACAGGAGAAACAACACCGGTTGTCACTATAAATAGTGCGAGACACCAGAAGACAAAGCAGTCTTGTAACTGTCGTTCAGTCGCTTTCTTGGCTTTTGGCCAAGATCAAAGTGTAGTATCTGTTCCCACTGTCCTGTGCAGTTATAGGAGGTTAACCCCCTCCCAGGCTTTGCCTCCCCTCTTTGGGGAGGAGTAAGTTTATTGCTTACTGTCTGAGGCGCCCCTACCGGGGAATGCCGACGGGGCTGCCCAGGCAATTTTTAAATGGTCAGATGGCTCACCTCTCGAGCGCTGGCTTATCTAATCCCACTTTCCGACCTTGTGTCACATTTTACCTTGTGGGAGGTAGATAAATACCCAGTCTTGTAACTGTCTAGCCAAGAGCTAGACACTTTCTTACTTTGTTAATACACTTGTTAAACCAACCCTCGACTTGACTTCCTTTATTTATTATTTACTGTGGAACAACTTCGCAACAATTACAAAATAAGTATAGATATTTAAAACAGAAAGAAAAAAATGAATAATTATCAATTTACTTTGATCTTGTTTTAAAATTCAAAACCTGCTTATTTACGTTATATATATATATATATATATATATATATATATATATATATATATATATATATATATATATATATATTACTATTTCATGTATCCACATACAATTTCATAAGGAGATATACTTTTTTATGTATCAATTTTCAGTATTTACTTAAACAGTGCTCGATACGTAAGTAGAGCTAGGTAGTAAGCTATAAAAATATATTTATGGCAATTAAGCTACACAGAGGCTCCTGCGTTTCATCTCCGGAGGAATCTTCAGGCTAAAATGCATGGAGTTATTTTTGCCGGGTGTTTTTATATACACGGCTAGCTAGTTAACCAATCAGATTCTTTGTTGTTCTCTCAGCCAATCGTTGGGCTTCCCACGAACTAAGATCCGGTTAGTGTTACTTCCTATATCCTGTTCTATTGTTCTGTTTTCTATAGAGTGGCCTATATCCTGTTTCTTTGTTGTGTTAATATAATGGGTGAACTTATTTTAACACTTGGTTACTTGTATTTCTATTTTAGGTTTATTTTTTAAAATTGTTAAGTTATAGTTTAGTTTAGTTTTTTTACTTATTTGTTTATTTATTTATGTATGTATCGTTAGCCTAAGATAAATTTATTTATGTGTAGGCAGCTGTTTGCTATCTCACGTCTACAGTTTAATAGATTTTGGGGGTCTTTAAATTTTAGTATTTCAAATTTTTCATTCAGACGTAATCTACACGGGTCGTCTAAATTTGTACATGTACTTGCTTGGCGTATTATTTTCCATTCAATTATTGGTGAGCGCCCATTTTCTTTGAGGTCCCAATAGTGATTTGCTAGTGCTGTTTTAATTCGATGTTCTCTGTTTTTAAATGTGCTTTTGTGGTCATAATACCTGGTTTCAAAATCTAGGGAGGTCATACCATACTCCATGCATTTTAGCCTGAAGAGTCCCCCCCCCCCCGGAGATAAAAAGCGGAGGCCTCTATGTAGCTTAATTACCATAAATATATTTTCATAGATTAATATATATATATATATATACACACACACACACACACACACACACACACACACACACACACACACATATATATATATATATATATAAGAATTGGCTTTTCAGAAATATAAAAAACAAAGAAATAAACAAAACCAAATTAATTACAGAAAACTGCGACTCACTGTTTTTTTTTTTGTTTTCTCATATATATAATTTGGCTTTTCAAGGTTCTTATTATGGAGATAACTCTTGTAATCTATTTAAATATTCCAAACATTAAACGTATCAAAGACCCTTTGACAACCAAATCCATTGTTCAGATCCTGGCCTTCTCCTGGCTTAACAGTTTAGAATAGACAGGCGAAAGGGCGAAAGGTACTTTAAAACAAGTTGGCTTCGAGCTGGCTCGTTAGATTTGATAACTGCACCTTGAAAAATGATCATGGATTTCAAAACCAGTGAAGTTTAACAGATAGATCTATTGCAACCCAGTTAGAAGAAGGAAACTCCGCGGCTGAAGTGATTATCGGCCATCTTGCTTTGGCACGATGATCGGTAATAATCATGGAGCCGCAGAGGTGGCTAATCGTTTTTACAAACGTTTATTGCTATGATCCAATGACGCCTGTCTGCGATCTAGTCTGTCACACAAACATGCTTAAAGTCCCATTGTGATATAGGAGTGTTCACGTTGGCAGATATAACCTATTGAAGGCACACAATCACAATTATTTACATAGCTGACAAGAATTGCAAATATGGTGTTCGTCTGCAACTTGGGCTGCATTCCATGCAAATATGCAGCTGTTCAAAAAGTGCGAAGTCAAATACGAGATGAGGATGACAGTAAAGAAACATGATGTTTGGTTTGGTTTGGTAGTTTTGTTTTACGGCATATCTACCCTTTTTGGGTTATTTAATGCCGAATCTGGTCATTATAGTAAAAGTTTTTATGCTTCAAGTTCTTTATATCTTCAAATGTTTAATCATCGTTTTTGGTTTGGTAGTTTTGTTTTACGGCATATCAACCCTTTTTGGGTTATTTAATGCCGAATCTGGTCATTATAGTAAATGTTTTTATGCTTCAAGTTCTTTATATCTTCAAATGTTTAATCATCGTTTTTGGTTTGGTAGTTTTGTTTTACGGCATATCAACCCTTTTTGGGTTATTTAATGCCGAATCTGGTCATTATAGTAAAAGATTTATGCTTCAAGTTCTAAAAATAAAATAAAAAAGGGGAGGGAGAAAGGGAGAGGGGCTGTTGTTTTTGTTTTTGGTTTTGTAGAACATAATTAAGTTTTACAAAAAAAAAAAAAAAAAAAAAAACGTCAATGTAGGTGAATTTCGTCTCAGGGAGCCACAGGGCAGCCTGATCTGGTATCACCAGGAAACATGATGTTAAGATACGGAGAATCATACATCTGAAATAGAAAGTTACCTCATGAGATTTTCAAGTTGGAGCAAAATAGCATTTAAGCTGACATATCAAACTCTGTTTCTCATTAGGCCATTTCTATTTGTTATTTTCGTACCATGTTATTAGCACTAAAAAAACCTAATTCGCTGCAGTTTCGTTACAATTGATGTAGCCTCGTTCGGAAAACTGCAAAAAAAGTAAACATTTTTAAATTGTGACCATATAGTTTATTAAAGAATATATAGGTTATTTCCCTTACAACTCAAATTTTATT
Source organism: Sepiola atlantica (assembly GCA_963556195.1). NCBI lineage: Eukaryota > Metazoa > Mollusca > Cephalopoda > Sepiida > Sepiolidae > Sepiola > Sepiola atlantica. The sequence continues at coordinate 98,958,851 of OY744529.1, forward strand.
TCTCTTTCTGTATTAGTTTAAAATGGGCAAACGAATAAAATGAAAAACTATAGTAACTTTATTGCATTCCGACAAGCGTTGTGTTGGTACACCTTGTATACTTATACAATTATATAGAACTTGCTTAGTTTATCTTTTGCTTTGTTGCTTGTTTATTTGTATCAGTGCACAGTAGATGACGTCACATAAAAGGAATGAAGTAAATTAAGCGAAATTGATAGGAGACGAATGACGTAATTAATTAAGATAGAGAGTGATAAAGTAACAGAGGAGAGAGGGAAAGAAAGAGAATATTGAAAAAGGACAAAAGTGACAAGAAGAAAAAGAGAGAAGTAAGATGAACGAGAGGGTGAGAGAAAGAGAGATAGATAGAGAAAGAGAGATAGATAGAGAGAGATAGAGAGAGAAGGAAAGAGAGAATGAAAGAAAAAAAGAAGTGGGAGATGGATATTATAACAAACACTGATCAACCGGGTCACGAGTCGTCTAGTATATACACATTTGTATGCTGCTTAGCTCTTCAGATATATCAATGTATTAAGGCGATTTGAAAATGAGGTATTACCCAAATTATTAAAACTGTAAATATATTTTAAACAAATGTTTTAATTACAATCGTAATAAAAGTCACCATCAGTGTCTTTTACTACATATTACTTCTAGTCATTTACTACATATATTATGCAATTCAAATCTGCAAGAATTAATTAACGCTTTAAATGTAGATCTCCAACATATCTGAAGAATACTGAGGGCTCTCATAATACCGACATTTGAAGAACAATCTTTTTTAGTCTTACTTCTTCCCTACCAAAATATTGACTCAATTAGTTTTTTTCTTAGAAAATATTTCCTATCCTTTATTCTACTATAGATAGTTTGTATTAGCGTTGAGCCAATGAAAATCTGTTTTGCAAACATTTCCATTGTCAACAGATGTCATAATCTATGTTGATTTCTAAGTAATGTGTAACTAGTGCGTTTGGGTTGTCTCACCACTCTATTATGTTTGTATACACATTTATTGAAAGAACGTGAAGTCTCCTCTATATATAAGATGTCATATATTTTATATTATATCATATGAATATTATTTCGTATTTTATTAATTTCAATTTGGATCTAGTGTTATACATACACCCTCAACATTAACTTTTGAAAATAACTGATTTCGTGTGGCATCGTATCTGAATGGTGTTGCCCAGACAACCTATTCTGGCCTTAACAGAGTAGAACACCGACTCTTGAACCTATCGGGGTGTTCGTTTCTCTTCCTAACACCATCTTTCTCACAGAAAAGACTCTGCTTGTCTTTCTCTACTATATCGATATTTCATCGAGTAATCTACAATCTATAAAACCTTCACAACAAGTACTCGTCCAGTTACCACCACTGTAATCACCTTTTCTTTTCCTTTTCTGTGTTCCTAAAACCAAACGAAACTTTCATTAACTTTTCAAGAACTGTGGAAAAACAATACCACTGGGCTGCTTTCCTACCGACTACAACATAGTCGTCTCCAAGTCCAATATAAACAAATAAATGTCGATCCGTCCGCTTAAATACTCAAATTCTGCCCATATCACCATTATTTCCAATTTTCTCATGCTATTGTTCCACATGCAATTGGCTATCTCATTAACCACTATTCTCGAGCGGCCTTTAGGCCTTTATAAGTAGTGACTAAACACTATATAACAAAAATAAAATCTAATACTACTCGATGGTTACGCTTGGCCCAAAATAACCTAAACAAAACTCGTATGTTCAAATTGATCCCGGAAAAAATATTTCCCATTAAAAAATTTTTCTATTAAAAATATTATCCCATTAAAATATTTTCTCAATTAAAATATCTAAAACCATTAATATTAACTTTTTACAAACAGTCCCTGTTTTTATTTATATCTGCTAAATGTGAATACGCAGTTAAAATTTGAAAAAGTCAATTCAATCAACATATGAGTGACTATTTTTACACAAAATAATAATAAAAAAACGTATATCTCTCAGAATAAAATACATGGTTAGTTTCTTTAGTACGGTACTACCACAAATGCAAAGTGATCCCTCGAAGGCAGTTTAGACGTTAAGCATATCAATCGAGAATACGTCCTTGACAATCAGTCTGACAGAGTGTGGATGATTTTGACTGCGGTAGCATTGCTTATCTCGGGCTGTGGTATGATTGTGTGCAGTCTTATGAGGTTAGTTCATTGCTAACCGTTTTAAGTGACCTTATTGGAGAATGCTGACGAGGCTGTTCAGGCATTTATATGGGCCAGAGTGCACTTCCACTTTTGCGCTGACTTTTCAATCTCCACTTTCTGAATTTGGTCGGAGTGAGGTAAATACTAGAGTGAATCCCCCAAAGGTTAACCATACAAACGTTCGTAAAATCGTCGATAATTAGACAATTCCTTTAATATTTCAGGTTTATGAAGGAGAATCATTGCAAGGAATATGAACGTAGGGTAGTTCAAAGAATTATTTCGCCAGTTCTAGAAAAAGCAAACTCACTGGTGACGGTGGCATCTCACTTCAAGAGAAAATTTCGCTGTTTTCAATAATCAAACCAAAACTAATGTACATGTGGGTCCACAAGTTCAGGGACCATAGAAGAACTTTAAACTTGAACGTAAAGGCAACGGAGCCACTCATACACTTTTGAGAGATGGGTGTGTCAGTTCTAATGAACTTTTAGACGTCATTTTGAACATATCACTGAACAGCGATACAGCAAAAACTTTTAGACGTCATTTTGAACATATCACTGAACAGCGATACAGCAAAAACTTTTAGACGTCATTTTGAACATATCACTGAACAGCGATACAGCAAAAACTTTTAGACGTCATTTTGAACATATCACTGAACAGCGATACAGCAAAAACTTTTAGACGTCATTTTGAACATATCACTGAACAGCGATACAGCAAAAACTTTTAGACGTCATTTTGAACATATCACTGAACAGCGATACAGCAAAAACTTTTAGACGTCATTTTGAACATATCACTGAACAGCGATACAGCAAAAACTTTTAGACGTCATTTTGAACATATCACTGAACAGCGATACAGCAAAAACTTTTAGACGTCATTTTGAACATATCACTGAACAGCGATACAGCAAAAACTTTTAGACGTCATTTTGAACATATCACTGAACAGCGATACAGCAAAAACTTTTAGACGTCATTTTGAACATATCACTGAACAGCGATACAGCAAAAACTTTTAGACGTCATTTTGAACATATCACTGAACAGCGATACAGCAAAAACTTTTAGACGTCATTTTGAACATATCACTGAACAGCGATACAGCAAAAACTTTTAGACGTCATTTTGAACATATCACTGAACAGCGATACAGCAAAAACTTTTAGACGTCATTTTGAACATATCACTGAACAGCGATACAGCAAAAACTTTTAGACGTCATTTTGAACATATCACTGAACAGCGATACAGCAAAAACTTTTAGACGTCATTTTGAACATATCACTGAACAGCGATACAGCAAAAACTTTTAGACGTCATTTTGAACATATCACTGAACAGCGATACAGCAAAAACTTTTAGACGTCATTTTGAACATATCACTGAACAGCGATACAGCAAAAACTTTTAGACGTCATTTTGAACATATTACTGAACAGCGATACAGCAAAAACTTTTAGACGTCATTTTGAACATATCACTGAACAGCGATACAGCAAAAACTTTTAGACGTCATTTTGAACATATCACTGAACAGCGATACAGCAAAAACTTTTAGACGTCATTTTGAACATATCACTGAACAGCGATACAGCAAACACTTTTAGACGTCATTTTGAACATATCACTGAACAGCGATACAGCAAAAACATTTAGACGTCATTTTGAACATATCACTGAACAGCGATACAGCAAAAACTTTTAGACGTCATTTTGAACATATCACTGAACAGCGATACAGCAAAAACTTTTAGACGTCATTTTGAACATATCACTGAACAGCGATACAGCAAAAACTTTTAGACGTCATTTTGAACATATCACTGAACAGCGATACAGCAAAAACTTTTAGACGTCATTTTGAACATATCACTGAACAGCGATACAGCAAACACTTTTAGACGTCATTTTGAACATATCACTGAACAGCGATACAGCAAACACTTTTAGACGTCATTTTGAACATATCACTGAACAGCGATACAGCAAACACTTTTAGACGTCATTTTGAACATATCACTGAACAGCGATACAGCAAAAACGTTTAGACGTCATTTTGAACATATCACTGAACAGCGATACAGCAAAATCTTCAACAAACATACACTGACACCTTTTGTTAGAAAAATAGCCGAAAAGAATTATAAATTTTATCAACGATTCCATGAGTGACATTTTTTTGTCATGTTTGAGTTCACCTATTTATTGCCCTACCATAATTCTCTCTCTCTTTGTCAATATATATATATATATATATATATATATATATATATATATATATATATAGAGTGATTCATAAGTCACTTCACTTAGCTATTTAAAATGCTTACCATATGAAGCACAAACATACTATGAACTTTTGATAATTGTTATCTTACCCTCTAATTACTGCTATTTGTTATTTTAAATTTGTTCGTTAATATATTTGTTTCTATATATATTTATTTCATAATCAATCAAATATGCAACAAAGAATCGTAAATTCCTTGCAAAAAATGGAGCTACGCATGCAGAACGAATGTGGAAATTTTGAAAATTTTCTGTAATTTTAAACTCCCATAAATGGATTTGTTGAATAAACTTTCTGTTTTGTATTACCGTATTTTTTAACTTTAGAATTTCACAAATAAATAGCTAAGTGACTTATGAGTGACACTGTATATATATATATATATATATATATATATATATATATATATATATATATATATATATATATATATATATATTTATATATGTATATATATATATGTATATATATATGTATATATATATATATATATATATATATATATATATATATATATATAGAGAGAGAGAGAGAGAGAGAGAGAGAGAGAATCAAATATGAAACTAAAAGTAAACTTTTAGTAGATAGAACCTATATTGAAATAATTAAAGCTCAATATACGAGATAGAGCAATTATAAAGATAGATGAAATAAACGGGGTGGACATGTGCGAATGACAAATTTGTTTCGGTTTCGATTGTTCAATGCAGGGCGTGCTCGGTAATAAAATTATGTTAATTTCTTTCCTTAAGCCAGGGCTTTTCAGCGGTCAAAATCTTATCATCGGAGGAATTACATTACGAGATTTGAGGGGATGTTGAGTTATGGAGAGTAAAAAAAGTTCATCGGCTATAGTGCTTCCAGCAATAAACTTTATCCAAAAAACACCTCCTCCCCCTCCTTCCCCAACATCAGCCATAGCTCATTCAACTAACCCTATTCCACTCTTTTCTTTATGCTATTTTTTTTATTCCTTCCCAATCCCTCATTTGGCCTCGTTTTCAACTGAAGGATTTCGTTTTTCTTGGAATTGCTTAAATATTTCACTGCACGAAAACCTTCCTTTTCCATCTGTAAATCTCTTTTCATTAGACACCTCACCAACGGACAATTACCAACTGGACTTTCCCCATATCTTTTTTATTGAACTTTTTCACTCTCCATTACTTAATATTTTTCAAATTTTGAATTTTGGCTTTTCTACCGCCAACTATATTATAGATTTGATGATAAGATTTTAAACTTTGAAAAGCCTGGCTCAAGGAAAGAAAAATAAACATGTTTTTATCGAGTACACCTTGCACTGAACAATCAAAGATGAAATAGATTTGTCATCCACTCATCGTTATCTCTCTTCCTTCGTTTATCCTTATAATTGCTCTATCTCGTATGTTGAGCCTAACCCATTTCAATATAGGTTCAATTCTACTAAAGGTAGTCTCATTTTATATATATATATATATATATATATATAAAATGAGACTACTTTTAGTAGAATTGAATATATATATATATATATATATATATATATATATATATATATATATATATATATGATCGAGAGAAAGAGAGAGAGAAACTTTGAGATAGCGATTGAAAAAGAGAGCCAAGGAAGCAAAAACAAGTGCCTATGACCCACTAAATGATACGATCAATCGCCAATATGCATTCATATATTTCAATCTAGTTTAGACTAAAGTATTTCAAGATACTATAGAGGAAAGCTTCTGATTTTAGACTCTTGAATTGCGATTATATGGCATGAATTCATATTCGGTCAACAGAACTAGAATTCAATATTCTTCAGCAAAACGACCTCCGAACCCGGATTTCACAGCTTAACTTTTCTCCCCCTTACTCCCCTTTTAAGGGCAATTGATGATTTATACAATCGGCATAATCAATCAGCACAGCAAGGCGTCTGGGAAAGTAAATGTTCTAATCAGTTTTTGCAGTTATCCAATTTTTGGTCTCAGCGCCATCTTGGATTCTCCCGTTGCGTTTTGCAGACACAACTTGTACTCACATTCAGGGGATGTAATATGTGGCAAGGTATATAGTACTGCTACTGGATATTACTTGATATTAAAGCTGAATATTTTTGGGATTTATCAAACATCTTATACAGGTAAGACGAAATACAAAGTCATTTTATCTTTGATTATTATTTCTGCTTACACGGAGGTTATGTTTTCGGTCGAGTTTGTTTGTGAACAGCCTAGCGTCCACATCGCTTGACCAATCATTACTAAACTTAGTCAAACTATCGGTTATAGTCTTACTTAGACCTGATTTAAATTTGGGATATTTAGGTCAAAGCAGAAGGTCAGTATCACGAAAAAGGTGAACATCGCACTTTTGGTGATAACTTCGGTTCTTTTATTCGTAAAACTTCGCTACCTGATCCATGTTGTAGCCAATGATGTCCTGCATCTTATATGATCCTCACATTGAAAAGTTCGGTCACGTCAAAATCTTGACAGAATTTCAAATTCCGATTTTACCAATATTGATGTCTGGATCTGATGCTTTTTGATGACACAAACCAAACTATAAGCCCGATTAAGTAAAATAGTTATTTTCGTAGTTACTAATGGTTTCCCTGGCATAACTTCGTGAATACTTTATATAATATGAAGAATTAAGGCCTCTATAAACCTAACCCTAACACTAAATTTCTTAATATTTTATATAATATGGAGAATTAAGGCCCTTATAAACCTAACCCTAACCTTCTTAATACTTTATATAATATGGAGAATTAAGGCCCTTGTGACCCTAACTCTAACCTCGTGAATGCTTTATATAATATGGAGAATTAAGGCCCTATAACCCTAACCCTTATAAGCCTTTGATCCATAGTTATGTTATCAGGCGGAGGTATGTAGTCTCATGGTTGACCTATCTTCTATTTTTTATTGACGTCTTTCCGTCAGTCATAATTTTTTAAACGTAATAAATACATTGCGAAATAATAAAGAATACCTCATTTAGCTAATCTTATATTCCAATCTAATTTAATCTAAATATGAATAAATTCGAATCTTTCCTAAGTATATTAACATCAAAACCTTTAAACTTAAATATAACGATGCAGTATATATAGTAATCTGTAAACTCCGTCAAACAAAACCCGCTTTTTCACATTTGCATATTTATTTTCTTCTTAAGTTTGTAATAAATTAAACTTCTGTAATATACATTTATAATTGGTATTGTCAAATTTTATTAGATATTCATAGTATTTCCTCGATAATAATATTATTATGATTATAAATAAAAATAATAAAAGAGATTTTATTTAAAAACTAGCTGCCCCGTGCCCCGGCGCTGCCCAGAAAAGTCGAATAACTCGAGAAATTCCTTGCAAAATCTATAACTTTTGACTTATTTGGTGCTTATGACTGCCCAGCGCGAATACAGACCCCACACTGTTAATGTAAAATAGCAGCTGAAACAATTAATGCAATACGTGTAGTAATAACTCTCTTGTCATGGTTAGTTGTTGCAATCTTGCTATTGAGAGTAATCCTTCTAGACTGCGGCAATAAATATTTTAGTCTGAATCCAGAGTGTCCTGATTTGGGTAGATGGATTTTTACCTACATTAAAAACCGACCTATATCTAACTGTGCCGTCGTGTGGAGGCAAGTAAACCCGGTCCGTAAACTGCATAAGCACCATACAGAAGCAAATAATGTATTATATAATACAGCAGGACCTGTGTCCCGGCGCTGCGCATGAGAGATATAAGTATTAGAGTATTAATTCGTAACAAAAAAGTTGAAAAGAACTCTGTAAGTAATTTAGGTGATTAAAATAGGAGTTATCAATTTTTTGAATCAAACAAAATATAGTTTTCTCTGTTTAGTGTGACCGACCCGTCCCCCAGTACGATTTTAAGTAGAAGTTTTTTTGTAAAAATACCCCTCTCCACCATAAAAATATAATTAAATGTGATCCAAAAGTATACGTGAATGTTTCCAATTTCACTAAAGGAAAAATCCTTTTAGACTGATACAATATTTATCCGAATCCGGAGTGGCCTTTTTGCTTGTGGAAATAATTTACCAACTATAAAAAACAGTGTTTGTTTTCAATGTATTGAAAATCAATCTGCTGGGGGAAAAAAAAATTGCCGCAGTCTAGAATGATTTCTTCTTCACTGATATAGGAGAGAAAATAATAAGTTTAGTACGTCACTGACCGAGAGTAGAAGAGATTAAGTAACAGATACTACACTGTAAAGTTAATTATCATTTTGAAAATTAGAAAAGAATAGGTAAAAATAAAGTGAATCAAATTAACGTTATTGATAATTGTAGTAAGTAAATAAAGAAATGAATATTTTTTTGGATGGGGGGAAATTTATCTACTGGAGAAAAAAGCAAACATTGACACAGTCTAGAAGGATTTATTCGTCATAATCTTATTTTTTATTGTAATAAGTAAATAAATAAAAAAGAGAGTGAGACGTAGTGAGCGGATGATTATAATAGATAAAAATTGAAAGGGAATAAAATAATTAAAATTATAAATCACTAAAAGTATCGAATTTTCCGAGAATTGTAATAGGAACAAATTATATGAAATAATAAAAAAATAAAAATAAAAATAAAAATAAAAATAAAAAAATAAAATAAAATAAAATAAAATAATGATGCTGATGCTGATGATGATAATATATTATGTTCTGTAATTGTTGCAATATTGTTCGGAAAATACGGATCGTCAAAACTGTAACAATTTACCTGTTTTGTCTGTGTTTTTATTACTGCACAGTTTCGTGGAAGGAAGCTATTACGGGTGTCCGTAAGATTTCTTATGATTAAATGGATGTGTTGTAACCGTCGATCGCTATTCGCTCTACGCTGTGAGTTGTTTTTAATTCCGTTATAAGCCGTGAAAGTGTTATGGATTAAATTGCCGAATTTCTTAAGATATAAAAGTATAACATTTAAAAAGAAAGTATACGTGCAACAATCGAAGATTCGCAACTGAAATCAATTGTCTCGAGGAGATTGCTAAGTACTTGACGCCATTTTGAATCAATGTTCGAAAGAATTTATACTGTTCGTTATCATCATTATTATTATTAATATTAATATTATTATAATTAATTTTACTTGTAATCTAAAGTAAGACGAACGCGACACAGAGAATACCAAGCGGAAGTAAACACAAACAGACTCACAGATACTTTCACACTTACCAAACTAAATAATAAAATAATAATAAAATAGCCACATCACTTTCAAAAGCACACAAAGTAGACTCTAAACACCTTTAGACAACCCTTGGTCAGCATTCCCAACCCCAACGAATACATATGATACCCCGATGTTAGCATATAACTACCCAGCACCGAGGCAGCTTCATTTCCGCCTTTTACCACCATGCGATTCCAGTTAACCCATATAATCATTTCCGATGAAGAACGCAGTTAGTTCGAAATATAGAATAGTACCCCTCCCTCCCCCCAAAAAGCAAATACATTGTGTTTAAGCCTCAGCTACCACCCATTCATAATAAAATCTATCTATCTATCTATCTTTATATAAAAGGTATCAATATTTTTATTTATACAAACATTATTTGGCTACACATTTGCAAAACATGTTTCAGTCACAGCTATACGATAGTTGAACTTGATCAATGCCAACGTGTTTGCTTTACCGTTTCATTTAGTGGAATGAGACGAGATTTTTGTCTAAAATAAACAGGTGATCAACTCATAAATACTAAAAAGGTCAAGGGCGTGTGCGTGCACTGCCACATAACTCCATGAATGAATCCTTACTTTATCAAGTCGGAATCATAATCACTTTGAGATTACTGTTGACATAATGTTTTATATATACGTGTGTGTATCGAAATTATTTTCGAAAAGTGTCTCAGAAGGATAACACACTAAAACAATTTCGAGTTTAAAAAAAACTTTTTTCTTCAAAATAAATGTTAAAAAATGTTGTTTTTTTTTGACATTTTTAAAGATTTTATTTTAAAAGTTTCAATATTTCTCTTGGGTGAGAAAACTTTCTCGCCTGATTATTTTCTACATTAGCGCGTTATTTCTGTTTTCATTTTTTTTTTTTAAATTGTCGCCCGCGTTTTTTTTTTCGTTTAATTGTTGTCGCCTGTTTTCCTCGACGAACAAAGACACGTCTAGTTTTGTCGCTAAAATTACCAAACAGAAAATAAATCTAATTAAGAAAAAGAAAATGATACATTCGTTGTAATTATTTGAAAACATAAAACAAACAGTTCATTTTAAAGCTAATGTACTTAAATAAGTTAAAAGAACTCGAAATAATTCAATGTAAAACACAGTAGAAGCAACCCTACCGCAGATAATTGATAACTAATATCCCATAGGAGATTATCGCTTAGTTGATAAGAGAGCATAGTCGAGAGCAGCATTTTTCGACCTCTCGGTCTTTCGACTGAGATCAAAGCGTAGTATCGAGTGTCTGTATATACAGGGTGGGCCAAAACAAGGGTCCTATCTTTAAATTTGAATAACTTGAATTTGAATAACTTCCACAAAATAAAAGTTAAACTCACCAAACTTTATGTGTGTGTAGACTGACCTTTCCGAGATGTTTTGAAATAAACAAAACAAATTTTAGCCGAAAAACACTTCTTAAAACTTACAAAAACTAAAATATTGTTTTTTACACTGTTTTGAGTTTTTTAAGCAAAAATGATGTTTTCTAAATGAGGGTACTTTCCTTAGGGCTAATACGGCTCATGCTTGCTTCGGAAGGGGTCCTTTACTTATTCTAAAAAAAAATCAATAAATAAAAAAGTTATGAATCTTTAAAAATAGGACCCTTATTTTTGCCCACCCTGTATAACCGTATTTATTTATTTATGATAGAACTATGAAAAAATTCAAAATTGCAAACTGATTTGATAATAGCCTAAGTAGGACGGCCACTAGAGCAAATGTGGTATTGTTGTGACTGAGATGATTCTAATTAAGAGTATAATAGAGAGGGTGAAAATAATAGATATATGCTTCATGGGTTATTTACAAATAACGATTACTTATTAATTAAAGCAATTAAAATGGGGTATTTCTTTCAACCATAACTAAATCCCCAAACTAGGGGACGTAGCATTTATTTTATGTGATTTTCCCTGCACTTTTGATGGTCTTGTACCGAATTTGATTTGAATATAAATATTTTATGTTTACTGCAAATAAGTAATTCAAAGTGTAGTATCTGTTCCGATGGATACTACTATTGCCCTGTACAGCTTTGCCTTATCTTTGAGAAATGGTCAGTTTATTGCTAATCGCCTGAGGCGCACCTACCGGGGAATGCCGACGAGGCCGCCAACGTGCGTTAATCCTAGTGCGATGGCTAACGACACCTGACCTTGTGTCTAGCTTCCTGGAGTGTAGATAAATAAAATTACTTTGACTTTGTTTTTAACCTCTTTGAGGTAAATAACTCAACTTTTTACCCTTGTGTAACCCTTGCGTAACCCTTAAAATAAATTACACACTTCAAGGACCCCCTGCGCAAAAATCCTTGGTGAAGATGTAGCAGACAATACAAAAATACGTTAGTCACGTGATGTGATCTTTCTCTCTCTTTGACAGAGATGGCTGAGGTGAAAAGACGACCGCGGTACACCCTCTTTTTATCACAGGTTCTTTTCCCCTTATAATATATGACATTTACACGTCCCAGGTAGATGGATATTTGTTACCTATTCTATCAACACTCATATTATAACCATTCTTTATTAGCATAGACTAGCCAAAATATCCTCCCTACGGTCGTATATTTTAGCTAGGCTGTCGCGTCTTTTCCTCTTGCGACTGAATAGTTCAACAGTCAACCGAGCGGGTTCAGTGAGTTGTTTAAGTGAGTAAATTTGAAATACTTTAATAAGTTCAGTCAGTTAGCTCTGTCAGTAATGACTAAGACTGCAGGTTTCGCGGTTTCGATTCCCAGTGTCGGCGTCAAGTTTCGTTATTGTTTAATTATTTATGTTCAGAAACATTATCCATTATATTATAAGTAGATAGATCTTCTCTCTCACTAATTAATCCAAATCAAAATACACGTAAGAAGCTCTCTCACTTTACATTTATTGATACGCACCCCACAATAAATAAGGAGTCAGTTTAGAATTAGAGGTTGGTGGGTGAGGGTTAGGGTTAAATTTAGAGTTAGGGTTATCTACTTTACATCGTTTCCTTCATCGATTCATCACTTCATCATATCATAAGATATTTATCTTTCAGTTTTCTCTCAACCCACATATGTTGAACATATCGTTCGTATTCATTGAAATCGAAAATGTCTGTCTATCTCTCTATGAGTCCCAGAGGTAGAAGCGACAATCCCACCTTCCACGAAGATATTGAACACGGGAATATTTGGTGGAACACCTCCCAAGTATACCTCCTGAAACAAATATACGGGTTGTAAAAACACAAAAGTTTTTATTACTTACTCAAGATAATAAAATCCACGCCATTGAGCATTTTCACAATCATATCGTTGACCTCCTATTTCTCCCCCCACATAAACTCACACATATCGCTGCCAATCGTTCTGTGATGCGTTCCACAGTGTTGTTTATTCTACATACTGTACGACGAGAATTGAGTGTTTTGATCGATATCAACGTGGAGACCTAGACCTTAACCCTAACCGTAACCCTAACACCAACTCGACGCATGTTTAGAAATAACTCACAAAAGTAGGTAAAGGGCGTGTGTGCGCACTGCCCATGAGCGACGGGGCTATGTTTCTTTTATGATTATTTTCATTTGCGTGGGGCTGTTCTACAAAATATCTGAAAACGAAACAAATGGGTTAAAATGAGTTTACAGTTAAAAATTTCCTGATAGTTACCAACTTCGAGAATATACACCTAAAGAAGGCCAGAGAATAGATCGGCTGTAATGATGTAAATACAACACCAACAGAGATGAGGTCAAACAGAATTCTCATTTTGGTGTCTATATTCAATATTAAAGAGAATTTGATTTGTCTATACAAATTATATATTCTGTGAAATTTGAACACTTTTAAAGAAATGTTGACATGAGGTTATTGATAAAAATAAGATATCTAAAAAGGCGTAATACATAGAGTCTACTTGAAAAGAGTAAAGCCCCCGAAATATCATGAATATTTCAAACTATATAAAAATAACAATGAGTTAATTTTTAATTCGAACGGGTTGGCATTGATGAATGTCGCTTTTTGTGATTTTTAATCTATTGTGGTTTAACATTTTTCTTCGAGAATTTTTGTTGGAATAATTTTATAACCTATTCTGTCGATTTGTTTAAAAAGTTATTTTCTGTTTATTTTTAGATCGCTAAAATAGAATCTACAGTTAAAAAAATATTTTCGACACCTCCATATTTTAAACAAACGAGTTATTTAAAATATTTTAGACACTTCCATATTTTCAATAAACGAGTTATTTAAAATATTTGCGACACCTCCATATTTTCAACAAACGAGTTATTTGAAATATTTTAACACTTCCATATTTTAAACAAACTAGTTATTTAAAAAATTTCAACACCTCCATATTTTCAACAAACGAGTTATTTAAAATATTTTAGACACCTCCATATTTTCAACAAACGAGTTATTTATAATATTCTTGACACTTGCATATTTTCAATAAACGAGTTATTTAAAATATTTGCAACACCTCCATATTTTCAACAAACGAGTTATTTAAAATATTTTTGACACTTGCATATTTTCAACAAACGAGTTATTTAAAATATTTGCAACACCTCCATATTTTCAACAAACGAGTTATTTAAAATATTTTAACACTTCCATATTTTCAATAAACGAGTTATTTAAAATATTGCGACACCTCCATATTTTCAACAAACGAGTTATTTAAAATATTTTAACACTTCCATATTTTCAACAAACGAGTTATTTACAATTTTAGCGACACCTCCATATTTTCAACAAACGAGTAATTTAAAATATTTTCGACACCTCCATATTTTCAACAAACGAGATATTTAAAATATTTGCAACACCTCCATATTTTCAACAAACGGGTTATTTAAAATATTTTTGACACTTTCATATTTTAAAAAAAGCAGTTATTTAAAATATTTCAACACCTCCATATCTTCAACAAACGAGTTATTTAAAATATTTTCGACACTTCAATATTTTCAACAAACGAGCTATTGAAAATATTTTCGACACCTCCATATTTTCAACAAACGAGTTATTTAAAATTTTTGAGACACCTCCATATTTTAACGAACGATTTATTTAAAATATTTTCGACACCTCCATATTTTCAACAAACGAGTTATTTAAAATATTTTCGACATCTCCATATTTTCAACAACCCAGTTATTTAAAATATTTTCGACATCTCCATATTTTAACGAACGAGTTATTTAAAATATTTTCGACATCTCCATATTTTCAACAAACGAGTTATTTAAAATATTTTCAACACTTCCATATTTTCAACAAACGAGTTATTTAAAATATTTCAACATCTCCATATTTTAACGAACGATTTATTTAAAATATTTTCGACATCTCCATATTTTCAACAAACGAGTTATTTAAAATATTTTCAATACTTCCATATTTTCAACAAACGAGTTATTTAAAATATTTGCGACACCTCCATATTTTCAACAAACGAGTTATTAAAAATCTTGTTTAAAAATGGCGAAAATTAACTGGCAACCAAATATTTAAAAAAATGTAAATCTATTTTTCTTTGATTTCACATGTAAATTATTGTTCACGTGTTTATTAGCATCATTGAACACAAGTGCGTATATTTCTAAGAAATTATTCCAATCGCTTGTAATGCGTTCCTTGATTGACGTCACCACACGCGCATCTGTCCGTGTGCTTTTATTTTACCGTTGTATTCCACCAATGACGTATGAAACACAAAAAGAGAAACAAAACGAATGTTTACTTGACCTTCGGGCTAAGAGCAAAGTGTATTATCTGTTCGGTGTTAGCAGGCAATCAATCTCAGGCATTACTTCCTCCTTTCACAAGGATGATGGTTTTATTGCTTGTTTTTTTGTGACGCTCTTATTCGTGAGAGAATGGATGATGCAGTTATTTTTTATTCTAATCCAGAGTAAACCTTCTTTTAGGAGCTGAATGTACCCCGTATTAAAAAATGACCTTATGTCTAACTCTGCCCTTGAGGGAAGCGGGTAAACCGGGTCAAAATGGAGTGCTTTAACATTAAAATTCGAATATGATGTATTGAAAACAATGAAAATGCATTTTGATTAAAAAAATATCATTTTTTCCTTGGATAAGTTCATTCACAAGCAAATTGCATCGGGTTTGGATTAACATGTAGTCTTTGTCTTCAGTCAGAATATTAAAAGTACTCATAATGGTGGATATCGGATGAGAAGAGACTTGGGTTTAATCGGACTAGAGTAACATGAACAAAAATTGCATCCAGTGGCTAAAATAAACAATGCGTATAGTTGTCCTGATCTGAATAAAAATTCATGGATGCTTATACGCTTGCACAAGGAGACCCGATCATATGAGGTTGGGTAGGCGACATGCCGTAGTTGCGTAAGCAACATATCAGAAGATCGATAGTCAACTGTTTTAACCACTCCGATTCTTGATCTTGAAAAAGACTTATTAGAGGTTCAAGCGATGGTTTATCTCACGTTAACAGTTTGTGCGCACATCTAACTCATTTGAACCTGCAGTGATTTTACTCATTCATCACAGATTGAACACAAAAAAATATACAATTCTCTACTTATATATGAGCTTTTGTCGTCCGCTTTTAAGCACATCATCAATATACGACCAAGACCAAGATTAATTTTATTTCATGTTATTGTTCCATCTACAGACTGTTCTTATAAAATGTTATTGTTCCATCTACAGACTGTTCTTATAAAATGTTATTGTTCCATCTACAGACTGTTCTTATAAAATGTTATTGCTCAATCTACAGGCTGGTCTTATAAAATGTTATTGTTCCATCGCCAGACTGTTCTTATATAATGTTATTGTTCCATCTACAGACTGTTCTTATAAAATGTTATTGCTCCATCTACAGACTGTTCTTATAAAATGTTATTGCTCCATCTACAGACTGTTCTTATAAAATGTTATTGCTCCATCGCCAGACTGTTCTTATAAAATGTTATTGCTCCATCTACAGACTGTTCTTATAAAATGTTATTGTTCCATCTACAGACTGTTCTGATAAAATGTTATTGCTCCATCTACAGACTGTTCTTATAAAATGTTATTGTTCCATCTACAGACTGTTCTTATAAAATGTTATTGTTCCATCTACAGACTGTTCTTATAAAATGTTATTGTTCCATCTACAGACTGTTCTTATAAAATGTTATTGCTCAATCTACAGGCTGGTCTTATAAAATGTTATTGTTCCATCGCCAGACTGTTCTTATATAATGTTATTGTTCCATCTACAGACTGTTCTTATAAAATGTTATTGCTCCATCTACAGACTGTTCTTATAAAATGTTATTGCTCCATCTACAGACTGTTCTTATAAAATGTTATTGCTCCATCGCCAGACTGTTCTTATAAAATGTTATTGCTCCATCTACAGACTGTTCTTATAAAATGTTATTGTTCCATCTACAGACTGTTCTGATAAAATGTTATTGCTCCATCTACAGACTGTTCTTATAAAATGTTATTGTTCCATCTACAGACTGTTCTTATAAAATGTTATTGTTCCATCTACAGACTGTTCTTATAAAATGTTATTGTTCCATCTACAGACTGTTCTTATAAAATGTTATTGCTCCATCTACAGACTGTTCTTATAAAATGTTATTGCTCCATCTACAGACTGTTCTTATAAAATGTTATTGTTCCATCTACAGGCTGTTCTTATAAAATGTTATTGTTCCATCTACAGACTGTTCTTATAAAATGTTATTGCTCCATCTACAGACTGTTCTTATAAAATTTTATTGTTCCATCTACAGACTGTTCTTATAAAATGTTATTGCTCCATCTACAGACTGTTCTCATAAAATGTTATTGCTCCATCTACAGACTGTTCTTATAAAATGTTATTGTTCCATCTACAGACTGTTCTTATAAAATGTTATTGTTCCATCTACAGACTGTTCTCATAAAATGTTATTGTTCCATCTACAGACTGTTCTCATAAAATGTTATTGTTCCATCTACAGACTGTTCTCATAAAATGTTATTGTTCCATTTACAGACTGTTCTCATAAAATGTTATTGCTCCATCTACAGACTGTTCTTATAAAATGTTATTGTTCTATCTACAGACTGTTCTTATAAAATGTTATTGCTCCATCTACAGACTGTTCTTATAAAATGTTATTGTTCCATCTACAGACTGTTCTCATAAAATGTAATTGTTCCATCTACAGACTGTTCTCATAAAATGTTATTGTTCCATCTACAGACTGTTCTCATAAAATGTTATTGTTCCATCTACAGACTGTTCTCATAAAATGTTATTGTTCCATCTACAGACTGTTCTCATAAAATGTTATTGCTCCATCTACAGACTGTTCTTATAAAATGTTATTGTTCCATCTACAAGCTGTTCTTATAAAATGTTATTGTTACATCTACAGACTGTTCTTATAAAATGTTATTGTTCCATCTACAGACTGTTCTTATAAAATGTTATTGTTCCATCTACAGACTGTTCTTATAAAATGTTATTGTTCCATCTACAGACTGTTCTTATAAAATGTTATTGTTCCATCTACAGACTGTTCTTATAAAATGTTATTGCTCAATCTACAGGCTGGTCTTATAAAATGTTATTGCTCCATCGCCAGACTGTTCTTATATAATGTTATTGTTCCATCTACAGACTGTTCTTATAAAATGTTATTGCTCCATCTACAGACTGTTCTTATAAAATGTTATTGCTCCATCTACAGACTGTTCTTATAAAATGTTATTGTTCCATCTACAGACTGTTCTTATAAAATGTTATTGCTCCATCTACAGACTGTTCTTATAAAATGTTATTGCTCAATCTACAGACTGTTCTTATAAAATGTTATTGCTCCATCTACAGACTGTTCTTATAAAATGTTATTGTTCCATCTACAGACTGTTCTTATAAAATGTTATTGCTCCATCTACAGACTGTTCTTATAAAATGTTATTGCTCCATCTACAGACTGTTCTTATAAAATGTTATTGCCCCATCTACAGACTGTTCTTATAAAATGTTATTGTTCCATCTACAGACTGTTCTTATAAAATGTTATTGTTCCATCTACAGGCTGTTCTTATAAAATGTTATTGTTCCATCTACAGACTGTTCTTATAAAATGTTATTGCTCCATCTACAGACTGTTCTTATAAAATGTTATTGTTCCATCTACAGACTGTTCTTATAAAATGTTATTGCTCCATCGCCAGACTGTTCTTATATAATGTTATTGTTCCATCTACAGACTGTTCTTATAAAATGTTATTGCTCCATCTACAGACTGTTCTTATAAAATGTTATTGCTCCATCTACAGACTGTTCTTATAAAATGTTATTGCTCCATCGCCAGACTGTTCTTATAAAATGTTATTGCTCCATCTACAGACTGTTCTTATAAAATGTTATTGTTCCATCTACAGACTGTTCTGATAAAATGTTATTGCTCCATCTACAGACTGTTCTTATAAAATGTTATTGTTCCATCTACAGACTGTTCTTATAAAATGTTATTGTTCCATCTACAGACTGTTCTTATAAAATGTTATTGTTCCATCTACAGACTGTTCTTATAAAATGTTATTGCTCCATCTACAGACTGTTCTTATAAAATGTTATTGCTCCATCTACAGACTGTTCTTATAAAATGTTATTGTTCCATCTACAGGCTGTTCTTATAAAATGTTATTGTTCCATCTACAGACTGTTCTTATAAAATGTTATTGCTCCATCTACAGACTGTTCTTATAAAATTTTATTGTTCCATCTACAGACTGTTCTTATAAAATGTTATTGCTCCATCTACAGACTGTTCTCATAAAATGTTATTGCTCCATCTACAGACTGTTCTTATAAAATGTTATTGTTCCATCTACAGACTGTTCTTATAAAATGTTATTGTTCCATCTACAGACTGTTCTCATAAAATGTTATTGTTCCATCTACAGACTGTTCTCATAAAATGTTATTGTTCCATCTACAGACTGTTCTCATAAAATGTTATTGTTCCATTTACAGACTGTTCTCATAAAATGTTATTGCTCCATCTACAGACTGTTCTTATAAAATGTTATTGTTCTATCTACAGACTGTTCTTATAAAATGTTATTGCTCCATCTACAGACTGTTCTTATAAAATGTTATTGTTCCATCTACAGACTGTTCTCATAAAATGTAATTGTTCCATCTACAGACTGTTCTCATAAAATGTTATTGTTCCATCTACAGACTGTTCTCATAAAATGTTATTGTTCCATCTACAGACTGTTCTCATAAAATGTTATTGTTCCATCTACAGACTGTTCTCATAAAATGTTATTGCTCCATCTACAGACTGTTCTTATAAAATGTTATTGTTCCATCTACAAGCTGTTCTTATAAAATGTTATTGTTACATCTACAGACTGTTCTTATAAAATGTTATTGTTCCATCTACAGACTGTTCTTATAAAATGTTATTGTTCCATCTACAGACTGTTCTTTTAAAATGTTATTGTTCCATCTACAGACTGTTCTTATAAAATGTTATTGTTCCATCTACAGACTGTTCTTATAAAATGTTATTGCTCCATCTACAGACTGTTCTTATAAAATGTTATTGTTCCATCTACAGGCTGTTCTTATAAAATGTTATTGTTCCATCTACAGACTGTTCTCATAAAATGTTATTGTTCCATCTACAGACTGTTCTCATAAAATGTTATTGTTCCATCTACAGACTGTTCTCATAAAATGTTATTGTTCCATCTACAGACTGTTCTCATAAAATGTTATTGTTCCATCTACAGACTGTTCTCATAAAATGTTATTGCTCCATCTACAGACTGTTCTTATAAAATGTTATTGTTCCATCTACAGACTGTTCTTATAAAATGTTATTGCTCCATCTACAGACTGTTCTCATAAAATGTTATTGTTCCATCTACAGACTGTTCTCATAAAATGTTATTGTTCCATCTACAGACTGTTCTCATAAAATGTTATTGTTCCATCTACAGACTGTTCTCATAAAATGTTATTGCTCCATCTACAGACTGTTCTTATAAAATGTTATTGTTCCATCTACAAGCTGTTCTTATAAAATGTTATTGTTCCATCTACAGACTGTTCTTATAAAATGTTATTGTTTCATCTACAGACTGTTCTCATAAAATGTTATTGCTCTATCTACAGACTGTTCTTATAAAATGTTATTGCTCCATCTACAGACTGTTCTTATAAAATGTTATTGTTCCATCTACAGACTGTTCTTATAAAATGTTATTGCTCCATCTACAGACTGTTCTTATAAAATGTTATTGTTCCATCTACAGACTGTTCTTATAAAATTTTATTGTTCCATCTACAGACTGTTCTTATAAAATGTTATTGTTCCATCTACAGACTGTTCTCATAAAATGTTATTGCTCTATCTACAGACTGTTCTTATAAAATGTTATTGCTCCATCTACAGACTGTTCTTATAAAATGTTATTGTTCCATCTACAGACTGTTCTTATAAAATGTTATTGTTCCATCTACAGACTGTTCTTATAAAATGTTATTGTTCCATCTACAGACTTTTCTTATAAAATGTTATTGTTCCATCTACAGACTGTTCTTATAAAATGTTATTGCTTCATCTACAGACTGTTCTTATAAAATGTTATTGTTCCATCTACAGACTGTTCTTATAAAATGTTATTGTTCCATCTACAGACTGTTCTTATAAAATGTTATTGTTCCATCTACAGACTGTTCTTATAAAATGTTATTGTTCCATCTACAGACTGTTCTTATAAAATGTTATTGTTCCATCTACAGGCTGTTCTTATAAAATGTTATTGTTCCATCTACAGACTGTTCTTATAAAATGTTATTGTTCCATCTACAGACTGTTCTTATAAAATGTTATTGTTCCATCTACAGACTGTTCTCATAAAATGTTATTGTTCCATCTACAGGCTGTTCTTATAAAATGTTATTGCTCCATCTACAGACTGTTCTTATAAAATGTTATTGCTCCATCTACAGACTGTTCTTATAAAATGTTATTGCTCCATCTACAGACTGTTCTTATAAAATGTTATTGTTCCATCTACAGACTGTTCTTATAAAATGTTATTGTTCCATCTACAGACTGTTCTTATAAAATGTTATTGTTCCATCTACAGGCTGTTCTTATAAAATGTTATTGTTCCATCAACAGACTGTTCTTATAAAATGTTATTGCTCGATCAACAGACTGTTCTTATAAAATGTTATTGCTCCATCTACAGACTGTTCTTATAAAATGTTATTGTTCCATCTACGGACTGTTCTTATAAAATGTTATTGCTCCATCTACAGACTGTACTTATAAAATGTTATTGTTCCATCTACAGACTGTTCTTATAAAATGTTATTGCTCGATCTACAGACTGTTCTTATAAAATGTTATTGCTCCATCTACAGACTCTTCTTATAAAATGTTATTGTTCCATCTACAGGCTGTTCTTATAAAATGTTATTCTTCCATCTACAGACTGTTCTTATAAAATGTTATTGCTCCATCTACAGACTGTTCTTATAAAATGTTATTGTTCCATCTACAGACTGTTCTTATAAAATGTTATTGCTCCATCTACAGACTGTTCTCATAAAATGTTATTGTTCCATCTACAGGCTGTTCTTATAAAATGTTATTGCTCCATCTACAGACTGTTCTTATAAAATGTTATTGCTCCATCTACAGACTGTTCTTATAAAATGTTATTGCTCCATCTACAGACTGTTCTTATAAAATGTTATTGTTCCATCTACAGACTGTTCTTATAAAATGTTATTGTTCCATCTACAGACTGTTCTTATAAAATGTTATTGTTCCATCTACAGGCTGTTCTTATAAAATGTTATTGTTCCATCTACAGACTGTTCTTATAAAATGTTATTGCTCCATCTACAGACTGTTCTTATAAAATGTTATTGTTCCATCTACAGACTGTTCTTATAAAATGTTATTGCTCCATCTACAGACTGTTCTCATAAAATGTTATTGCTCCATCTACAGACTGTTCTTATAAAATGTTATTGTTCCATCTACAGACTGTTCTTATAAAATGTTATTGTTCCATCTACAGGCTGTTCTTATAAAATGTTATTGTTCCATCTACAGACTGTTCTCATAAAATGTTATTGTTCCATCTACAGACTGTTCTCATAAAATGTTATTGCTCCATCTACAGACTGTTCTCATAAAATGTTATTGTTCCATCTACAGACTGTTCTCATAAAATGTTATTGCTCCATCTACAGACTGTTCTTATAAAATGTTATTGTTCCATCTACAAGCTGTTCTTATAAAATGTTATTGTTCCATCTACAGACTGTTCTTATAAAATGTTATTGTTCCATCTACAGACTGTTCTCATAAAATGTTATTGCTCTATCTACAGACTGTTCTTATAAAATGTTATTGCTCCATCTACAGACTGTTCTTATAAAATGTTATTGTTCCATCTACAGACTGTTCTTATAAAATGTTATTGCTCCATCTACAGACTGTTCTTATAAAATGTTATTGTTCCATCTACAGACTGTTCTTATAAAATGTTATTGTTCCATCTACAGACTGTTCTTATAAAATGTTATTGCTCCATCTACAGACTGTTCTTATAAAATGTTATTGTTCCATCTACAGACTGTTCTTATAAAATGTTATTGTTCCATCTACAGACTGTTCTTATAAAATGTTATTGCTCCATCTACAGACTGTTCTTATAAAATGTTATTGTTCCATCTACAGGCTGTTCTTATAAAATGTTATTGCTCCATCTACAGACTGTTCTTATAAAATGTTATTGCTCCATCTACAGACTGTTCTTATAAAATGTTATTGCTCCATCTACAGACTGTTCTTATAAAATGTTATTGCTCCATCTACAGACTGTTCTTATAAAATGTTATTGCTCCATCTACAGACTGTTCTTATAAAATGTTATTGCTCCATCTACAGACTGTTCTTATAAAATGTTATTGCTCCATCTACAGACTGTTCTTATAAAATGTTATTGTTCCATCTACAGGCTGTTCTTATAAAATGTTATTGCTCCATCTACAGACTGTTCTTATAAAATGTTATTGTTCCATCTACAGGCTGTTCTTATAAAATATTATTGCTCCATCTACAGACTGTTCTTATAAAATGTTATTGTTCCATCTACAGACTGTTCTTATAAAATGTTATTGCTCCATCTACAGACTGTTCTTATAAAATGTTATTGCTCCATCTACAGACTGTTCTTATAAAATGTTATTGCTCCATCTACAGACTGTTCTTATAAAATATTATTGCTCTATCTACAGGCTGTTCTTATAAAATGTTATTGCTCCATCTACAGACTGTTCTTATAAAATGTTATTGCTCAATCTACAGACTGTTCTTATAAAATGTTATTGCTCCATCTACAGACTGTTCTTATAAAATGTTATTGTTCCATCTACAGACTGTTCTTATAAAATGTTATTGCTCCATCTACAGACTGTTCTTATAAAATGTTATTGCTCCATCTACAGACTGTTCTTATAAAATGTTATTGCTCCATCTACAGACTGTTCTTATAAAATATTATTGCTCCATCTACAGACTGTTCTTATAAAATGTTATTGTTCCATCTACAGACTGTTCTTATAAAATGTTATTGCTCCATCTACAGACTGTTCTTATAAAATGTTATTGCTCCATCTACAGACTGTTCTTATAAAATGTTATTGCTCCATCTACAGACTGTTCTTATAAAATGTTATTGCTCCATCTACAGACTGTTCTTATAAAATGTTATTGCTCCATCTACAGACTGTTCTTATAAAATGTTATTGCTCCATCTACAGACTGTTCTTATAAAATATTATTGCTCCATCTACAGGCTGTTCTTATAAAATGTTATTGCTCCATCTACAGACTGTTCTTATAAAATGTTATTGCTCCATCTACAGACTGTTCTTATAAAATGTTATTGTTCCATCTACAGGCTGTTCTTATAAAATGTTATTGTTCCATCTACAGGCTGTTCTTATAAAATGTTATTGTTCCATCTACAGACTGTTCTTATAAAATGTTATTGTTCCATCTAGAGACTGTTCTCATAAAATGTTATTGCTCTATCTACAGACTGTTCTTATAAAATGTTATTGCTCTATCTACAGACTGTTCTTATAAAATGTTATTGTTCCATCTACAGACTGTTCTTATAAAATGTTATTGCTCCATCTACAGACTGTTCTTATAAAATGTTATTGTTCCATCTACAGACTGTTCTTATAAAATGTTATTGTTCCATCTATAGACTGTTCTTATAAAATGTTATTGCTTCATCTACAGACTGTTCTTATAAAATGTTATTGCTCTATCTACAGACTGTTCTTATAAAATGTAATTGTTCCATCTACAGACTGTTCTTATAAAATGTTATTGCTCCATCTACAGACTGTTCTTATAAAATGTTATTGTTCCATCTACAGACTGTTCTTATAAAATGTTATTGTTCCATCTACAGACTGTTCTTATAAAATGTTATTGCTCCATCTACAGACTGTTCTTATAAAATGTTATTGTTCCATCTACAGACTGTTCTTAAAAAATGTTATTGCTCCATCTACAGACTGTTCTTATAAAATGTTATTGTTCCATCTACAGACTGTTCTTATAAAATGTTATTATTCCATCTACAGACTGTTCTTATAAAATGTTATTGTTCCATCTACAGACTGTTCTTATAAAATGTTATTGTTCAATCTACAGGCTGTTCTTATAAAATGTTATTGTTCCATCTACAGGCTGTTCTTATAAAATGTTATTGTTCCATCTACAGACTGTTCTTATAAAATGTTATTGTTCCATCTACAGACTGTTCTTATAAAATGTTATTGCTCCATCTACCGACTGTTCTTATAAAATGTTATTGCTCCATCTACAGACTGTTCTTATAAAATGTTATTGCTCCATCTACAGACTGTTCTTATAAAATGTTATTGTTCCATCTACAGACTGTTCTTATAAAATGTTATTGTTCCATCTACAGACTGTTCTTATAAAATGTTATTGTTCCATCTACAGACTGTTCTTATAAAATGTTATTGTTCCATCTACAGGCTGTTCTTATAAAATGTTATTGCTCCATCTACAGATTGTTCTTATAAAATGTTATTGCTCCATCTACAGACTGTTCTTATAAAATGTTATTGCTCCATCTACAGGCTGTTCTTATAAAATGTTATTGCTCCATCTACAGACTGTTCTTATAAAATGTTATTGCTCCATCTACAGACTGTTCTTATAAAATGTTATTCCTCCATCTACAGACTGTTCTTATAAAATGTTATTGTTCCATCTACAGGCTGTTCTTATAAAATGTTATTGCTCCATCTACAGACTGTTCTTATAAAATATTATTGCTCCATCTACAGGCTGTTCTTATAAAATGTTATTGCTCCATCTACAGACTGTTCTTATAAAATGTTATTGTTCCATCTACAGGCTGTTCTTATAAAATATTATTGCTCCATCTACAGA
Source organism: Sepiola atlantica (assembly GCA_963556195.1). Classification (NCBI taxonomy): domain Eukaryota; kingdom Metazoa; phylum Mollusca; class Cephalopoda; order Sepiida; family Sepiolidae; genus Sepiola; species Sepiola atlantica. The sequence continues at coordinate 98,985,120 of OY744529.1, forward strand.
CTGTTCTTATAAAATGTTATTGTTCCATCTACAGACTGTTCTTATAAAATATTATTGCTCCATCTACAGGCTGTTCTTATAAAATGTTATTGCTTCATCTACAGGCTGTTCTTATAAAATGTTATTGCTCCATCTACAGACTGTTCTTATAAAATGTTATTGCTCCATCTACAGACTGTTCTTATAAAATGTTATTGCTCCATCTACAGACTGTTCTTATAAAATGTTATTGTTCCATCTACAGGCTGTTCTTATGAAATGTTATTGCTCCATCAACAGACTGTTCATATAAAATGTTATTGTTCCATCTACAGGCTGTTCTTATAAAATGTTATTGTTCCATCTACAGACTGTTCTTATAAAATGTTATTGCTCCATCTACAGACTGTTCTTATAAAATGTTATTGCTCCATCTACAGACTGTTCTTATAAAATGTTATTGTTCCATCTGCAGACTGTTCTTATAAAATGTTATTGTTCCATCTACAGACTGTTCTTATAAAATGTTATTGTTCCATCTACAGACTGTTCTTATTAAATATTATTGCTCCATCTACAGACTGTTCTTATAAAATGTTATTGCTCCATCTACAGACTGTTCTTATAAAATGTTATTGCTCCATCTACAGGCTGTTCTTATAAAATGTTATTGTTCAATCTACAGACTGTTCTTATAAAATGTTATTGTTCCATCTACAGACTGTTCTTATAAAATGTTATTGCTCCATCTACAGGCTGTTCTTATAAAATGTTATTGTTCCATCAACAGACTGTTCTTATAAAATGTTATTGCTCCATCTACAGACTGTTCTTATAAAATGTTATTGCTCCATCTACAGACTGTTCTTATAAAATGTTATTGCTCCATCTACAGACTGTTCTTATAAAATTCTATTGCTCCATCTACAGACTGTTCTTATAAAATGTTATTGCTCCATCTACAGACTGTTCTTATAAAATGTTATTGTTCCATCTACAGGCTGTTCTTGTAAAATGTTATTGTTCCATCTACAGACTGTTCTTATAAAATGTTATTGCTCCATCTACTAACTGTTCTTATAAAATGTTATTGTTCCATCTACAGACTGTTCTTATAAAATGTTATTGTTCCATCTACAGACTGTTCTTATAAAATGTTATTGTTCCATCTACAGACTGTTCTTATAAAATGTTATTGCTCCATCTACAGACTGTTCTTATAAAATGTTATTGTTCCATCTACAGACTGTTCTTATAAAATGTTATTGTTCCATCTACAGACTGTTCTTATAAAATGTTATTGTTCCATCTACAGACTGTTCTTATAAAATGTTATTGCTCCATCTACAGACTGTTCTTATAAAATGTTATTGTTCCATCTACAGACTGTTCTTATAAAATGTTATTGCTCCATCTACAGACTGTTCTTATTAAATATTATTGCTCCATCTACAGACTGTTCTTATAAAATGTTATTGCTCCATCTACAGACTGTTCTTATAAAATGTTATTGCTCCATCTACAGGCTGTTCTTATAAAATGTTATTGTTCCATCTACAGACTGTTCTTATAAAATGTTATTGCTCTATCTACAGACTGTACTTATAAAATGTTATTGTTCCATCTACAGACTGTTCTTATAAAATGTTATTGCTCCATCTACAGACTGTTCTTATAAAATGTTATTGTTCCATCTACAGACTGTTCTTATAAAATGTTATTGTTCCATCTACAGACTGTTCTTATAAAATGTTATTGTTCCATCTACAGACTGTTCTTATAAAATGTTATTGCTCCATCTACAGACTGTTCTTATAAAATGTTATTGCTCCATCTACAGACTGTTCTTATAAAATGTTATTGTTCCATCTACAGACTGTTCTTATAAAATGTTATTGTTCCATCTACAGACTGTTCTTATAAAATGTTATTGTTCCATCTACAGACTGTTCTTATAAAATGTTATTGTTCCATCTACAGACTGTTCTTATAAAATGTTATTGCTCCATCTACAGACTGTTCTTATAAAATGTTATTCCTCCATCTACAGACTGTTCTTATAAAATGTTATTGCTCCATCTACAGACTGTTCTTATAAAATGTTATTGCTCCATCTACAGACTGTTCTTATAAAATGTTATTGCTCCATCTACAGACTGTTCTTATAAAATGTTATTGCTCCATCTACAGACTGTTCTTATAAAATGTTATTGCTCCATCTACAGACTGTTCTTATAAAATGTTATTGCTCCATCTACAGACTGTTCTTATAAAATGTTATTGCTCCATCTACAGACTGTTCTTATAAAATGTTATTGTTCCATCTACAGGCTGTTCTTATAAAATGTTATTGTTCCATCTACAGACTGTTCTTATAAAATGTTATTGTTCCATCTACAGACTGTTCTTATAAAATGTTATTGTTCCATCTACAGACTGTTCTTATAAAATGTTATTGTTCCATCTACAGGCTGTTCTTATAAAATGTTATTGCTCCATCTACAGACTGTTCTTATAAAATGTTATTGCTCCATCTACAGACTGTTCTTATAAAATGTTATTGTTCCATCTACAGACTGTTCTTATAAAATGTTATTGTTCCATCTACAGACTGTTCTTATAAAATGTTATTGCTCCATCTACGGACTGTTCTCATAAAATGTTATTGCTCCATCTACAGACTGTTCTTATAAAATGTTATTGTTCCATCTACAGACTGTTCTTATAAAATGTTATTGCTCCATCTACAGACTGTTCTTATAAAATGTTATTGTTCCATCTACAGACTGTTCTTATAAAATTTTATTGTTCCATCTACAGACTGTTCTTATAAAATGTTATTGTTCCATCTACAGACTGTTCTTATAAAATGTTATTGTTCCATCTACAGACTGTTCTTATTAAATATTATTGCTCCATCTACAGACTGTTCTTATAAAATGTTATTGCTCCATCTACAGACTGTTCTTATAAAATGTTATTGTTCCATCTACAGGCTGTTCTTATAAAATGTTATTGTTCCATCTACAGACTGTTCTTATAAAATGTTATTGCTCTATCTACAGACTGTTCTTATAAAATGTTATTGTTCCATCTACAGACTGTTGTTATAAAATGTTATTGCTCCATCTACAGACTGTTCTTATAAAATGTTATTGTTCCATCTACAGACTGTTCTTATAAAATGTTATTGTTCCATCTACAGACTGTTCTTATAAAATGTTATTGTTCCATCTACAGACTGTTCTTATAAAATGTTATTGCTCCATCTACAGACTGTTCTTATAAAATGTTATTGCTCCATCTACAGACTGTTCTTATAAAATGTTATTGTTCCATCTACAGACTGTTCTTATAAAATGTTATTGTTCCATCTACAGACTGTTCTTATAAAATGTTATTGTTCCATCTACAGACTGTTCTTATAAAATGTTATTGTTCCATCTACAGACTGTTCTTATAAAATGTTATTGCTCCATCTACAGACTGTTCTTATAAAATGTTATTGCTCCATCTACAGACTGTTCTTATAAAATGTTATTGCTCCATCTACAGACTGTTCTTATAAAATGTTATTGCTCCATCTACAGACTGTTCTTATAAAATGTTATTGCTCCATCTACAGACTGTTCTTATAAAATGTTATTGCTCCATCTACAGACTGTTCTTATAAAATGTTATTGCTCCATCTACAGACTGTTCTTATAAAATGTTATTGCTCCATCTACAGACTGTTCTTATAAAATGTTATTGCTCCATCTACAGACTGTTCTTATAAAATGTTATTGTTCCATCTACAGGCTGTTCTTATAAAATGTTATTGTTCCATCTACAGACTGTTCTTATAAAATGTTATTGTTCCATCTACAGACTGTTCTTATAAAATGTTATTGTTCCATCTACAGACTGTTCTTATAAAATGTTATTGTTCCATCTACAGGCTGTTCTTATAAAATGTTATTGCTCCATCTACAGACTGTTCTTATAAAATGTTATTGCTCCATCTACAGACTGTTCTTATAAAATGTTATTGTTCTATCTACAGACTGTTCTTATAAAATGTTATTGTTCCATCTACAGGCTGTTCTTATAAAATGTTATTGTTCCATCTACAGACTGTTCTTATAAAATGTTATTGCTCCATCTACGGACTGTTCTCATAAAATGTTATTGCTCCATCTACAGACTGTTCTTATAAAATGTTATTGTTTCATCTACAGACTGTTCTTATAAAATGTTATTGCTCCATCTACAGACTGTTCTTATAAAATGTTATTGTTCCATCTACAGACTGTTCTTATAAAATGTTATTGCTCCATCAACAGACTGTTCATATAAAATGTTATTGTTCCATCTACAGACTGTTCTTATAAAATGTTATTGTTCCATCTACAGACTGTTCTTATAAAATGTTATTGCTCCATCTACAGACTGTTCTTATAAAATGTTATTGTTCCATCTACAGACTGTTCTTATAAAATGTTATTGTTCCATCTACAGACTGTTCTTATAAAATGTTATTGTTCCACCTACAGACTGTTCTTATAAAATGTTATTGTTCCATCTACAGACTGTTCTTATTACATATTGTTGCTCCATCTACAGACTGTTCTTATAAAATGTTATTGCTCCATCTACAGACTGTTCTTATAAAATGTTATTGCTCCATCTACAGGCTGTTCTTATAAAATGTTATTGTTCCATCTACAGACTGTTCTTATAAAATGTTATTGTTCCATCTACAGACTGTTCTTATAAAATGTTATTGCTCCATCTACAGGCTGTTCTTATAAAATGTTATTGTTCCATCTACAGACTGTTCTTATAAAATGTTATTGCTCCATCTACAGACTGTTCTTATAAAATGTTATTGCTCCATCTACAGACTGTTCTTATAAAATGTTATTGCTCCATCTACAGACTGTTCTTATAAAATGTTATTGTTCTATCTACAGACTGTTCTTATAAAATGTTATTGTTCCATCTACAGACTGTTCTTATAAAATGTTATTGTTCCATCTACAGACTGTTCTTATTAAATGTTATTGTTCCATCTACAGACTGTTCTTATAAAATGTTATTGTTCCATCTACAGACTGTTCTTATAAAATTTTATTGCTCCATCTACAGACTGTTCTTATAAAATGTTATTGCTCCATCTACAGACTGTTCTTATAAAATGTTATTGCTCCATCTACAGACTGTTCTTATAAAATGTTATTGCTCCATCTACAGACTGTTCTTATAAAATGTTATTGTTCCATCTACAGACTGTTCTTATAAAATGTTATTGTTCCATCTACAGACTGTTCTTATAAAATGTTATTGTTCCATCTACAGACTGTTCTTATAAAATGTTATTGTTCCATCTACAGACTGTTCTTATAAAATGTTATTGCTCCATCTACAGACTGTTCTTATAAAATGTTATTGTTCCATCTACAGACTGTTCTTATAAAATGTTATTGCTCCATCTACAGACTGTTCTTATAAAATGTTATTGTTCCATCTACAGACTGTTCTTATAAAATGTTATTGCTCCATCTACAGACTGTTCTTGTAAAATGTTATTGTTCCATCTACAGACTGTTCTTATAAAATGTTATTGTTCCATCTACAGACTGTTCTTATAAAATGTTATTGCTCCATCTACAGACTGTTCTTATAAAATGTTATTGCTCCATCTACAGACTGTTCTTATAAAATGTTATTGTTCCATCTACAGGCTGTTCTTATAAAATGTTATTGCTCCATCTACAGACTGTTCTTATAAAATGTTATTGCTCCATCTACAGACTGTTCTTATAAAATGTTATTGCTCCATCCACAGACTGTTCTTATAAAATGTTATTGCTCCATCTACAGACTGTTCTTATAAAATGTTATTGCTCCATCTACAGACTGTTCTTATAAAATGTTATTGCTCTATCTACAGACTGTTCTTATAAAATGTTATTGCTCCATCTACAGACTGTTCTTATAAAATGTTATTGCTCCATCTACAGACTGTTCTTATAAAATGTTATTGCTCCATCTACAGACTGTTCTTATAAAATGTTATTGCTCCATCTACAGACTGTTCTTATAAAATGTTATTGCTCCATCTACAGACTGTTCTTATAAAATGTTATTGTTCCATCTACAGACTGTTCTTATAAAATGTTATTGTTCCATCTACAGGCTGTTCTTATAAAATGTTATTGTTCCATCTACAGACTGTTCTTATAAAATGTTATTGTTCCATCTACAGACTGTTCTTATAAAATGTTATTGTTCCATCTACAGGTTGTCCCTACAAATTTTTAGTTCTCCATGTACGGGCTGTTGCTATAAAATTGGAGTGCTCCATCTACAATATTCACTATAACATTTGAGTGCTCTTCGTACCGGCTGTCCCTATAAAGTTTCAGTGCTCCATGTACAGGGTGTCGCTACAAAACATTAGTGATCCATCAACAGGATGTCCCTATAAAATTTGAGGGCACCACTAATGAACCGGCAAAGGAGTGTAACTCTTTCAATTTTATTGAAATCTTTGTTAAGCCAAGACGTCCGCCCCTCTTGTTTTTTTTAAAAATTCCGAACGCGAGAAGAGCGTTCATTGCGGGTAACAATTTACTCCTGAAAATGCCCTCACTCTAGTGTCGTATATTTATGACACAAACTGATATATAAGTAAATAATTGTATATTTTTTGTGAGTAAGGTCATTTTAAGGAGTAACTGTTTTCCACAATTTGTGTGGGCAACGGGAAAGGCTCTTGACTGCGAATCAGTAGCGATTTGTAATCGGAGTTCGCGCCCGCCGACCATCAGAAATTAACTTCCTGCACTGAAGATTGCGTAAGCATGAAACATCGATGTCTCTAGGTAATAAATAATTAATATTTATTTATAAAGATTATATATATATATATATATATATATATATATATATATATATATATATATATATATATATATATATTAGCCACTTTAAAGATGTAATAGTCTTGAAAGCATTTGCGATAAGCTAGTTGAACACTGTAGACAGCAATGACACTTCCACCCACCTGGGTAAGTGTATCTTAATTTCAATTACTGTCTGTGATCGATTTCTCGTGGCCGCATAGTAGTAAGCGTTTGTCTCCTCATTCTAGCCTTAATCTACGATCTGCGATTGCCTGAAACCGCCACTCCTACACTGATGAGGGTAAGAGAGCTCGAAACGATGTAGGTGAAAAACACTTTAATATTTAAAAAAATATTCATAGTATATATATATATATATATACATGGTCCTAGATATTAACCATAAACTACACCTACTTATACACACACACACACCCACGTATATATATATATATATATATATATATATATATATATATATATATATATATATATATATATATATATACATATATATATATATATATATATATATATATATATATATATATATATATATATATGTGTGTGTGTGTGTGTGTGTATAAGTGTGTGTAGTTTATGGTAAATATCCTAGATATTAACCTTAAACTGGTGAGGTCCCAATTTGGGATTTGTGAGGGCCGTTAAGGGATCACACCCTATCTGCCATTACTCCTAGGTCCACTCTGATTAGACAGTGTTTGTAGCCTTTAGATTCCTACATATCATGCTAAATTACTTACGTTAATATATACACTAGCGGAACCCGTGTAAATTACACGAAATGATGTTTTCAGTACTAATTATCTTGTTCCTAACCTATACATGTTTGAATAGAATATGATAAGATTTGACTTATATATTACTTTAAAAAAATGAACAATACATGAAGCAATTTACAAAACTTCTTTATATACAATATTTCTAGTGAAAGTAATTCCTTTTCTCTGGCCATGAGTAGAATTATTCTGAGGACAAATTTTCACTCTTACACTGTTCATAGACCTTGCTCTTGAGAAGGCTACATAAAGTTGTCCATGAGTAAAGCAAGGTTGTGGTAGGTAGATCCCAACCTTATCGAAAGTTTGTCCTTGAGCTTTATTAATGGTCATTGAATATGATAGGCGGATGGGAAATTGATTCCTGTGCAAAATAAATGGAATATTTGCGTCACTGGGACTAAGTTTAATTCTTGGAATTAAAAATCGCTCCTGAGCATGAGATCCACTTATGATTGAAGCTAAAATACTGTGGTTATGAAGCTCCAATACTTCTAAACGCGTTCCATTGCATAGTCCTTGCGTTATTGACAGGTTTCGAAGCAGCATAATAATAGATCCAACTTGAAGATTGAGACGATGAGGAGGCATTCCCGAAGGCGTAAGTGAATTTATGAATTCCATTGGATAATTATTGGCTTCCATTTCATTGTCTGATGATACTGAATCTATACTTAGATATGTTTTGCTCTCAGTTGGTAGTATACTTAGAATATCTTCATTAATATCCAAGCAATCTGCATTTTCTGGTGACAAAATAACTCTACTTTTCATTTCGTCTTGGGTGCAATTATCGAATATGTCTGATACTAAAGAGTCATTGCATACACATTGTTCTGGGATATCGATAGTATCATCAGAAACGTTATCAAGTGAACTCTCCATGCGACCATTTCCGATTTGTAAGAGCCATTGTGAGAAAACTTGTTCGTTGTCATTAGTCCTCATATTCTGAGAGAGTTTAAGTTGATGAAAACTGTGCCACATTGGAGACTTCTTTAGACATACATCCAATACTACAGCAGGTGGAGCTCTAGGAACCACAGGCAGAACTTGCCTGAAGTCTCCTCCTAATATGAAGACTTTACCACCAAATATGCTATTATTATTCATAATATCTTGTAAACAATTATCAATGGCATTTAATGCATATCGAGGGATCATCGACGCCTCATCAATAATGAAGAGCTTCACCTGCCTGAGAATATTTGCTTGGTCAGAATTAGGCGGAATATTGCAGGTAATTGTCTCAGTGAAAGGAACAGGAAGTTTGAAGATACTGTGAAATGTTTTTCCATTTTTCAATAGTGTCGCTGCAATACCTGTCCAAGCAGAAGTACTAACAGCCACATTTTGAGCCACCAGGTAATCATGAATCATGTTGAATAGAAAAGTGTTGCCAGAACCGCCAGGTGCATCCAAGTAAAACAGTCGATGGTTAGTCTCCAATCCTCTATCTAGTTCACTAACAGTGTTAATGACACTATTAAATACACCTCTTTGCTCAGTATTTAGTATTTCAGGATTAACTTCTTGAATTTCTTTCATATGTTGAATGGCAGGAGGCTCACTGATTGGTTCTGGTAGACCAAGCATCGCACAATTCATGCCGGTTTCATTCAAAATCATGTTTATGTGATGCAGAGCGATATTCTCTGCAACATTATCATCATATTGGCGTAAAAGATCCTCTATCATAAGGTGTTTGTTATCATTCCATAATTGTAAGGCATTTTGTGGTGTATTGTATAAACAAATCATTGCAAACATGTTAAGAAGCTGTCGTGGCATTTGATATATAGCTGCCTCACTTAAAGCCATTTCTAGTTCGTTGTCAATTTCAAGCAGTTGCAATCGAATACAGGCATCCTTAAAGGTCGGCAATTGTTCACCTCCTACAATTTTCAGGTTATTAAAAGAAGTTGCACCTGGTATATGAAGAAGAAGCATCCTTAAATGAAATTTCTCAGCATTTCTAGGACTGGCAGAGTACATTCTCGTTACAATCTGGCGGTGACGTTGTCTTCTGGTCCAAGTGTTGCTTTGCTTATTAAATACATAATATTCAGGAATACCAATATAAAGGTGGGCTCTTGCATCCACGTCACTTTGGTTAAGTTTGTACCATGCAGTTAATTGCGTGTCTCGTCCTTCTGCGCGGGCAGCAGCTTGTCCTTGTTCACCCGGCCTATAATAAACGTGTTGCTGGTCAGGTAAATGGAGGGCGAGTCGGTAAACTATGTGTGACTGTCCATGCATTTTGTATTCTGACAAACGCCAAAATGCTTCAGGTGGAGATACGTATCTACACGAAATATATTGCTTAATTTCATTATATTCATTTGCATTAGTTTCATTGTTATTCATATTTATTTCCATCATTGTGTAATCATGTCCTTTATAGACATATTTGAAAAGATATTTCACACTTTTTACTGAGATACACACCTCTACATTAATGTGAGCACCATATTTTCTGAGTAAATACTTATTATATGGTACTACAAAACTGCAGTCAACCTCATGGACACCCACTCTAACAGAATCTCCATTATTTCTGCGTCTGTAAAGAGGATATCCAGAAACATTTGTAATAGTCTCCTCCTGATATGACATTGGACATTTCTTCTGACACTCTCCCTCTACCATACAGATTGAATTTGGATTAAATGTACCACAGGGTCCATGAATCATGAGTGTTTTCACTAATTCTCTCAATTCTGGATCATGTGCTGATGGTAATTCAGCTGAAACAATATTATCAATTTGTTCCCTAGTTCTGATTTTATATTCTTCTTGCAGCATGATTAGCATGTGGCAATGCGGGAGACCTCTTTTCTGAAATTCAATTACATGTATCGCAGCAATAGGTACCCCAAGTACATGTCTGTCCTTTATGTCAATCATTAAATCATTAAGATGTTGTTTGAAAACTCGTGCCAATAAATCTGGTCTGTTCTGTGCTGTTTCATGAGGCTGTAAGTTTTCAGTTACTTCTCGACATTTTGGATTGCAAGTATATGTTATAAATAAATCAGGCCTTCCATACTTGCAAACTATTGCCATTGCATCTTGGTAGCATTGTTGCATATTTCGTGGGCTCCCTGTGAAGGATGATGGCAAAATGACAGGTACTCCAGGATCTTCATTTTCATTATTTCTTGCAAGGTGATCCATCAAACCTGAATACATTGCAACTCTTAGTTGTGCTTGATTTTCTCAATGAATTTCAAACGACAACCTTCTACTTTAACGTAAGCATCGACTATATATTGTTGAAATAGTTTTCCACCACTGTGTATTGGACTGAAGTCACGTCTTATAGATAGACGATATGCATAAAATTCCTGCATAGTCACCTTGTTACGAACTCTAGTTTGCCTATTTGCTACATGAGGAATGTTTATATGCCATCCGAATTCACCATGAGGAAAGAGAAAAACGCTAAAATGAAAAACAAAAAATAGTTTTAAGTTTTAAGCAACACAAAAAGTAGTTTTTAACCAGGTGATAAAAAAAAATAAATGCAAAAAATAAATAATAAAATTGTATTTATTGCCAATTGTTGGTAAATGTTTGATAAAAATAAATTAAAAATTTTTTTTTTTAATTTATTTACACTGTATTGTGTTCGTTTTTTTTGTTATTTGCAATGTTTCTTGAAAATAAAACTGAAAAAGTTGACGAAGTATCGTCTGCCACACTGACCCTAACTCTAACGACGGCGTCAAAGTTAGCGCGGGTCCTAATGTAACAAAGCACCTTCTATTTGTTAGTAAGTTGCTTTATTATGACCCCCTCCTTCTGGATAAGAGTGAAATAATTTGTTAAAATAGTCACCCGTGTACGATGGACATTGCGCATATCTACTAGAAAAGGTTGATATGCCATCCGTTCAAAAAAAAAAAAAATAATAATAATACTGGCCCTCTTTACAACCAAAAGAAAGGAAGTAAATTGTTTTCACTTTTTAAGAAATACTAATGATACACTAATTTTTAAGCAGTTAACGTAATTCAATAGACAATGCCCTTAAAAACGCCAAAATAAAAAACAAAAAATAGTTTTAAGTTTTAAAGCATCAGAAAAAAGTACTTTTTAACCAAGTGATAAAAAAAATAAATGCAAAAAATAAATAATAAAATTGTATTCATTGCCACTTGTTGGGAATTGTTTGCTAAAAATAAATAAATAATTTTTTTACTTTTACTTACACTGTGTCGTGTTAGTTTTTTTTTGTTAGTTGCAATGTTTCTTGAAAATAAAACTGAAATGTAGAAAAAAATCTTAGAGGTTGGTTGGGATCGAACTATAAACCAGTCGGGCCGCAGTAAAAAATACTACGTCCCTAACCGTTACGCTAAAGGGCTGTACTTAAAAATGTGGTTGAAATTAGGCGTATTAAAATGTTTGTCCAAATCTCGGTGCGGTACGCATGCGCAGAAGTTTTGCCGGAAGCGTGACACACGAACACACACGCTATCGTATTAATATATAGATAAATCTACATTTCAATATGAAAGAATCCATCGATAAAACCAAAATACATATCTCATAAAAATATATCAAATACATCATGATTACATATTTAAAAATAGTACGAAATCGAAGCATAGAAATTAGCATAAAATTAGCAAAATGAGGACGTGTTGCTACGACAAAACCACCAAACTTAACATCAACTTCCATAAAAGCGTGAATATATAGAATTTCCTAGCTAATTTTGAAAGTGTTTTTACATTTTTTGTGCTGTCAATAAGTTTACGTTTTTATAAGACCACTATTATGTATATTGATTTTGTTTACTAATAGATCATCGCTTATCAAGTCCTGTTGGCAACACGACGAAAAGAGTTAAATATGTTTTTGATGCTGAAGAAGATTGGAAACAATAAGTGAAATGAGCAAAAGATTACATAAGAGGAATTGAGGACAACTGAACAAGTAATTATTTACATGAAACTTAAAGACGACCATGTTGTAGTCGGTTGGGAATCAGCCTTGTATTTTGTTCAACATATTGGAAGTTATAGGAAATCACTTTTGTTCATGGAAGTTCTGTTTAATTTTTTGTACAGAGAAAGAGAGAAAGGGAGAAAAGGAAAGAGAGAAAGGAAATATTTTGATGTTGTTGTATCTATGCGTGTTCTTGCTGTGAATGTTTTGTAGGGTGGCAGGGATTGGATCTCAGTAGAGAACCTACTATGAACATAACGATACAATAGAGAGAGGAGAGCAGCATCTCTGATGTGTGAAAGAGAATAGATCACCCCCCACTAGATTGCCAAGTCAGTTTTGTATTCTGTCCAGGCAAGATAAAGTACTACGAGCAATACCTCCCCATATGTGACAGTATTACCACATCTTAGGACATATCTGGCTTTTATAGAGGTGGAAGATTGCGTCGGATGATAGGTACTTTCTAGAGCGATAGAATGATCCAACCATTTTTCCAGCAATCTTAGTAACAGATTTGATGTAAGTTTTCCATTTCCGGTTTTGAGTGAAAATCGGGCCTAGGAGCTTATCAAAGCAGAGGGCTTTCCCAATGAGAGCCATCAATTTCGTCTCGGAATAAATGAGGATCCGAGCGTTGGTGGTGCAAAGAGAGAATCTTGGTTTTAGAGGTGTTAAAAGTAACAATACACTTTCTACCCCTTGGTACCACGTTCTCCAAGTCGAAAGAAAGAGAGAGAGAGAGAGAAAGAGAGAGAGAGAGAGAGAAAAAGAGAGATAAAAAGAGAAAGAGAAAGAGAAAGATAGAGTCCGAAAGATCTTGATCATTATTAATCTTCAGTGTGCTGCCATAGATATTTGTGTCGTCTGCGCAGATCATTTATGGATATCAGGAAGAGGGTTGGCCCCAAAATAGATCTTGAGGCACGCCGACATTGATACTACAATATTCGGACTTTTTCCCGTCAAGATCCATCGGAGAAAAATGTTTGTGAGTTGAGAGGACATTTCCAGATATTCTATAGCTAGCAGGCTTGTGAAGCAAACATTTGTGCCAAACCCTATCGAAGGCTTTTGATATATCAACAGCTACGATAGATTCACGTATCCTGTGCGATATCACAGTCAGCACGTAAGTAGTTAATCTTTAAGGACGAAATCCGTATTGCTTGATCCTAAGTAGATTTTTATGGTTGAGGTGGTAAACAACTTCTTGGTTTATCACAGACTCCATCAACTTACTGATGACACACAGGATACTGGCCAGTCTTTACTGCGATGCAGAGGAATGATCTCCAGTATTTTTAAATACTGGATAGAGCAACGAAGTTTTCCCAGGTTATGGAATTCATTTAAGCAACGATCAATCAGTTTTGTAAGGATAAGGGCTATTTCGGGTTGCAGTTTCTTGAGTACGATTATCGAAATATTGTCGCGAGCAGTTGTCTTGTTGGCATTGATGTTCTTGGTAAGGAATAATTAGTCAGTTTGGCAACATCCAGGATAGATATTCGTATATTGCCTAGGGGATTTTATCAATCATAGGGGGAATTATTCGGGGAAGTTGGCCAGATGGCAAATAATGGAATTTACTAAGAGGTCATTTGCGAAAATTTTGGCCTTATCAGATGCTGATAAGATTACCAATAGTCCATTAATAATGGTTCGGATAGATGTCTGACATCTGTTCAGAACTCTGTTATTCTCCAAAACTCATAAGAACCAAGCCTTTAATCGGACACTTTAGATTTAACAAATTGTGCATAGGACTTTTAGTGTTTTCTATAACGATTTTGCAGTGGTTTCGGAGTGTTTTAAAGAAGGTATTAGTTTCAAAGCATCTATTTCGTTGAAAGCAAATGAAATAGTGGTTTCTGTGGGAATAGCGGCAGCACATTTAGGGGTGTATCATGGTTGGTTGTTTTATCTCTATTTAAATATTTTGGAGGGTATAAAGCTCTCAATACCAACGGTAAACCACTCAGATATTTCGGATGCGATGGCGGACACATTCTTTTTTTAACATAGATTTAAGATAGATTTCATGTATGAAGAATCTTAAGTTGTTCCAATCAGCCCTTTAATATCGATGAACTTTGTGATGAAAAGGTACATCAGGATTCTTGTTCAATTTTGTTTTGATCTTCATTAAGACAACTGAGTGATCAAATGGTTCCCAAAAGAGACGAGTAATAGATGTATACTGTTCATTGCAAGTTGTAAGAAAAAGACCAAGAAGGTTTGAAAAATGCCCATCAGCATCGAGTATGCGTGTGGGCTTGTCAACAATTTGAGTTAGTATACGAGAAAAAAGGCGTGGCAAAACTTACTCATCAGCCGTGTTTGAGTGGACAGCCACTCAACACTGTGAACATTAAAGTCATTACAGACATCAATGCTAACAAGAGGCTGAACAAACAGAACGTTGCTCAATAACAGTCTCCATCGGTGAAGGGGTGAGTGAGGGCAAAGATGAAACCGGTGATGTAAGCAAGTGCAACACGAAAACACATATAGGGAAAATAAGGATCTTCATTGGAAGTGTCTCTATCGAATGAAAAAAACCCGTCCCCTATGTAGGCGCAGCTTCCATGACCATGGCGATCTTAAGGGGTCATGTTTGAGTAACCCGTGATCGTGAAGTCATGTATAGAAACTGTCGGGCTAATGCCAGTGTCGCACAAAACTAACAGATCCGGTTTGGTCTCCTGTAAATTGGTTTCAACCCCTGGAAGGTTAGAACGTAGGGTACTGTTTCGTAATCGTCAACTATAGATTTTACTGGCGGAGTTTTAAAACTCATTCTTAACATGGAGAGAGGGAGCTTCGGTAACATTCGAAACAGCGTACTTGCTCGGTTTCGTAGCATTCGTTGTACGTACGTCACGCCTACGTCACATCTACGTCACGCCTACGTCACACCAGTAAAATCGATGGTCGACGTTTCCGAAACAGAACCGAACGTAGACCTCTAATGTAGAAAAAAGGGACACTGATAGTATGAATCTCCGTTAGAAGTTTGGGTTCTGTGTTTAACTTGTGCCGGGGTTATTTAATCTTAACGAATATCAATGTCTAGAAGGAACGGCGGAAGGGTAGAGGTCAAAATGCTAACAACCGAGAAAATGGCGCGAGGATATATGTTCGTGGACTTTCGGATCAATCAGTCAGCTAAACAAAGTAGTGAGAGGCCAGAAGTTTTGAAGACAGTTTTAACCCGATATGTAGTATTCTGCAGTATGTGGAGAACATGATGATGATGATGATGATGATGATGATGATGATGATGATGATGATGATGATGATGATGATGATGATGCTGCTGCTGCTGCTGATGATGATGATTACCAATCCTCATATCTTAATTTAACTCTTTTCTTTTTTAATAATGGATGCGTTGTATTATGGGAAATCGAAGAAAAAATCTCCGCGAACTGTTTCCGGTTGACTTCACAGTACTTCTTTTTTGGTTTTACTCTTGACTGACAAAAACACATAAAGTGATTTCCCCGGGGATGAACAGCTGGTTTACGTCAGTATGTAATATCTTATCCACGTACACGTACACACACACACACACACATACACACACACACACATATATATATATGTATATATATATATATATATAAATGGAAATATTCATTTGTTTGTATTTTCTCAAACTGACGACAGTCAAATAAATTTTTTTATTAATAAATTGTTGAATTTCAAAGTCAGTGCAGAATAGTGCAATTCATAAATGCTAGGCCAAATACGCAAAAAACAACAACAAAAAACAAAACAGTAGACAGAACATCGGACATTTCGGAATAAAATTAATGACGCACGTGGTGCAGCTGATAAAGGTGTTAAGTAGTTGCGAGTTTTGCTGTAAAAAGTGGCGACAGTAACTGAGGATTGTCCTGTTAGATTTGGGTAGGGTGACCAAGAATGCCAACAATGGGAAGTTATAATTAGGGTTGGCAGTCTTCTTGAGGTTGAAGGTTCAATCCTCACTACAGGCGACACTAACTAAGAATAACATTTAAAAAAAAATGCGCACGTAAGACTTCTACTTTGTCATGGCTGACGAAACAAGAATAGTGTACCTATGTAGTTCGAAATTCTATATAGATTTCCGAGTTCGACAATATTCACTCGAGAAAGTTCGGAGGTTACATCGGCCGAAACGTTGAGAGAATTATATCCAAGATGATAATAGACAAACTTAAAGAAGACGTGTATTGCAAAACAATTTATTTTAAACAAACTGATATGGTATATACCTTCCAGGAAGCAATTTAAAAAATATCAACCCCAGTAAATTACAAAAACAAAAAATGATTTCATAGTTGATTTGATAAATTTAATTAAAAATTTTCTAATTATATAACTTTTTAAATGAAAAAAATAACTTGAGTAAAAAAAGAGCAGAATGCGGCCATCAAGGTTGACAGTGATTGTAGCAGCTTCAGGAGTGAGACAGCGTTGTATTTTCTTGCCTGACCTCTTCAATATTTACAGCGAAATGATTTTACGCCAAATTGCTAGCGAAGAAGGTGTTAGTGTAGGCGGACGTAACATCAACAATTTAAGATTTGCGGATGACACTGTCCTCATCGCAGACTCCGAAGTCAAATTACAACAAATACTGACAACCAGTGAAGGAAGAAAGTGAGACGAAAGGGCTGTAACTGAATGCTAAAAAAACAGAATACATGGTTATTTCCAAAAAGGCTGAATTACCAAAATGCAACATCAAATGCAACGGCGAGACCATTAGAAAAATGGATACATTCAACTACTTGGGTTGTAATATTATGTCGGATGGTAAAAGTTACGTGGAAATCAAGAAACGAATCGCAATGGCAACATCCGCTTTTCGATGGCATCTTTAAAAACTGAAACATAAAATTGAACACAAAATCAGAATCTTTAAGGCGTACATATAATCAATCCTACTTTCCGGTTGCGAATGCTGGACATTGTCGAAAGTGGCTGAAAGCCGTTTAGAAGTAACTAAGATATGGTTTCTAAGAAGAATTCTACGAATCTCATGGACAGAAAGGAAGAAAAACGAAGAAGTTATGCGTAAGGCTGACTACAACAGATCGCTTCTTAATACTGTCCACGCCAGACAGCTGAAGTTCTTCGGTCATATAATGCGGGTGGACGAATTGGAGAACAGCTTGATGTTAGGAAAGATCGACGGCAGAAAGAGTAGAGGAAGACAGCGTACCAAGTTGAGAGATGGCCTCAACAGGGTCACTGGAATCACGACTCTAGATCTCATCAGAAAGACTGAATGCAGAGAAGAATGGAGAGCCATGATCACCGACCTGATACCTGAGGAATAAGAAGAAGAGATACCATGTATTTTAATTCACCACAACATTATAATGAATTGTTTTCTTCTTTTTTTAATGTATAATTATTCTCCATTTAATATTATATTTAGTTCAATATTATTAATTCTCCTAAGATTCCTCATTTAAAAAAAGGTTTGAAAATACGTCTGCACAATTAGGGCTTAATTTGGCGACGTCTGTTCATTGATGATTTTGTAATATTCAACCTAATAATACTTCCAGCAGCAAGATTCCCACCAAGAACGATAATTTGTCTAGTTCGACACTTTACTCTCCTATTTACATGCCTCTCAACGGAGGCTGAATGTGACACCCTATGCTCTCAAGAATAGCAAGTACATTGGCTTTTATAGAATTATTGCTCAAGTTGATTGGTTTAATTATACTCAAATCAGTGCGTGCGATCATCAACCGAAATCGGTCTAGAATGTTTCTAGCAGATTTGGCTATGGCTAAACGCAATTTTTTTCATTTCCCGCTAAAATATTGTTCTTGTTAAGCTGACATTGATTATCCCAAGGGAACACATTTAAGATACGGCAGAAATCGAAACCGGAACAACCGGCCTCAAATCTGAGATCCATTTCATCACGGACACCTTCTATCTTTTAAGTAGAACATTTCCTTTGTCATCGGAAAATTCTTTGGAATAAAATATATTTATGTGTCTTTTGTAGGTGTGAGCTTCAGTTCAAAAACGTTATAACAATTACAACATATATATATATATATATATATATATATTTTAAAGAAAGAAAGATGAAGCTAAAAATTGTACAAAATTACATAAAGTTACATAATTTTTTTACTTGTAACTCCACGGAAATATACTATAACGGAGTACGAATCCATACGGACCAAGTGAGATATTTTGAACCCTCCACCTTTTATTTGTTAAAAAACTTTCTTCAATTCTACAAACTGTTACTTTTACTTTAACTATCTACACCATAACGCCCCCTTCGTCTTCAAAAATCACTTCGCAATACTGCTATTTTTTTTACTTCCCGGCTTTTTATTTCTTTATCCCCAACCTTTTTTTATTATTTATTCTTCAATTTTTCAAAGTGAAATGGAACTAGGTAATATTTAATTGTTATAAATACCATATTACCAGATTTTATCCTCTGACGAGAAGAGTTTTATCTTTGAAAAAACATGGTTTAAGGATTAATGTAACTCCTTGCATCTGAACTTTCGATGTAATAAAATTTGTATTAATTTATGTAACTTTATGTAATTTTGTAAAATTTTTTATCTTCATCTTTCTTTCTTTAAAATTGATTGCTCTACTCAACGTATTGAGCTTTATTTTATCGAGATAGATCACTCTACGTTTCGTCTTTATTTGTAAGACTTCCTCAGGATGATAATTTTAAGAAAAATGTTATGCAAGTACGTGAAAATATTGGGTTGACATGATGGTTGATGGGAAGAAGTAGTAGCCATTACTGGGTGCGCAAGCCCGAGGTCCGGGCTTAGTGAAGTCAGTAGCATGGAATGAAATTAATGAGGATGGTTCTCGGGCCTGCGGACTCAATAGTGGCTACTACTTTTTCTCATCAACCCATCATGTCACCCCAATATTTTCACGTACTTGCATGACATTATTCTTAAAATTATCACCCTGAGGAAGTCTTACAAATAAAGACGAAACGTTGATGAATATATTAAAAAAACATCCTTTTTGGTTTTTCCTTTTGTAATTTCCCATTACGTCGGATTACCTTCATCCGTCCTTTCTCATATATATATATATATATATATATATATATATATATATATATATATATATATATATATATATATATATAGTAGAGAATGGTAGTTTGCTTGAAGCATTGTTGAGTATAGTAGTAGTAAGTTTTTTAACGGCTGTGGGCAATGCAAATTCCGGGTAAGATGCAAGTTGTAAGGAACAAAAACAATAAATCGAATACGAAATATGACTTACTATTTATTTTTCATAAAACTTTGCATAACAGTAAGAGTGTTTTTAGCTGTTTGTGTGATGTCCGGGTGATTAAAAATCACTATTTGATATTTCGGGAAAAGAGACTTCCCTTTGTCAAAAATAATTAAACCAGAAGAAATTTTTTTCTCCGACTGTGCAGAGAATCCTTCAAAACAAAATGACTGCCAGATGTAGAACCGCAGCGAAAGCAGTCTCGCAGGGAATGTAAATTGAATTTTATTTTAAGGTAATGTTACATATATGATTTGGTGTTCAAAAATATTTGTGTAATGTATGGTGCTCGATAAACTGTTAGTTTTAATAATATATATATATATATATATATATATATATATATATATATATATATATATATATTTTATAATTAAAAAAAAATGTTTTTTATTAAGTTTATATTTTATTATTTACTTTTATTTCAGTGTGTTTTATCTTCATATTTTTTATTTTTTATCTTTCTTTCGTATTTTAAGAATTTAAATATAAAGTAAAGTAATTAATCTCTCATTTTAAATATTCTAGATTTATTAAATTTACAGTAGATAATTTGCACTCTGTTGATGTTGTAGATGAGAAGGTGAATGATCTAGAAATAAATATAATAACTATTATATGTTAATCAAATTATGCAAAAGTTTCTGCAAACACGCTTGAGTGATTAAGAGTATTCCAGTAGGTATTTTAGTACTGTATGATGCATGTGGTTATTTGCTTAGTCTCGTCAAAGGTACAGGGGGAAAAGAGTCTACCTTTATATGCATATATATATATATATATATATATATATATATATATATATATATATATATATATAAGGATAACATACATGACATATGATAAAATGAAATGTTGTGGAGACAGTATGTATGAAATAGACAAAAGGAAAAACAATTGAAGCACTACAGTCATGTTTCTACTTATTTTTTTCTTCCTTTTATTTGTTCTCCTCTGTTCCCAATTAACGTCTTTGTCGTACGCGCCGCATACTTTTTCAAATAGTCAGGAACGGGTCAAAGACATCCCGTTTTGCGCTTTCTTTTTCCTATGTTTTGCCGTTATTCAATAAAACATTTCAAATCTTAACTTTTTCTGAAGACGTTCGTTGATCCGAACGAAACCGGTAAATCTCCTGTTTTGATGATTTCTTCTGGTGTTTAATTGTTATTTCTTTGGTCTTTTTCCTATGTTTTGGCGTTATTCAATAAAACATTTCAAATCTTCACTTTTTCTGAAGACATGCGTGGATCCGAACGAAACCGGCAAATCTCCCGTTTTTATGATTTCCTTCTGTGTTTAATTGTTTTCTTTTGTCTTTTTCTTATGCTTTGCTGTTATAAAATAAAACATTTCAAATCTTCACTTTTTCTAGATCCGAACCAAACCAATAAAACTGTTTTTTTAATGACTTCCTGTGTTTTATTGTTTTTTTGTCTTTTATATATATATATATATATATATATATATATATATATATGTGTGTGTGTGTGTGTGACCAGTAGTGGATAGTTATATCTCGATGCTGATGAGTCCTGATTATAAAAGGACGAAACGTATCCGTATATAGATAGTAAACGAAACAAATATTTATTATTTGTAGCTCCTAGAAAACCCGTCTAGATGGGCACTGTAAGTGTAGTATAAACACAGCATGACGTCGCTAGCTATACATGCATCGTTCTTTTCATGAAGTCAAACGCTCTAATGACGTCAAGCCGCCGGATAAAGTGTTAAAATTATCACTGTTTATTCGCTATTCAGCGGTGGTCCAGTGGTTCTAGATGTTGGGATTTGAGTTGTAAAATACTCGGAATCCAAGGTTTCGAATCGCATAAGCAGTAGTGAATAGTTATCCGAACCAAACCAATAAAACTGTTTTTTTTATGACTTCCTGTGTTTTATTGTGTTTTTGTCTTGTTCATATATATATATATATATATATATATATAACAAATTTACAGCTTCCAATTAATTTTTCCCGCACTTACCTTTTCAGTATTTTCAATCATGCGACTCGTTTTCTTCTCATACGCTCAGCAGATATCGCTCTCTCCTTGTGCAATGTGTTTTTTTATTAAATTAAAATCGCGCTACGCCGTTCCACACAACGAACCTCATCCATTTTCCTCCACCATTTCGCCCTGCTCCAAGAACACATGTCGATTCACAAGCGACTGCTGAGATGAAGTAATTCCATTCGCAAAAGTAATGTTAGAAAGCAACGAAAACCAAAATTGAAAGGAAAACAGAAATTCGACTGAGGGTAAATCGGAGTATTTCGGAAGTCGATCTGCGACGCGAGTTCTATTTACGGATCTATATATTCGTAACCACTGTCAGCTGTGTGTTAATAACTAGCCAACTTTTGTATTTGTACACTCGACGTCCAGCAACAGCAACACCAACTCGATCACATGCTCACATCGGACTGGATGCAGGAATAGAGAGAAAGAGAGAGAGAGAGAGGCCGAGAGAGATAGATAGAGGGAGAGAGTGTGAGAGAGAGAGTGTGAGAGAGAGGGGGAGAGAGAGGGAGGGAAAGATGGAGAGGGAAAGGGGGTAGGTGAAAGAAGCGGTGAAAAGGTTAAACACATCGAGAGAATGATTCGTACAAACGTGGGATGGAAGAGGGAGTAATTCAAATCTGAGTTTATATCTGGGTTTTTAATGGTCTAAACTTGTTTATTGTTAAATACATTCCCAAGCAGATTATATGAATCGATTGTTTAAAATTACACACCTATCATAAAATGTATTAATGTATTTTATTATTTGATTATTTTCTATGAACTCATATCTTAACACACCTTTTACTTATTCACTCCTCCATAGCACGCGTGATAACATTGATCTACAGATGAGCACTCTCTCATTGGACATATGACTAAAGTCATCACGACATTATAATTAATTGTTTTCTCTTTTTCAATGTATGAGAGAAAAGCAGATGCTGGACAGCAACTTAAACAACCGTTTCGGAAATTGAAGTAATACAAATTAACAAAATAATGTATAATTGATGTATAATTGAGCATAATGATTGTCACTTCATAAATATGTATATGCTTCAAAGACTCATCGTGTGTTTGTGTTATTTGTATTATTTCGCGCGTTGATTATTTTTAATATTTTTACAACATTGTCATTGTAGTATTTTCTGTTTAAAAAAAAACAAAACAGAAACTGCGACAGTTCTTTATTATAATAGAATTATTAACTTTAATACATCTGAACTGATACTTTGGTCTGACATCGGAATTGTTCAAATCAAATTCGAGTTATTGAAGTCTATGCGATTTAAACAGTAGCTTATGACGAACTGTAGTCATTTAATAATTTAAGTAGTAATGTTATTAGATTTTGAATTTACTTCATTTTGGGGGTTAAAAAAGCAACTTGTATTCAATTAATTGTATTGTAATGAATCGTTTACACTATGGATAGTTTTTCGGCATTAAAAAGCTTAGTGAGGGTTGAACTGCTATGAAACAGATACAACGAATCTTCATTAATCTCGAATTTATCTTTTAAACGTAAGCTCTACAAGGAGAGAGAGAAAAAGAGGGAGCGAGAAAGTAAAACCTAGAGAAAGAGAGAAAGAGAGAGAGAGAGGGTCAGAGAGTAAGAGTAAATATATATATATATAATATTTATTATTGTTTATTATGTACCTATATGTTTCGTCCTTAAACCGGGACTCATCAGCATAGAGATATGACTATTCACTACCGGTCATGCGATTCGAAACCCGAATCACGAGTATTTTACAACTCAAATCAGACGCCTTAACCACACGGCCAATTTTAAACAGCGAATAAACTGATAATTTTAACACGTTATCGGCGGCAATAACGTCTAGAACGTTCTACTTTTTTGAGGAAGGAACGATGCATTTAAAGCTAGTGACGTCATGCTGTGTTAATACTACATATACAGTGCTCTACTTTTTCGAGGAGCGACAATATATATATATACTAGCGGGGCTACCCGGCGTTGCTCGGGGTCATAAAAACATATAATTGAGGAGAAATCGCGTGTGTAAAATCTTTATATTCAAACTTCTATTCCCCCCTCCTCTATAGCCGTCTATTTATCTTTCTACCTTTCTCTTCCCTGGTCGCCCCATTTCACCGCTTCTTTTAAATTTTGCCTTTTGGGAAGGCTGCTTCTTCCCCACCATTTCTCCTACGTTGCCCAGGGCAATAGTATGACATATTTCTATAAAAAGTACCACCTCTATCTGCGCTTTCTATATAGGTACTTATCTTTGCTCCGGTATTCATACTATATACGTATGTATCGCCACCGTGGTGTGCAGACTATATACGTACCTATCGTCGCCCCAGTGCACATACTATATACGTACCTATTGCCGCCCCAATGCATATACTATATAAGTACCCATTGCTGCCTCAGTATGCATGCTATATACGTACCTATCGCTGTCCCGGTGTAAATGCTACATACGTACCTATTGCTGCCCCGGTGCAATGCTACATATGTTCCTATCGCAGCCCCAGTACTTTCAAAATCGAGAACGCCTCCTGAGCACTACTGAAATCACTTAGGAATCCTCCATCCTTTTTATCTGCAAAATAGTCCAAATTGGAACGAAGATGGCGTTAAAATATTTTCCATCTAGGATATTGAGAACTTTTCTCCCGGACAACGCCGAGTACCTTGAAAATAAAGGAGGCCTTATGAGCACTACTGAAATAACTCTTATCGATTCCCCCATCCTTTTCAGCGTAGATGCTGTAAAAATATTATCCAAACCTATCACTACAGTAGCTCTATCTAGGACATTGAGCACTTTTATCACGAACAACGCCGAGTACTTTGAAAATCAAGGAGTTCTCCTGAGCACTACTGAAATCACTTAGGTATTCTCCCTCCTTTTCATCTGCAAAATAGTCCAAAGGAGAACAAAGATGACGTGTAAATATTTTTCAAACCTATCACTACAGTAGCTCTATCAAAGATATTGTGCACTTTTCTCCCGGACAGCGCTGAGTAATTTGAAAATCTAGGAGGTCTCCTGGGCACTACTGAAATCACTCTTACGGATTCCCCCATCCTTTTCAGCTAGATGCTGTTAAAATATTATCCAAACCTATCACTACAGTAGCTCTATCTAAGACATTGAGCAATTTTCCCCACGGACAACCCAGAGTACTTTCAAAATCAAGGACGCCTCCTGAGCACTACTGAAATCATTTAGGTATCCTCCCTCCTTTTCATCGGCAAAATAGTCCAAAGGAAAACGAAGATGGCGTTAAAATATTTTCCAAACCTATCAGTACAGTAGCTCTATCTAAGATATTGAGCACTTTTCTCCCGGAAAACGCCGAGTACTTTGAAAATCAGGGAGGCCTCCTGAGCACTACTGAAATCACTTACGTATCCTCCCTCCCTTTCTATCTCCAAAATAGTCCTAAGGGGTACGAAGATGGCGTTAAAATATTTTCCAAACCTATCAATACAGTAGCTCTATCTAGGATATTGGCACTTTTCTCCCGGACAACGCTGACTACTTTGTAAATCAAGGAGTCCTCCTGAGCACTTCTGAAATCACTCTTATCGATTCCCCCATCCTTTTCAGCTTAGATTGTTAAAATATTATCCAAACCTATCACTACAGTAGCGATATCTAGGACATTGAGCATTTTTCTCCCGGACAACGCCGACTACTTTGAAAATCAAAGAGGCCTCATGAGCACTATTGAAATAACTCTTATCGATTACCCCATCATTTTCAGCGTAGATGCTGTTAAAATATTATCCAAACCTATCACTACAGTAGCTCTATCTAGGACATTGAGGACTTTTCTCCCTGACAACGACAAGTACTATGAAAATCAAGGAGGCCTCCGTAGCACTACTGAAATCACTTAGGTATCCTCGCTCCTTTTCATCTGCAAAATTGTCCAAAAGGGAACGAAGATGGCGTTAAAATATTTTCAAAACCTATCACTACAGTAGCTCTACCTAGGATATTGAGCACTTTTCTCCCGGACAACGCCGACGACTTTGAAAATAAAGGAGACCTCCTGAGCACTAATGAAATCACTCTTATTCATTCCCCCCATCCTTTTCAGCGTAGATGCTGCTAAAGTATTATCCAAACCTATCACTACAGTAGCTCTATCTAGGACATTGAGCACTTTTCTCCCGGACAACGCCAAGTACTTTGAATATCCAGGACCCCTCCTGAGCACTACTGAAATCACTTAGGTATTCCCCCTTCTTTTTCATCTGCAAAATACTCCAAAAGGGGACGAAGATGGCGTTAAAATATTTTCTAAACCTATCACTACAGTAGCTCTATTTAAGATATTAGGCACTTTTCTCCCGGACAACGCCGAGTACTGTGAAAATATAGGACGATTTCTGAGCACTACTGAAATCACTTAGGTATCCTCCCTTCTTTTGATCTGCCAAAGAGTCCAAAGGGGAACGAAGATGGCGTTAAAATATTTTCCAAACCTATCACTACAGTAGCTCTATCTAAGATATTGAGCACTTTTCTCCCGGACAACGCCGAGTAATTTGAAAATCAAGGAGGCCCCATTAGCACTACTGAAATAACTCTTATCGATTTTCCCATCATTTTCAGCGTAGATGCTGTTAAAATATTATCCAAACCTATCACTACAGTAGCGATATCTAGGACATTGAGCACTTTTCTTCCAGAAAACGCCGAGTACTATGAAAATCAATGAGGCCACCTGAGCACTACTGAAAAAACTTAGGTATCCTCCCTCCTTTTCATCTGCAAAATAGTCCAAAGTGGAACGAAGATGGCGTTAAAATATTTTCCAAACATATCACTACAGTAGCTCTATCTATAATATTGAGCACTTTTCTCCCGGACAACGCCGACTACTTTGAAAATCAAGGAGGCCTCATGAGCACTTATGAAATCACTCTTATTGATTCCCCCATTTTTTTCAGCGTAGATGCTGTCAAAATATTATCCAAACCTATTACTACAGTAGCTCTATCTAGGATATTGAGCACTTTTCTCCCAGACAACGCCGAGTACTTTGAAAGTCAAGGAAGCCTCCTGAGCACTACTGAAATCACTTAGGAATCCTTCCTTCTTTTCATCTGCAAAATAGTCCAAAGGGGTACGAAGATGGCGTTAAAATATTTTCCAAATCAATCACTACAGTAGCTCTATCTAGGATATTGAGCACTTTTCTCCCGGACAACGCCGAGTACTTTGAAAATCAAGGAGGCTTCCTTAGCACTACTGAAATTACTTTTGTCGATTCCCTCATCATTTTCAGCGTAGATTCTGTTAAAATATTATCTAAACCTATCACTGCAGTAGCTCTATCTAGGACATTGAGCACTTTTATCCCGGACAACGCCGAGTACTTTGAAAGTCAAGGAGGACTCCTGAGCACTACTGAAATCACTTAGATATCCTCCCTCTTTTTCATCTCCAAAATAGTCCAAAGGGGAACGAAGATGACGTTAAAATATTTTCCAAACCTATCACTACAGTAGCTCTATCTAAGATATTGAGCACTTTTCTCCCGGACAACGCCTAATACTGTGAAAATATAGGACGCCCCCGGAGCACTACTGAAATACCTTAGGTATCCTCCCTTCTTTTGATCTGCCAAATAGTCTAAACTGGAACGAAAGTTGCGTTAAAATATTTTCCAAACCTATCACTACAGTAGCTCTATCTAGGATATTGAGCACTTTTCTCCAGGCAACGCCGAGTAATTTTAAAATCAAAGAGGCCTCATGAGCACTACTGAAATAACTCTTATCGATTCCCCCATTATTTTCAGCGTAGATGCTGTTAAAATATTATCCAAACCTATCACTACAGTAGCTCTATCTAGGATATTGAGCATTTTTCTCCCGGACAACGCCAAGTACTTTGAATATCCAGGAGCCCTCCTGAGCACTACTGAAATCACTTAGGTATTCCCCCTTCTTTTTCATCTGCAAAATACTCCAAAGGGGAACGAAGATGGCGTTAAAATATTTTCTAAACCTATCACTACAGTAGCTCTATCTAAGATATTGAGCACTTTTCTCCCAGACAACGCCGAGTACTGTGAAAATATAGGACGCCTTCTGAGCACTACTGAAATCACTTATGTATCCTCCCTTCTTTTGATCTGCCAAAGAGTCCAAAGGGGAACGAAGATGGCGTTAAAATATTTTCCAAACCTATCACTACAGTAGCTCTATCTATAATATTGAGAACTTTTCTCCCGGACAACGCCGAGTAATTTGAAAATCAAGGAGGCCCCATTAGCACTACTGAAATAACTCTTATCGATTTTCCAATCATTTTCAGCGTAGATGCTGTTAAAATATTATCCAAACCTATCACTACAGTAGCGATATCTAGGACATTGAGCACTTTTCTCCCGGAAAACGCCGAGTACTATGAAAATCAATGAGGCCACCTGAGCACTACTGAAATAACTTAGGTATCCTCCCTCCTTTTCATCTGCAAAATAGTCCAAAGGGGAACGAAGATGGCGTTAAAATATTTTCCAAACATATCACTACAGTAGCTCTATCTATAATATTGAGCACTTTTCTCCCGGACAACGCCGACTACTTTGAAAATCAAGGAGGCCTCATGAGCACTAATGAAATCACTCTTATTGATTCCTCCATTTTTTTCAGCGTAGATGCTGTTAAAATATTATCCAAACCTATTACTACAGTAGCTTTATCTAGGATATTGAGCACTTTTCTCCCAGACAACGCCGAGTACTTTGAAAGTCAAGGAGGCCTCCTGAGCACTACTGAAATCACTTAGGAATCCTCCCTCCTTTTCATTTGCAAAATAGTCCAAAGGGGAACGAAGATGGCGTTAAAATATTTTCCAAATCAATCACTACAGTAGCTCTATCTAGGATATTGAGCACTTTTCTCCCGGACAACGCCGAGTACTTTGAAAATCAAGGAGGCTTCCTTAGCACTACTGAAATTACTCTTGTCGATTCCCCCATCATTTTCAGCGTAGATTCTGTTAAAATATTATCCAAACCTATCACTACAGTAGCTCTATCTAGGACATTGAGCATTTTAATTAACAAAAAAGCGAAACACTTATAGATAAAAGGAGAAAACGAATCGGCGAAAAGAAATCATTGAACGAACACTTTTTTTTTTATCTCGAAATGTAATAAACATTTTTACTTCTAAATTTAACAAAATTTTTGATGTCGCAAAGAATGTTTAATTCGAGAATAGTAATAATTCGAGAATACTAATAATTATCGCCATTCTCATCAGGACTGTATATTTTGTATTGTTTTGACTTATAGTCGGGTCTCACCCATTTGAAATCATTTTTATGAATATAGATTTCTATTCTATAATTTGATTTACTTCACCTCCGTGATAACGAGTGAACACACGGAAAGATACTGATCCAAACTGGAGTAAGGACACCAATTATCTAGAATAATGGTTAATATTTCTTAGTAACACTCTACAAAAGGGTATAACGGATTAAGTTGTGATACTATAGTTATAATATACTAGCAGGAAGACCCGACATTGCTCGGGATTTAATAAAGATCATTACTGTTTATTCTTTCAGTATTCTCATACCACTATATTACTTTCTTTGTTTTTAGTGCCCCCTCTTCCCGTTTCGGAAAAAGCTGAAATGTTGGAACATTTTATGAATTAGTTTCTTATACGGTTTAAATTTCATTAAGCTCGGATATCCGTATTTGAAGTTTTAAGGGGTCTGACCCCATGGCTCACTTAAACCTGGTGACACGTAGATATTCGGAACATAGACATTACCGTAAAAATTTCGAACCACTTCCATTGTCTTCCCGGATAATTTTATACATATGATATAAATTTCATTATTATACTCTTGTAGTTTCTTTCCTCGAGCTGCCAGCCTTTGGAACTCCTGCCCTGCTCCCTGTTTCTCTGACTGTATCGACATGCATAAATGTAAAGGTATTGTAAACATGAATCTCGCTGTACAAGTGCTCACTGAAGAGGCCCCCTTTAATTTTTGACCCCTAATCTACAGTAGCCCTTTGCGTCTCAGTTGGAGTATGCCTTGTGTGGGGCGAACTCAAGTTTAAAAAATAGAATATATTTGAAGTTTTAAATGAGGTTCAGCCCCCATAGCTCTCCTAAGTTAGGATGGCACTTAGAGATTCGGGATCACATCCATTATCTTCTTCTGTAAATTTTACATAAGACTACACTTTTAGATTTTATGTAGTACTCTACACTTTCTAAACACAAACATCAGGCAAACCCACACACATACAAACACCCATTGAGTTTATATATATATATATATATATATATATATATATATATATATATATATATATATAGCGAGAGAGAGATTACAACACGTATGTTTTGAAATGCCCCCGGAAGATAACTGAATAGTAAGGCGAAAGCCCGGTAAACAGAGAAGTCGTTCACAGTAGTTAGAAAATTCATTATTTACCTTAAACTCTGACTTTGATTTAGGAAAAAAAGTTCCATGGATGAAATAGGCATACTTTGACTAGGCGACTGTGTTCTTGGCCTTTTGTAATATCTGTTCCGATGGATACTGCACCCCATAAAATGGTATCGTCTTGGCCTTCGGGTCTTGATTCCACCGGTCTATGGGTTTGTCCTGTGCAGTTCTAGGAGGTCCACCATCCCAGGCTTTGCCTCCCTTCTTTGGGGACGAGTAAGTTTATTGCTTACTGCCTGAAGCTCCTCTACCGGGGAATGCCGACGGGGCTGCCCAGGCAATTTTTAATGGCCAGAATGCTACTCTTCTCGGGCGCTGGCTTTTCAAGTCCCACTTTCCCGACCCGACGATGGGTCACATCTTACTTTGTGGGAGTAAGATAAAACTGGGAGAGGAGGTAAATGACTAAATACTCTTGTAAATGTTATGCTTAAGAGAACGGGCAACTAAGGCTTACACACAAACGAACCAACATTGGTGTGAGAACATCATAAAGAGAGAAGAATTTTATGACGAGACATGGTGGCCGCCGTAACAGCTTGGTTCGAGGAGCCTGACATTGATGGCTGATAAACGAAAATGCCACCCAACACGATTTTACTCCATCTGTGGAAGGCGGTTCCAGACGACAATTAGTTTTATTAGCCATAGAAGAAACCGCCTATGAGAATAAAAATGGCATAAGCAATATTCAATACTGAAATCTGCTAACAACGATATATATATATATATATATATATATATATATATATATATATATATATATATATATAAGTGAAATATTTTTGAAAATGAACACATCGTGCAATTTAAATGAAAAAAATCATTTATTTAATTTTTTTTGCAAGCTTTCGTTTTAGAAGAATATATATATATATATATATATATATATATATATACATACATATATATATATATACATATATATATATATATATACTCATGCAAACATTGTTAAAGATAACAGAATTCGTCTGTTTAATTATACCATTTTTATTTTTTCAGTTTTTATGATGGTCTTTTTGTGTTAAGATCAAAACCATTAATAAATGTTCTATAGGTTTCAAAGGTTTCACGGACGTTTTCGATTCTTCCTCGAATCATCCTCAGGCGTCAAAAGCAAATGCCCAAAAAGCTAGAGAAAGAAGAGAATTTTAAAAAGACAGCGGAAGAACGAGCATAGAACGATTCATCATTGTTCCAGAAAGTCGTTGACGATTTAAATTCAGAAACGCTGGATGGCATCACAGTACAAAATCGCATTACGTTAAGCATTTTAAAATGTTACCACTAGTTTCGTATGTGGTGTTGTTATATTTAGGTTGTTGTGTTTTTATGCAGGTAGCTTCCAGTATTTTTAATATTTTAGAAATTGCTTTCGGAAGGTATAATTTTAGTGTTATTAACTAGAATTTGTTTTAAATCAGACGGAGAAGAATTATATATATATATATATATATATATATATATATATATATATATATATATATATATATATATATATATATATATATTCAATTTAATAGGGTTAAATGAAAATTCATATACACTAAATGTACAAAAGCAAGGAAATTCCCAAATTTGTACACTTTTATTGTCATTAAGGGTATGACTACATATCAACCAAACCATTTCATTATCACATCACTACAGTATAAATCTCTATGCGTGAGTGGATGAAGTGTGTGAGGTGCGCTGAAGAAAAATTCCTACCAGTAAAATACATAGCCCTGTTGTGCTCGCATACCCTTAATGAAAATAAAAGTGTAAACATTTGGGAATTTCCTTGCTTTTGTACATTTGGTGTATATGAATTTTCATCTTAACCCTATTAAGAGCATATGATTTCAGTAAACTGGCATTTATCATGGAATGCCACTACTTTTGTAAAGGCTATGCCTCAATACAATACCTTCTCATAACTGATATAGTTGGTAGTTTGACTAATCAAGGCATATGGTAAACTGAAATTAAAATGCTATCAACTAGATACTAAAACCTCTATCTTTGCCAAAAATCAGCTGAATCCATCAAATGGTCGATAAGATATAGAATAAAGTGTATGAATACTGGTCATTTTAAAGTTTTTTTGAAATTTTCTGGAAAACTAAGGTATATGGTAAACTGAAATGAAAATGCCATCAACTAGACCCTAGAACCTCTATCTCTGCCAAAAATCAGCTGAATCCATCAAATAGTTGATGAGATACAGTGTGGCGCATACGTATATACGTACGTACGTACACACAGATAACATGATTTCATGATTGAACTTTCTGGATCTCTGGGTTGCCTTGACTAATGATGCTGAAATTCTACACACTTATAGAACCTATCAAATAAAAATTGCGTGCAAAGTTTTAACTAATTTGGTTTATTGGTTTTTGAGTTATGATTGATCAAAGAAATGAGATTTCCAGCATAGGCCATTCGTGTAATCTATTAAGGGATAGAGCGCTCTCACGTCTCCCTTGATATATATATATATATATATATATATATATATATATATATATATATATATATATTGGAATCAAAACTTCAGTGTTTAAGCTCAATAGATATTAATATATAATTCCAGAACATTTATAAACAAGAGAAACTCAGATTCCAACATATCTTTATTTTCCAGCAAATATATTCATTTGAACAGCTGTTTCTTCAATAGCAAAAACAAGCAATTTCTTTAACCAAAACTCGAAGTTTCTATCTTCAGATAAAATTTAAAAATATATTTAAAACATCGACAACTTATTTATTAAAAAAATAAAGATTCAAAACTTTTCAATAAATTTACTAAAATGTTTTGAAATACCGTATATATAGTTATCTCCAACCTTACTCAACAAATTTCGATATTGCTTATTTGCATATTTTTTTCTTTTTAAGTTTCTAATAAATTAATATCGTGTAATACCGGGTGACCCAATAAAAACGGGCCCCGTGTACACTTTATGTGATATCTCCTTTATTTATTCGCCGAGTGCCCTTATTTTACAGGACATGGCAGAATCAACGACCGTGAGTACACTAATACCTCAGTGGGAGCTCGGACAAAGAATACACTGTGTTAAATTTTACTACAAGAGAGGACCGTTTAAGAAACCCCATGACAGTTTCATGCATCAGTTCGAATGTGAAAAGGCTCCATCCAAAAGTAGAATTCAGAACTGGGTGGATCACTTCGAGAAGTATGGGACCGTGGAGAACTTCAACGCTGCCAGTGAGAACCGTCTAAGCCACTCGGCACGTCCCAAGAAGCGGACAGCCGAGCTGGTCGAAAGTGTGAGAAAGTCTCTCCAGGAGAGTCCGAAACGCTCTGTGCGTACACAAAGTCAGTCCCTCGGTATCTCCCGTGAGACTTGCAGGAGAGTGCAGGTGAACGATATCAGGGCTTACCCATACAGAATACAAACGCTGCAGACCCTTACAGCCTTAAACAATAAGCAGAGGAGCGATATGGCAGTCAAGATGCTCGATAAGATCGAGGAGACACCAGGTTTCCTTAACCTCCTTTGGACGTCAGATGAAGCTCACTTCCATATTGACGGAAAGGCGAACTCCAAGACAAATGTCTTCTGGGGGTCCTCCAGACCCAATGAAGTAGCCACCAAGCCCCTGCACTCTCCTAAGTGCATGGTGTGGGCTGCAATCTCGGTCAGAGGCATCATCGGACCAATCTTCATCGAATAATCTGGCGCAGCAGTGACAGTTACCAAGGTGTGGTATTTGGAGGTCCTCAAAACCTTCAAGAGTGAGCTCCAGACCCTCTACCCGTCGCTCATGAGCAAGTTCTGGTTCCAGCAAGACGGAGCAAGTTCTCACACCTCAAACCTGTCCAGAGATTGGTTGAAAGAGAACTTCGGAGGCCGAGTGATCAGTCTCAAGACTAATTTTGAGTGGCCACCCCATAGCCCGGACCTAAGCGCCCAGATTTTTTTCCTTTGGGGCTATCAAGGACAGAGTGTACGCAGGGAAACCCAGAACCATCACGGAACTCTAGGAAGCCATCAGGGAGGAGATGAGAGCCATTCCCAATTCAGTCTGTAAGAACGTCATGGACAACTTCGTTCTGCGCCTCAAGAAATGCACGGAGCTAAATGGAGGCCATGCTGTAGAACGGAGAAAAAAAGGCCAAATACCCTAGTGTTTTGATGTGATGTTTCGAATATAATGAACTAGTTATGACAAAAAAATTATTTCATTCAGACGAAACACTAAGAAACGGGGCCTAATTAGATTTGGGGCCCGTTTTTTGGGGGTCACCCTGTACACATTTCTAATTGGTATTGACATTTCTTTCTATATACGAAATCGTTTAATCGATGGTACTATTTTATTATAATTATTAATAAAATTATATAAAGAGATTAAAAAAAAAGCCTTTTAAAATTGTTTTACAGTTTTATGTTCAAGGGAGATAATTTATTTGCGGCATTAGTAAAACGTCCAATGTCACTGTGATGTGGAGAACAGATACTACACTTTGATCTTAGCCAAAAGGCCAATGACCACTAAGGAAGTAATATTTTTGTGACGGCATTTTTAAATTGAGGAAAAAAATCGATTTAATTAGAATATCGTTCAATGGGAGTGATCTGTTGTCATAAAAACGTCCTCCTAGGGATTACCATCTCCGTAAGAACCTACTTTTTTTTCTAGAAAAATTATAAATATACATAGTTTGAAATAAAAACGTTTTTCACTTAAAATGCAAACCAATAAAATTAGATTTTCTGTTTAAATTATATTTTTGTTATTATTTAAACTTTTCTTTCGATTCTTAATAAATCCTGTTATCAACATTTCTCGCCCACTGATTTACGCGACTGAAATAGGAAAAAATTGGAAATGCTCCTTTTATTTAGAGTTAATTACTATTTCAGTCACGTAAATTATTTAAAGTTAAATAGGGTTCAGAATTACTCATAAACAACGCATATTTTTAAAAACTTAAACCACGTTTTAGAAATCTAGAACAACTTATGGATTTCAATGTTTGTTTTCGTTCTGTCAAGTTTCACCGTACACGTGAAACACCGAAATAAGAGTTAGGTCGGAAAAATATTGTCCTCATCCAAAAAAAATTGAGAAAGAAGCTAGCTAAGGAACAGCGATAACTCAAGTTAAAAAAACATGCCCTTTTAAACTGGAAAATTATAATAGGAAGCTATCGTTCTTCCTTAGCTAGCATATTTCTCTTTTTCTATGAAGATGGCGACTATATGTTTTTAGCCAATTTTCAATTCAGCGTTTTACGCTGACGATGAAACTTGCCATTGTTTTAAATCTTATCTAAATGAATAAATGCGAAAGGTTTTTTTTTCACATATCTTAACAATATAAACATTAAAATGGTCTATGCTTATTTATTTATGTGTAATATATTTTTATTCGTCACGATACATTACTTTTTCAAGGCATTGCCTCATTTTTTGAAGGGGGTAGTATAGTATGCGTTCGTTCCCAACGGTACCGTCCTCCGAGGATTACCTTCTCCTTATTTGTGTGGTGAAAGTTGGTAGTGTACTATCTATTTTGTTGTCATGCGTCTTGGCCTTTTGGCTAAGATCAAAGTGTAGTATCTGTTCCGATGGATACTGCACCCCATAGACTGGTATTGTCTTGGCCTTCGGGGCTTGATTTACGCCGGTCTATGGGTCTGTCCTGTGCAGTTCTAGGAGGTCCACCCTCCCAGGCTTCGCCTCTCCTCTTTGGGGAGGAGTAAGTTTATTGCTTACTGCCTGAGGCGCCCCTACCGGGGGCTGCCCAGGCAACTTTTTAATCCCACTTTCCCGACCCGACCTTGGGTCACATCTTACTTGTGGGAGTAAGATAAAAACTGGCCTTGTGCCTAACTCCTGGAGAGGAGTAAATCAATACTCTTTGTGTGTCTGGGGTGGAGTAGTGTTCGTTCGTCATGATATCATTTTCTTAGTCATCACCGCCTTTTATCAGGTCAGTATATGTAGTGAGTTCATTATTATATCATCCTCTCAGCCTAGCAAACATATGCGACCGGAAGGAGCATATATTTGCTTGTATAATAATATAGGCGATAATAACAATAATAATTACAATTACAATTACTAACAGCGTTGAATATAATCTTAAAACCAATAATGATTACACTTATAAAAGTACAGAATCCGATATGTACATTAGTTCTAATTCTACACTAATTAAGTTTACGATTCAATAATACTACTAATTAACTATTTTGCAAGGTCGAAAAAAAAACATCATACCAGATTGAACTGTCAATCTTTAAGCAAGCTGAATCATATAAACATGGTGTAAAACCTTGTCTTCTATGTAAAAAAATTTAAATCATAACCATTCTAAATTCTAAGTTTAATCTTTTAAATCAACGATCCCAAATTCTCCAATCGTGTCCGCATAAGCGAAAATTTGAATTAAAATTAAAATTTTTTTTTATCATAGTTCACCCCAAACAAGGCAAGCCGCCACTGTAGACGTAAGGGGCTACTGAGAAAAAAGTGTGAAGGTTGGGGGGGGGGCGTCAACTAAATTAGGAGCTGCGCAGCGAGATGTCTGTTTACATTAGTTTTAAATTTCTACATGTCAATAACGTCAAGAAGGCAGGGAGCAGGGAGGGAGTTCCAGAGTCCAGCAGCACGAGGAAAGAAGCTTTTGGAGTAGAAAGCTCTTCGGAATCTGGGGACCTCCACAGTGTATGGATGGGATTTAGCAGATTGTCGGATTGGTCTAATGAAGTTACTTCGTGGGGGAAATATAGAATTATTTAACCTTCTATATTAACTTTCTATCTCTTTATTTTAGTTTCAACAACACTTACCCCATACAAATTGTTAAGACCTGAAACTTACAATATCTACGAATTCCAACTACTTTTAACTTATACCTTCTATAATTATTGTTTTTTAAGATACATCTTTTTCTCACTTTATTTGTAAACACCCTTCTCCTTAACAATACCTGACAGTTTCACCTCTAATTTAGATCTTGTTATTTGAGGAATATATTGCCATGGCTTATAGCACCCTACCTGAGAGTCGATTATTCAAACTTTTCGGCCTAACATTCACAGGTAACAGTAATTGGAACGAATACATAGAATACATTGTCACAGTTGCGCAAGGAAGGTGAAATCCATCGACCGAGCTAGACAACTTCTAACACGTGCCAGTATCCTATATCTCTACAAAGCCACCATTCGTCCATGCATGGAGTATTGTTGTCACATCTGGGCTGGTGCACCAACCACTAGCCTATCCCTCTTAGACAGGGTCCAACAAAAAAAACCTCTAATCTAATTAGTTCCACACTATCTAACAAGCTCCAGCTTCTGTCCCATCGACGCAATGTTCCATTCCTGTGTTTGTTTTACAACTATTTTAATGGAATATGCTCCGATGAACTTGCTGCACTGATGCCCCTTGAGGTAAATACACCTGACCAAGCCGTCAGTCAGCAAAATCCTACCCCTTTACTGTAAAGGCCCCCAGATACTTGAGGGCTTACTACTCTAGTACCTTCTTTCCCTCCATGCTTCCTGTTTCCCTGACTGTACAAACAGGCAGAAGATTAAATGTAATGTGAACAAACATCTTGCTGCAGAGCGCTCTACTAATTGATGACTCTAATCGACAGTAGTCAATTACGTCTTAGTGGCGATGTGCCATGTTTGACGCGAATGAAATAAATACCTTGCATAAGATATCTTCAGGGCTGCTAACATCTGCGCACTTTTAAATATTTATTATTGTTATATATATATATGACTTGACTTGACTTGACTTGGTCCCGTAACCCCCTTCCTGGGTCGTAGGGGCGCTGCACTAATGAACTCCACACCAGCTGTCTCCACTTCTGACGGTCATGGGCAATGGACTGGGTTGTAGCGAAGTTGTAGCCCGTCCACTCTTTGATGTTGTCCGTCCATCTTTTGTGTTGTCTACCTCTCCTTCCCTTGCCTTGCACTGCTCCCTGCAGGATGGTTTTGGAGAGACCACTGCCCCTTGTCACGTGACCATACCATCCAAGCTTTCTTTTTCTTACAATTGTCAGCAAATCTTCGTAGTTGTTCAGATTTGCGTTGATGAGCGCGCGAACTTCTTCGTTTGTGACACGGTCTGAGTACGCGATGCCAAGCACTCTTCTGTAGCATCTCATTTCTACCGTTTGGATTTTTCTTTGGAGCTCGGCTGTCAAGGTCCATGACTCGCATGCATACAAAAAGATGGATAATACTAGTGTATGCAGCAGCTTCAGTTTGCAACGGAGACTAATGTTTCCGTCTTTCCAGATTGATTTTAGTTTTGCAAGTGCTGCTGCCGTTTGTGCTGCTCTTGCCAGGATTTCAGTCTTGGATACTTTGTTGCTGAGTATAGCGCCAAGGTATTTGAACTGGTTTACGGTTTCCAGTTCTTGGCCGTTGGCTGTTATCGTTGTTGATAATGGTTGTCCACTATTCGTCATCAGCTTCGTTTTTTCAGCATTGATCTCCATTCCGTACCTCGTGGATGTTCTGTCGAGGCGGCTCACTAGATTAGAAAGTTCTGTTTGATTTCCGGCAAGTCCGATGACATTGACGGACTTGCCGGAATATATATATGCGAATATATTAACAGTTATACTAAAATAAATAAAAAATCCCAAACACTCGAATAACACTTGGCGGGCAACAGATACGGAGAGATAAAAAGTAAACAATTTTTAATTTTCCCTAGAAAGACAAATGTTATTTAGAAAGAGTTAGACATCTCTATATATTAATAACTCTAAATAATAGGATCAAGTTGTGTAATTTAGTTTTAAATTTGCATCTTAAAAGTATCTATTTCATATAATTATTTGCTGTATTTTATGTAATTGTTTTTATTGGTGATTGTAGCGTTCGTTGTTTTTTGCTTACTACTAGTTAGATTGTTTTACTTCCTAAGTGATAAAGATGAAGAAAATTAAATTATTAGTCGCCCATAACTTTATAGTACGTATTTTTCGTGAGAAAAAATATATATACAGGGTGGTGCAAAAGTCGCGCATTGGTTTGTTTAGGTGATAGAAACTACAACATTTCAAGTAATTTACTAGGCTTTTCTGATAAATAATACATTTACTTGTTAATTTTGTTGGAGTAGGTTTTAAAAATAATATCCTTTAAATGGCCACAATTTTCGGCCTCACAAAGACGGGCTCTAGTTAGGGCATTTTCCATTACAGTCCTTAGAATAACTGGCTCTAGTTCTTGGATTTCTTGTCTGATATTGTTTTTAAGCTCTTGAATCGTTTTAGGCTTGTTTACATATACCCTTTCCTTAAGATAACCACAAAGGAAAAGGTCAGGGGCTGTTAAATCCGGTGAACGTGAAGGTCAGTTAAAATCAGAAAATCAGCTAATCAAGCGCTCGCCAAACAATCCCCTTAAGAGCGCCATACTTTGTCGGGCAGTGTGGGCAGTAGCTTCATTTTGTTGGAACCACATTTCTGGGTTGTCCTGAACAGCTGGCCTTAAAAAAATTTCAATCATTTGTTGATATCGCTGTGCAGTTATTGTCACCGCGACACCTTCTTCGTCTTCAAAGAAATATGGACCGATCACTCTTTCTGAAGTAACACCACACCATACGGTACATTTTAGTGGATGTAATTCACGCTGATGAACGGTTCTTGGATTTTCAATGGCCCATATTCTGCAGTTTTGCTTATTTACGAACCCGTTCAGATGAAAATGGGCTTCGTCGCTCATTATCAGCTTATGGATGAACTCATTTTTTTTCTCTGGCTAATTGCTGAATGTGAACAGCATAAGCTACGCGTGATTGCAAATCTGTGGGTTGTAATGCCTGTAGCAATTGAATTTTGTATAGAAACAGATGCAATTCACGCAAAATTCTTTGAAGTGACCTTCTGGACATCCCAATCTGAGTGGCTCGTCTTCGAGTTAAGATGTCTGGATTTTCAGCAATGCTATCCTCAACGAGTGCTACATTTTTCGCTGTCCGTACTGAACGTGGTCTGCCAGATCGTGGAAGATCACTGACTGAACCCTGCTGCCGAAATCGGGCTACAAGACGATCAATTGTGGTCTGACTGGGAGATTGTTTGACATTATAATGCCGACGATAGGCTCTTTGGGTTATTGAACGATGGTTTCCGAAGTAAAGTTCAATAATTTGGGTTCGTTGTTCAGTGCTATATTTTTCCATGATAAATTATCAATGTTTATATCTGTAATATTCTGAAAAATAAGAAGAAAATTTTATTAAATGTGAAAGTTGTTACAGATTCAAACTAATGCGTGACTTTTGCGCCACCCTGCATATATAATTAATTTTATAGGTACATAAAAATAATACATGTACACGTGTTTCTGGCTCACAGCAAGGCTAACGTACCTTCGATATTGATGTAAATATTCTGGCGTTTTACCTCCGGACTATGACGCCTTTCCTAGGAATATGTACGGTTCTAGTCACCTAAGTATTGAATGTATTTTATGTAATTGTTTTTATTGGTGATTGCAGCGTTTGTTGCTTTTTTATACTACTATAACAATTGTTTCACTTTATAAGTGATTAAGATGCACAAAAATGGCATTATTAGTCGCCCTTAACTTTATATGATGTATTCTCGTTAATATTTATAATTCATTTTATACGTACATAAAAGTAATCCATGTACACGTCATCAGCATGGCTAAATTGGACAAGGATCGAACCTTCGATATTAATGTCAATAGTCTTGTGTTTTACCTCCGGACTATGACGACTCGCCTGGAAATATGTACGTTTGTTATCACCTACATATTTAATGTAATTTATGTAATTGTTTTTATTGGTGATTATAATTTTTTTAAAGTTGATATAATTATTCATAATGTGATATAATTATTTATAATGTGATATAATAATTTATAATATCATATTATTATTTATAATGTGATATAATTATGTATAATGTGATATACTTATTTATAATGTGATATAATTATTTATAATGTGATATAATAATTTATAATATCATATTATTATTTATAATGTGA
Source organism: Sepiola atlantica (assembly GCA_963556195.1). Taxonomy (NCBI): domain Eukaryota; kingdom Metazoa; phylum Mollusca; class Cephalopoda; order Sepiida; family Sepiolidae; genus Sepiola; species Sepiola atlantica. The sequence continues at coordinate 99,026,586 of OY744529.1, forward strand.
TATAATTATTTATAATGTGATATAATAATTTATAATATCATATTATTATTCATAATGTGATATAATTATTTATAATGTGATATACTTATTTATAATGTGATATAATTATTTATAATGTGATATAATAATTTATAATATCATATTATTATTTATAATGTGATATAATTATTTATATATGTATGCATTGATTTCTCCGTGTGATTTGGGTGGCAATAAGCCTCCCCAAAGTCCCAGCACTCTCTGCACTCTTCCAGTGGAAGTCTGGTTTGTGCTGTCCCTCCTCGGTCTTCTCATGTTCCTTGACCGTCTACGGTTATTTTATGTGGTATCAGCCGAGGGCGGCGCCATCTTTTTTTGTGGGGGGGGGCAGCTTAGGATGTTTCTTGCAGTTTCTGTTCCTTAGTTCGTGATGTGGTGTTATTTATTATTATTATTAATTACTCACTAGGAGTTATCACACTGGTCATCGTCAGTGATCGCCCACTGCCAACAACCTGTGGTATTCTCTGAAGTCTGAGTGACAACAAGTCTCCTCAGACTTCCAGTATACTCCACCTCTTTTCGTTCATCACCGCTGATGACCTTGCGGTATCGCAACAGCCACCTACCACCGATTTCCCGCTGATAAGGGCCATTGGTCCCCTCTGGGGCCCGAGTGGCAACAAGCTTCCCCAAGGTCACAGAGCTGTCCGCGCTCTTCCAGTGGAGGTCTGATTTGCGCTTTCCCTCCTCGACCCTCTGTCCATAATTTTCGTGGCGTCAGCCTATGCTTGCGCCTCTCTCGTGCGGTTATTATTATTATTATTATTATTATTATTATTATTATTATTATTATTATTATTATTATTATTATTATTATTCATAATAATACTAATCCATCAATAATGGAACTTATGAATCTTTCTGTCTGAAGCCGAAACTATATTATTAGTTTTGATCGCTCTCTTTTTATATGTACTCATCAGCTCTTATATATACTAATTCCAAAACTTCACCAAACATTAGGCGTTTTATCTAATTTACATGATTAATTTGTTTTAAAGCTTCTAATAAATTAATATTCGAAAATATACACTCATGGCTGTTTATTTAAGATTTACAGATGTATTTAAAATATTTACCTCGATAATAATCTTAATAAAAATTATAAATAGTGTTATGGTGCCGTACCTACCTACGGAGAACATGGACTCGTCCACCTTATAAATACGGGAAGCACGTGACACTTGTCCTCTTCTTCCCAGGCAAACCGGCAATGGCGGTTGAGAGCAACATCTCTTTGTAATATCTTTCTTTCTATTATATAATATATACCTTTGTTCATTTAAACCATGTGTTCCTGTGTCATTCATTCAGCTTTACCCAGGTCCACAACAAATGGCGACGAGGCAATTCGAACTCTTGGGTCAAAAAACTGAAAATACCACGTGAAAATGCACTCACACAGTTAATGCAGGAAACCGCACGAAAAAAACAAAAAAACCCCCAAAAAACAAAGGTTTTTGCCGTACGGTCGAGAGAAGAAAAAAGAACTCAACTAAAACAAACAAAAAAAAAACACGTTGAATTCTTAAGTTCGAGAAAATTGCTTTCTTTTAAGAAAAAGAAAACTGAAATAGACATGTTGTGTTCTAAGTTTTAAAACTGCTTATCGAAAAAAAAAACAGCTTGAAATTGGGTGCGCGTTCCTCTAGTTTGGGAAAACTAGTTAAAAAAACAAACAAAACAAAAACAACTGAAATTGAATGCGCGTTTTTTTCTCTGGGTTGGAAAACTAAAAAAAACAAAACAAAAGAAATACCGAACACCAAGATTAAGCGAGTATTGTTTTTTTTAGACGAACGTCACAGCGAGTTTTTTTTGACGAACACACACACAAAAAAAATGAAACCGACACCACGTGCTTCATTTTAAGAACAGATAAGAAAAAAAAACATGAAATGAACACACGTGCGTTACTCCATAAAAAATAGACGCACGATAAAAAAAAGGTCAGTTTTATTTTCTCTCTCTTTTTTCCGACTTGTACTGAAATATTTTAAAATGCAGAAAGAATTAATTGTGAAACAGATTTTTTTTCTCTTCGTTAAAATTAAAAACATGTATAAGAAAAGAACATTACATAATCTTTTCATAACTAAAAGGGCGTCTTGCAAACGCTAATTTAAAGAAAAGAACTTCTTATAAATTCATTAAATAATTTTCAAAATAAAAAAATAAGTGAATATACGCGTATATAGAGAAAAGGAAAAGTTTCATAATCTTTTCATAATTAAAAACGGCGCCTAGCAAACGCTAATGTAAAGAAAAGAACTCTTATAAAATCATAAGATAATAAGAAAATATTAATTTTCTAAATAAAATCAGAAACTAAATGGTTGAATATGGAAGATATTAAGTCTATAATCACCGAACTAATGAAATTCCAAATCTCCCAGCAACAACAAACTGAGGAAAGATTTCAAAAGCTTTTATTACAACAGAACCAAAATATTTTATTACACAAAAAGGAGTATGATGAAAGATTGGAATTTCTGATACAAACAATATCGCGCAGTTATCAAAAAAATGTAAAACAGGACTCAAAAGACATTGAATTGTCCGGCATTGCGCACATAAAAAAGGTACATCAAAAAACAAAAGCTCAACCTTATAGAAAAATAAGAAATAATAATTTTGATGTAACAAAGACAAACCAAACCAGTAAAAAAATAAATAAATTGCCACCAAGCCCTTGTTCATGCTGTGGTAATCCACATTGGTACAATGAGTGCCCATTCCGTTTTAAAACCTGTATGAAATGCAAAAAAGTTGGACATAAAAGTTCGCACTGCAGAACGGGCAGAGGAAATAAAATGCGGATTCAAGCCACTAGGACAAAGAAGGAAACTTGCAGGAACATAAGAAAATATGTACAGGTGAAAATCCTGGATAAAAATATAAAATTGCAATTGGATTCTGGTTCAGACGTTTTCATTATAAATTTACATACATGGAGGAGATTAAATAAACCTACTCTATCAAGAACAAACAGGCTGGCAAGCACAGTTACTGGTGAAAGAATTACATTTGAAGGACAATTAATCACAAATGTGTCCCTAATGGGAAATACTAAAAAACTCAAACTACTGGTACTGAAGGATTCGAATAATCTTTTTGGTTCAGATTTTATGCAGGCATTTGATTTATGGAAGTTGCCGATAAATACATTTTGTAAAAAAATAAATAGTCGCGCAACAGAATCGGAAAAACTACAACGAGAATTAAAAAACTCGTTTCCAGAGGTTTTTTCTGGCGGTCTTGGATGCTGCACTAAAATGACTGCAAAATTCCGTCTAAAAGAAAATGTACTGCCGGTATTTAGGAAAGAAAGGAAAGTACCCTTCGCCTCGATTGAAAAAATAAACGCTGAATTAGACCGACTGGTAAAGATGGGTATTTTATCAAAAGTACAACACAGCCAGTGGGCAGCACCCACGGTTTATGTAAAGAAAAAATCTAATGAGATTCGTGTATGTGCAGATTTTTCAACAGGACTGAATACTGCCCTCGCGGACTATCACTACCCACTCCATACCCCGGAAGAAGGATTTACAAGCTTAAATGGAGGAAGATATTTTTCAAAAATAGACCTAAGTGAGGCATACCTACAAATACCGGTGGATAAAGATTGTTCTAAGCTGTTATGTATAAACACACATCGTGGTTTATATAAATTCGAAAGATTAGCGTTCGGAGTTAAGGTCGCGCCAGCCATTTTCCAACAAGTAATGGACACAATGTTGGGCGGACTCGATTTCGCAATAGCGTATCTCGATGACATCTTGATTAACAGCAAAGATATCGAACAACACCAAAAACATGTAAATCAAGTGTTTGCGAGAATCCAAGATTATGGGTTCAATGTAAAAGAAGAAAAATGTGATTTTTTCCTGGAGGAAATAAAATATCTGGGTCATGTGATCGACAAGGACGGCAGAAGACCAGACCCAGAAAGGGCTACCGCAATAAAAAACATGCCGGCGTCAGAAAACGTCATGACATTACAGAGTTTTCTGGGCCTAGCAAATTACTACCAGGCTTTTATCCCAGAAATGCATAATTTGCGTGCTCCATTAAATGAGCTATTAAAAAAAGGTAAAGCCTGGGTATGGACACCTGAATGTCAGGATGCATTTAATAAAATCATAGAAAGACTTACGTCAGAGTTATTTCTAACACATTACAACCCAGAATTGGACATAATCGTAGCTAGCGACGCTAGTTCATATGGTTTAGGAGCATGTATCCTACACAAAATGCCTGATAGAACCCATAAACCCATTGCACATGCATCAAGGACCTTGCTCCCAGCGGAAAAACAGTATTCTCAAATCGAGAAAGAAGCCCTAGCAATAATATTTGCAGTAACAAAGTTTCACCGATACATACATGGTAGACAATTTACCTTACAGACAGACCATAAGCCGCTAATTACAATTTATGGATCTAAAAAAGGCCTACCTGTATATACAACTAATAGACTACAAAGATGGGGAACTATCTTATTAAACTACAACTTTAAAATGCAACATTTGCATTCAAATAAAATCTATCATGCAGATGGATTGTCGAGATTAGTGCCAAAACAGAGAGAGACTCTAGAAGACACAGTGATTGCGTCTCTTCAAACAGAAGGAGATTTTAAAGAGATTTTGTGCAACGCAGTGAGAGAGCTCCCGGTGACACTATACGAGATAAAAAAAGAAGCTCAAGAGGATGAATTTATCACCAGAACAAAAATGAAATTGGTAGATAAGGATTTACATGCGGCAAAGAGTTTCTTACTCTGTGATGACGTACTCATGCATGACGAAAGGGTGGTCATCCCAGAAAAACTACGAAAACAAATTCTGAAAGAATTTCATGTTGGCCATCCAGGGATAACCAGGATGAAGGGGTTAATGAGGAGTTTTGTGTACTGGCCAGGTATGGACAATGACATTGAAAAAGCAGTAAAGCTTTGTAAAGGCTGTACCTTAGCGGCAAAAGCACCGCATATAAAGCATAGCCCATGGCCAAAGACCGACCGTCCGTGGGAAAGAATTCACGTGGATTTCGCGGGACCATTGGAAGGATTTTACTACTTAATCGTAGTCGACAGTTTTTCAAAGTGGCCCGAGGTACTACGTTGCAAGAGTCCCACGTCAGAGGTTACGATAAGATTCCTACATGAACTATTTGCCCGTTTTGGGGTAGTGGATTGTTTGGTGAGTGATAATGGGACGCAGTTCACGTCATCAGATTTTGAGGAGTTCTGCGCGACGTTTCAAATCAGACATATAACGACGCCCCCGTATCATCCTAGGTCAAACGGCCAGGCAGAACGCTTCGTAGACACATTAAAAAGAGCATTAAAAAAGGCCGGTGATACTCCTAAGGAGAAGGCTTTACAACAATTCTTACAGGTATATAGAATTACAAAAAACATGAACATAGCATCATCATTATCCCCCGCAGAGATGATGTTTGCGCGGAATGTGAAGTCCGTGTTTGATAAATTATTACCTAAACATAATAATTATGACCGAATCTCTACGGTACCGAAGAAAAAATACAACCCAGGAGATAGGGTATATTTTAAGATGTTCAAAAACAATGCATCGTTCTAGGAACCCGGTACAATTGAAAAGAGGATCGGATCGATGGTCTATATCATAAAAGGACCACGGTTCTCGCATAAGAGACATCTAAATCAGATCAGAAAAAGACTGTCAGATGACACTGACAGCACCCCACAAGGAGAAGACGTGATGGACGTGATATATGACACCTTCAACTTAGGTAGTCACACGTAAACGACAACCAAAAAGAAAACGAATGGCTCCGGACTACCTAGAGATAGATCCGAAAAGGAAACGTTATTAAGACTCCTGAGGAGGTAAGGCTTGGAAGGGGGGTGTTATGGTGCCGTACCTACCTACGGAGAACATGGACTCGTCCACCTTATAAATACGGGAAGCACGTGACACTTGTCCTCTTCTTCCCAGGCAAACCGGCAATGGCGGTTGAGAGCAACATCTCCTTGTAATATCTTTCTTTCTATTATATAATATATACCTTTGTTCATTTAAACCATGTGTTCCTGTGTCATTCATTCAGCTTTACCCAGGTCCACAACAAATAGAATTAATCAAATACATTGGGTTTTTTAAAAATCTTCTATATAATCGAGTTACGTAATTATATTAGATTGTAATAGCATATAATGGAACTGCCGGCGTCTAGTCCAACATTGGGTTACCCGCCTTCTGATTACACCGTTCTATTTCGAACGCACACATATAGATTTCTCTCTCTAGAGAGAGAGAGAGAGAGAGAGAGAGAGAGAGAGAGAGAGAGAGAGAGAGGGGGTGCGCAAGAGAGGGACGCTTTACTTGATTTATTATATGTAAACAACACAATATCTGAGATTTATCGTACATTTCTTTAGTAAAACGTTTTGTTTTAACTTATTAAAAATTATGTTTTACAGCACAAATTTATTGAATCAAATTGTTTAATCAAAAAAATAATCGTGTACACTGTATTATATTTTTTAAATCGTTGATTTTATTTTAGGTACACCTTGTTTTCGTTTTGACAAACTTCAAATACTATTATCTTTTTACAACCTCAAGTGAATTTAGGGTTTTTTTGTTTTACATTTCACGCCGTAAAGGGTAAATTTTGTGTAGAAACTGCTTTCATTATTTCGTGTTTTATTTATTAAAATAAAGGATGGGGTGGTTTTCTTCTTTTTTTTTTTGGTAAAAAACAACACATTTTACTGAACAATAATTTAGAATCGGGTGCTTTGTTATATTTAGACCCACGCTAACTTTGACCACGTCGTTAGGGTTAGGGTCTGGTCAAAGTGGGGGTTAGGGTTAGCAATAGAGCTGGGGCTAAGGTTTCGGGTTAGAGTTAGGGTTAGGGTCATGGTCAAAGTTAGCGCGGGTCCTAATGTAACAAAGTACCTGGAATCGTGTTCATTGTATTTTTTAAATTTTATTGTTGGTTTTATTTCAGGTATACTATTATCTTTTTACGACCTTAAGTGAGTTTTGGATATATTTTTAAATTCTTACATGGATTTGACGCAAAACTATTGGGTGGAAAGTAATAGAGTAAATTTTTATTTCAATTTTTATAAATCCTATAACCATTTGTTAAAATTATTTTCTTTCCATTTATTTTAATGCAAAAACTGTTTACGGTTGTTACAAAACAAAACAAAGCAACCTCCATTTTTTTTATATAACTGTTATTATTTATTATGTGCAATATATTTATTTAAATTCATTGTAGCGATAAAATGCTCCACCCAAATTACATGTTACAAACCAAAACAAAGCAACCTCCATTTTTTTATCACTGTTATTATCTATCATGTGCAATATATTTATTTAAATTCATTGTAGCGATAAAATGCTCCACCCAAATTACATGTTACAAACCTAAACAAAGCAACCTCCATTTTTTTTATATAACTGTTATTATTTATCATGTGCAATATATTTATTTAAATTCATTGTAGCGATAAAATGCTCCACCCAAATTACATGTTACAAACCAAAACAAAGCAACCTCCATTTTTTTATATAACTGTTATTATTTATCATGTGCAATATATTTATTTAAATTCATTGTAGCGATAAAATGCTCCACCCAAATTACATGTTACAAACCAAAACAAAGCAACCTCCATTTTTTTATCACTGTTATTATCTATCATGTGCAATATATTTATTTAAATTCATTGTAGCGATAAAATGCTCCACCCAAATTACATGTTACAAACCTAAACAAAGCAACCTCCATTTTTTTTATATAACTGTTATTATTTATCATGTGCAATATATTTATTTAAATTCATTGTAGCGATAAAATGCTCCACCCAAATTACATGTTACAAACCAAAACAAAGCAACCTCCATTTTTTTATATAACTGTTATTATTTATCATGTGCAATATATTTATTTAAATTCATTGTAGCGATAAAATGCTCCACCCAAATTACATGTTACAAACCAAAACAAAGCAACCTCCATTTTTTATCACTGTTATTATTAATCATGTGCAATATATTTATTTAAATTCATTGTAGCGATAAAATGCTCCACCCAAATTACATGTTACAAACCAAAACAAAGCAACCTCCATTTTTTTTATATATCATTGTTATTATTTATCATGTGCAATATATTTATTTAAATTCATTATAGCGATAAAATGCTCCACCCAAATTACATGTTACAAACCAAAACAAAGCAACCTCCATTTTTTTTATATAACTGTTATTATTTATCATGTGCAATATATTTATTTAAATTCATTGTAGCGATAAAATGCTCCACCCAAATTACATGTTACAAACCAAAACAAAGCAACCTCCATTTTTTTATAACTGTTATTATCTATCATGTGCAATATATTTATTTAAATTCATTGTAGCGATAAAATGCTCCACCCGAATTACATGTTACACACCAAAACAAAGCAACCTCCATTTTTTAATATAACTGTTATTATTTATCATGTGCAATATATTTATTTAAATTCATTATAGCGATAAAATGCTCCACCCAAATTACATGTTACAAACCTAAACAAAGCAACCTCCATTTTTTTTATATAACTGTTATTATTTATTATGTGCAATATATTTATTTAAATTCATTGTAGTTATAAAATGCTCCACCCAAATTACATGTTACAAACCTAAACAAAGCAACCTCCATTTTTTTTATATATCATTGTTATTATTTATCATGTGCAATATATTTATTTAAATTCATTGTAGCGATAAAATGCTCCACCCAAATTACATGTTACAAACCAAAACAAAGCAACCTCCATTTTTTATCACTGTTATTATTAATCATGTGCAATATATTTATTTAAATTCATTGTAGCGATAAAATGCTCCACCCAAATTACATGTTACAAACAAAAACAAAGCAACCTCCATTTTTATATCACTGTTATTATTAATCATGTGCAATATATTTATTTAAATTCATTGTAGCGATAAAATGCTCGACTCAAATTACATGTTACAAACCAAAACAAAGCAACCTCCATTTTTATATCACTGTTATTATTAATCATGTGCAATATATTTATTTAAATTCATTGTAGCGATAAAATGCTCCACCCAAATAACATGTTACAAACCAAAACAAAGCAACCTCCATTTTTTTATTTCACTGTTATTATTTATTATGTGCAATATATTTATTTAAATTCATTGTAGCGATAAAATGCTCCACCCAAATTACATGTTACAAACCAAAACAAAGCAACCTCCATTTTTTATATCACTGTTATTATTAATCATGTGCAATATATTTATTCAAATTCATTGTAGCGATAAAATGCTCCACCCAAATTACATGTTACAAACCAAAACAAAGCAACCTCCATTTTTTTTATCACTGTTATTATTAATCATGTGCAATATATTTATTTAAATTCATTGTAGCGATAAAATGCTCCACCCAAATTACATGTTACAAACCAAAACAAAGCAACCTCCATTTTTTTTATCACTGTTATTATTAATCATGTGAAATATATTTATTTAAATTCATTTTAGCGATAAAATGCTCGACTCAAATTACATGTTACAAACCAAAACAAATTAACCTCCATTTTTTTATATCACTGTTATTATTAATCATGTGCAATATATTTATTTAAATTCATTGTAGCGATAAAATGCTCCACCCAAATTACATGTTACAAACCAAAACAAAGCAACCTCAATTTTTTTATATAACTGTTATTATTTATCATGTGCAATATATTTATTTAAATTCATTGTAGCGATAAAATGCTCCACCCAAATTACATGTTACAAACCAAAACAAAGAAACCTCCATTTTTTTATATCACTGTTATTATTTATTATGTGCAATATATTTATTTAAATTCATTGTAGCGATAAAATGTTCCACCCAAATTACATGTTACAAACCAAAACAAAGCAACCTCAATTTTTTTATATAACTGTTATTATTTATCATGTGCAATATATTTATTTAAATTCATTGTAGCGATAAAATGCTCCACCCAAATTACATGTTACAAACCAAAACAAAGCAACCTCCATTTTTTTATATCACTGTTATTATTTATTATGTGCAATATATTTATTTAAATTCATTGTAGCGATAAAATGCTCCACCCAAATTACATGTTACAAAGTAAAACAAAGCAACCTCAATTTTTTTATATAACTGTTATTATTTATTATGTGCAATATATTTATTTAAATTCATTGTAGCGATAAAATGCTCCACCCAAATTACATGTTACAAACCTAAACAAAGCAATCTCCATTTTTTTTATATAACTGTTATTATTTATCATGTGCAATATATTTATTTAAATTCATTGTAGCGATAAAATGCTCCACCCAAATTACATGTTACAAACAAAAACAAAGCAACCTCCATTTTTTTTATATAACTGTTATTATTTATCATGTGCAATATATTTATTTAAATTCATTGTAGCGATAAAATGCTCCACCCAAATTACATGTTACAAACCAAAACAAAGCAACCTCCATTTTTTTATATCACTGTTATTATTTATTATGTGCAATATATTTATTTAAATTCATTGTAGCGATAAAATGCTCCACCCAAATTACATGTTACAAACCGAAACAAAGCAACCTCCATTTTTTTATATAACTGTTATTATTTATCATGTGCAATATATTTATTTAAATTCATTGTAGCGATAAAATGTTCCACCCAAATTACATGTTACAAACCAAAACAAAGCAACCTCAATTTTTTTATATCACTGTTATTATTTATTATGTGCAATATATTTATTTAAATTCATTGTAGCGATAAAATGCTCCACCCAAATTACATGTTACAAACCTAAACAAAGCAATCTCCATTTTTTTTATATAACTGTTATTATTTATCATGTGCAATATATTTATTTAAATTCATTGTAGCGATAAAATGCTCCACCCAAATTACATGTTACAAACAAAAACAAAGCAACCTCCATTTTTTTTATATAACTGTTATTATTTATCATGTGCAATATATTTATTTAAATTCATTGTAGCGATAAAATGTTCCACCCAAATTACATGTTACAAACCAAAACAAAGCAACCTCAATTTTTTTATATCACTGTTATTATTTATTATGTGCAATATATTTATTTAAATTCATTGTAGCGATAAAATGTTCCACCCAAATTACATGTTACAAACCAAAACAAAGCAACCTCAATTTTTTTATATAACTGTTATTATTTATCATGTGCAATATATTTATTTAAATTCATTGTAGCGATAAAATGCTCCACCCAAATTACATGTTACAAACCGAAACAAAGCAACCTCCATTTTTTTATATAACTGTTATTATTTATCATGTGCAATATATTTATTTAAATTCATTGTAGCGATAAAATGTTCCACCCAAATTACATGTTACAAACCAAAACAAAGCAACCTCAATTTTTTTATATCACTGTTATTATTTATTATGTGCAATATATTTATTTAAATTCATTGTAGCGATAAAATGCTCCACCCAAATTACATGTTACAAACCTAAACAAAGCAATCTCCATTTTTTTTATATAACTGTTATTATTTATCATGTGCAATATATTTATTTAAATTCATTGTAGCGATAAAATGCTCCACCCAAATTACATGTTACAAACCTAAACAAAGCAATCTCCATTTTTTTTATATAACTGTTATTATTTATCATGTGCAATATATTTATTTAAATTCATTGTAGCGATAAAATGCTCCACCCAAATTACATGTTACAAACCTAAACAAAGCAATCTCCATTTTTTTTATATAACTGTTATTATTTATCATGTGCAATATATTTATTTAAATTCATTGTAGCGATAAAATGCTCCACCCAAATTACATGTTACAAACCTAAACAAAGCAATCTCCATTTTTTTTATATAACTGTTATTATTTATCATGTGCAATATATTTATTTAAATTCATTGTAGCGATAAAATGCTCCACCCAAATTACATGTTACAAACCTAAACAAAGCAATCTCCATTTTTTTTATATAACTGTTATTATTTATCATGTGCAATATATTTATTTAAATTCATTGTAGCGATAAAATGCTCCACCCAAATTACATGTTACAAACCAAAACAAAGCAATCTCCATTATTTTATATCACTGTTATTATTTATTATGTGCAATATATTTATTTAAATTCATTGTAGCGATAAAATGCTCCACCCAAATTACATGTTACAAACCAAAACAAAGCAACCTCAATTTTTTTATATAACTGTTATTATTTATTATGTGCAATATATTTATTTAAATTCATTGTAGCGATAAAATGCTCCACCCAAATTACATGTTACAAACCTAAACAAAGCAATCTCCATTTTTTTTATATAACTGTTATTATTTATCATGTGCAATATATTTATTTAAATTCATTGTAGCGATAAAATGTTCCACCCAAATTACATGTTACAAACCAAAACAAAGCAACCTCCATTTTTTTATATAACTGTTATTATTTATCATGTGCAATATATTTATTTAAATTTATTGTAGCGATAAAATGCTCCACACAAATTACATGTTACAAACCAAAACAAAGCAACCTCCATTTTTTTATAACTGTTATTATTTATCATGTGCAATATATTTATTTAAATTCATTGTAGCGATAAAATGCTCCACCACAAATTACATGTTACAGACCAAAACAAAGCCACCTCTATTTTTTTTATATCACTGTTATTAGTTATCATGTGCAATATATTTATTTAAATTCATTGTAGCGATAAAATGCTCCACCCAAATTACATGTTACAAACCAAAACAAAGCAACCTCCATTTTTTTTATATCACTGTTATTATTTATCATGTGCAATATATTTATTTAAATTCATTGTAGCGATAAAATGCTCCACCCAAATTACATGTTACAAACCAAAACAAAGCAACCTCCATTTTTTTTATATCACTGTTATTATTTATCATGTGCAATATATTTATTTAAATTCATTGTAGCGATAAAATGCTCCACCCAAATTACATGTTACAAACCAAAACAAAGCAACCTCCATTTTTTTTATATCACTGTTATTATTTATCATGTGCAATATATTTATTTAAATTCATTGTAGCGATAAAATGCTCCACCCAAATTACATGTTACAAACCAAAACAAAGCAACCTCCATTTTTTTTATATCACTGTTATTATTTATCATGTGCAATATATTTATTTAAATTCATTGTAGCGATAAAATGCTCCACCACAAATTACATGTTACAGACCAAAACAAAGCCACCTCTATTTTTTTTATATCACTGTTATTATTTATCATGTGCAATATATTTATTTAAATTCATTGTAGCGATAAAATGCTCCACCCAAATTACATGTTACAAACCAAAACAAAGCAACCTCCATTTTTTTATAACTGTTATTATTTATCATGTGCAATATATTTATTTAAATTCATTGTAGCGATAAAATGCTCCACCACAAATTACATGTTACAGACCAAAACAAAGCCACCTCTATTTTTTTTATATCACTGTTATTATTTATCATGTGCAATATATTTATTTAAATTCATTGTAGCGATAAAATGCTCCACCCAAATTACATGTTACAAACCAAAACAAAGCAACCTCCATTTTTTTTATATCACTGTTATTATTTATCATGTGCAATATATTTATTTAAATTCATTGTAGCGATAAAATGCTCCACCCAAATTACATGTTACAAACCAAAACAAAGCAACCTCCATTTTTTTTATATCACTGTTATTATTTATCATGTGCAATATATTTATTTAAATTCATTGTAGCGATAAAATGCTCCACCCAAATTACATGTTACAAACCAAAACAAAGCAACCTCCATTTTTTTTATATCACTGTTATTATTTATCATGTGCAATATATTTATTTAAATTCATTGTAGCGATAAAATGCTCCACCCAAATTACATGTTACAAACCAAAACAAAGCAACCTCCATTTTTTTTATATCACTGTTATTATTTATCATGTGCAATATATTTATTTAAATTCATTGTAGCGATAAAATGCTCCACCACAAATTACATGTTACAGACCAAAACAAAGCCACCTCTATTTTTTTTATATCACTGTTATTATTTATCATGTGCAATATATTTATTTAAATTCATTGTAGCGATAAAATGCTCCACCCAAATTACATGTTACAAACCAAAACAAAGCAACCTCCATTTTTTTTATATCACTGTTATTATTTATCATGTGCAATATATTTATTTAAATTCATTGTAGCGATAAAATGCTCCACCCAAATTACATGTTACAAACCAAAACAAAGCAACCTCCATTTTTTTTATATCACTGTTATTATTTATCATGTGCAATATATTTATTTAAATTCATTGTAGCGATAAAATGCTCCACCCAAATTACATGTTACAAACCAAAACAAAGCAACCTCCATTTTTTTTATATCACTGTTATTATTTATCATGTGCAATATATTTATTTAAATTCATTGTAGCGATAAAATGCTCCACCCAAATTACATGTTACAAACAAAAACAAAGCAATCTCCATTTTTTTTATATCACTGTTATTATTTATCATGTGCAATATATTTATTTAAATTCATTGTAGCGATAAAATGCTCCACCCAAATTACATGTTACAAACAAAAACAAAGCAACCTCCATTTTTTTTATATCACTGTTATTATTTATCATGTGCAATATATTTATTTAAATTCATTGTAGCGATAAAATGCTCCACCCAAATTACATGTTACAAACAAAAACAAAGCAACCTCCATTTTTTTTAATATAACTGTTATTATTTATCATGTGCAATATATTTATTTAAATTCATTGTAGCGATAAAATGCTCCACCCAAATTACATGAACTAATTAATAGTTAGTTGTCGTTTGTTTATTGTTTAAATTACACATTCATCAATAAAATTACTTTTATTCGGTATTAAACTATTACAAAACTTTTTACTTTAATGTATATCAATTTTGTTTTGTTCCTTAAAAATTAAACAAATAATGTTATTCAATTAATTCGTTTCTTACTTTAATAAATATGAATGTTTTTAAATATCTAAGAAAACGAATTAAGAATGTAACAGCATATATTACAATCATTCCTTTAATTCATTGTACTAATTAAAAAAAAAAATTTCATTTATCGAATAGAAATTTTAAAGAATTTATTTTCCTACAGAATTAAACGGTATAATATATATATTAGGTACGTGCAAAAAATGGCCGTCTCTTGTACGGATTATGCTTATTAAAAAGCGCTTATCATTAATTATTTAATTAGTTTCCGTGTAAACTTTGATTGCGTTTGAAAGATAAAAGCCTAAACTTAAGCTCTAATCGAAAAAAAACTGCATATTTACGTATGAAAAATAAATTATAATGAAATATGTAATCTCGGCGGCGAAAAAGCCCAAAGATTCAGTGAATTTTTAACTTTGAAAAAATCACTTGTAAAAACCCCTTGAAAGATAAAGATAAGTTTTGTGGGCACTATTTCAAAAATAATTATTAAATTAAAGTCATAAGACACTGAATTAAATAAAACAAATTCTCACGTTTTACTAAAAAATAGCAAAATTATCTCCTCAAAAGTCATAAATTAGCAAAATCCGGCACAGTTAATCGGAAAACGACGTTGTTTTCCAATTGACTATCGCTATGCAAAATATATGGAAGAAAAAAATGTCATAATTTATCATTTTTAACTTTATATATAAAATGGTTTTGTAATAGTTTATAGAAGTTCAAAAATTATTATCCATTAGTTTCTTTATTCTTTTTAAGGTTATAAACAAATTTAAGTACCCTTATTTTGTTATAATAAAAAAGGAAATACTTATTTAATTAAAATATTTGTGAATGTACACAATTAAGATCTTATTTTATTTTTAACTAAAAAGGTTCCTATTTAACTTGGTATTA
Organism: Sepiola atlantica; assembly: GCA_963556195.1. Lineage (NCBI taxonomy): Eukaryota > Metazoa > Mollusca > Cephalopoda > Sepiida > Sepiolidae > Sepiola > Sepiola atlantica. The sequence continues at coordinate 99,042,621 of OY744529.1, forward strand.
GTTTTTAATTTAGTAATACTCTGAAATTATTGATGACGTCTGTTTACCAATGTTTTTTTTAGAATTTGAAATAAAACCTTTTTTAAATGTTAAAAATTATTTTTACGTTACGAACTGCGTCAATTTTATCAATTTTCTTTACATGATTTAACCCTTTAGTTACTTGATTTATTCTTAACGTGTCGTAACGATAAATTACATTGATTCTTTTTAAAATAAAGTGTATTTTTTTAAATTTTAAGTTTGAAAAAGTAAATTAAAGTTAATGACTACACTGACAATTTATTCATTGAAAAAAAGTTAAAGCAGTTATTTATTGATAAACAGAATTCAATTTTGAAATAAAATGTCCTGTTTGAGTTCTCTTTATTTATTAATAAATAATTGTTTTTCACTTCTTAAATATTTATTAATGAAAAAAAGACAAAACAAATACAAATCATTCCAAATAATTGGCGATGAATTGTGAAATTAACGAAATTGTTGAATCTCTAAAAATAAAATTTTGAGAGCGGTGTAAAAGTGAGTGGTTGTTGGAAGGCTAATCCCACCTGTTTATTACAGAACGGGGCTACCATACCAATCAAAGTGAATCGTTGGTAGAAATTATCGAATTTTTAAAATTACTTTTTTCGTTAAGTTCCTGGGTCTCAAATTTGTCAATTTTTGGTTTATTTTCAAGATTATAAAAAAATTCTTGCGCCGATTATGCCACGTTCATGTATGAAAGGGAAATATAATTATGTCGTATTTTTTATTTTTCCAGAAACTCTAATCATTAAAATCACATGAAATATTTTTTGCAATTATATTATTTTTTTGGTGAAAATATTGATTAAACAATGCTTCATTCAATAATAATATCGCTAATTCAAAAAATAAATTTTTCTTCGAGTTATAGTGATTTTGTTAACACGGTATTTAGGGGCCTTTTTCGTAATATATACGAAATATTTAAAAAAAAATGTAATTGTTAACATCTACAATGCTTTATTTTCATAAAAACAAAACAAAAATAAATGCATTTTTTATTAATATATAAAAATATAACTTTAGTAAAGGTGTATTTTGTTTTAAAAAAATAATACATTTCCACTAAGATTTTAATAGAAATAATGGTTTCTTTATATTCCGTGATTGTTGAAAATTTCATTAAAATTGGTTGGTTTCCTGAATTTTAGTGAATTTTTTAGTGAATGGGGGGGGGGGGTCAAAATGTTTAACATTTTGGGAATCGGTCATTGATTTTGCACGTACCTAATATATATATATATATATATATATATATATATATATATGTATATATATATATATATATATAGTCTACATTTGAAATATTTTGACATCCTCCGATTAAAATGGTATTAACCTATTGTTATCATTGGATGCTCATTTTGTTAGACGTATACGGCACGTTGCCAAAGGGGGGTCAATTTACGTTAGAGTTGTATAGTGAACTGAACCCCCCTCTAAAATATAAACAGGTTAGTTTAAGCAAATTATTCTTTTGATAATCTGAATTTTTGTTACGTAATCGATAGTAATCCGAAAAAAATTTGTAAAAAAATGTATAAAGATTTTAGACTGGAGGCTGGGTCATCTATAGATCCGCCAAATATAAATTTTGTTACGCCGTCTTCTGAAACAATAAAAATAACTTCCAGTTAACAACTTTCTTCTATTTATCGAAGAGAATTTAAAGATGTTGTTTTCTAAACACTTTCCCTGCGGCTACCTTTTACTTAGTTAAAAATGTAATGTATGTAATATGTAACTTAAAACAACTAGCAAAGATATGCGACCGGAGGGAGCATATCTTTGCTAATAATACTAATAAGAAGAAGAAGAAGAAAAAAATTAAGAGGAAAAAAAGGAAAAACTTTAAAAATTATAAAAAGATTAAAAATTAATTTTTTTTTTTTAATTAATAAAAAAAAATTATTATTATTATTTCTGTATTTCTTTATTTTTAAATGGTGCCGGCCTAGGCTGCCACCAGACAACATATTTGTAGAGGGTCGAGGAAGATGAGAAGACCGAGGAGGGACAGCACAAACCAGACATCCACTGGAAAAGTGCAGAGAATGCTGGGACCTTGGGGACCCTTATTGCTACCCAAATCCCAGAGAAAACCAATTGTCCTTACCAGCGAGAAATCAATGGTAAGAGGCTGTTGCGATACCGCATCGTTATCGAAAAGAGCTGAAGAATACTGAAAATCTGGGGAGGCTTGCTTTCACTCAGACTCCAGGAAATACCACTGGTTGTTGTCGGTGAGCAATCACTGACGATGAACTGTGTGAGAACTCCTAGTGAGTACAAATAATAAGAATAAGAATAATATTTATTGACTAGTAATTTCAATACCAGTCATTATCATTTCTTGCTCACTGGTAGTAACAAGCTGTGTTCCCTGAGATCTGAATGACAAAAGGTCTCCTGAGATTTCTGTTACGTTATGTTTTTTTTCAATGGGCTTAAAGGTCCTTTAAATCAACGCTTCTCGAAATTCGAAAGTTTAGAAGCGCTTTCAAACTTTTTCTTTAAGGCATTTTTAAGCCTTTAAACTGACAGTCCTTTTTTATGGTATTTTTACTCACTTGTTCTTACCGCGTGGACCGATGTGGTTGTGGAGTCTCTTTCAACGGCGAATCAATGTGTGTGGGTGGACATTTATGCGTGTGTGTGTTTCCTTTTAAAATGCATCCCATCGATAATACGATGATATAAACTACATGTAACTTCTTTTTACGACTTTTATAACCGTGTGTGTACGTGGATTCATGAAAACTCTCTTTTAATACAATAGTTCACAATTTATCTGACATTCTTCTTAATCTTCTTCGTTCTGAACTTCTCAGTCTGGACGTGATATTCGTTTTTGTGGTCGTCTAGTTTCGCGCCGTGGGTTTTTTTTAAAGAACTCCTTACCTTTTTCTTCGTCTTGCTTGATCACTTGGCGTGGGCCTTCTATTCTCTGGAAATCAAAACTCTTTGACAAAGGAAGGAACTCAGAAGGGTTATGGAACAGTCGTTTATTGGTCTTTCCTGATAATGACCGGGAGACAGTCTCCGTATTTCAGTTGCTTGTTTCTCGGTTTCTTTACTTAACTATTCATCCTGACTAGATAAGGGGATATGGATGGAGTCGCTCAATTTCGTCTCATTTGAGACTCACATTTACAAGTTCAGACCGTTATTTTAGACATCCGCGCTCTCAAGCTTCCACCGCAGACTCAGCCTTTGACATCTTCTCGCTTCGGCTCCAATCTGCGGACTCTATTCTCGATTCTCGTTTCAAACTTAAAGTTTCCAGATCATTATTTCTGGGCACCCGTTCGTCTCGAGTTCCACAGCGGTCTCATCTTTCGGACATCTTCTCGCTTCGAACTCACATGGTGGACTGAATCTAAACTCTAGTTTTTAACAAAAAAAGTTACGTCACAGACCTTTGTCTCGTGTCACCCAATCAGATAGGTGTACTCGCTGTCACTTTTTGCCTGATCTTTGTTGACCCCAAATCTTTGATGTCGGCCAAGTCTTGTCAATTTATTATGATTTTGGCCACTCATGAGAACCATATTGACCCTTCAATAACACGTCATCTCAACCTGCACTTAATTCGTGGATTCCATCTAGGTCACAATTCATAATAGCTAACTTAAGCGTTCTTCAAAATATAGGGACCCTTTATAATCTTACATTTCCAGCAATACAGCATCTTTCGATGACCGGTGCAAATCACTCGTTATCGCAATAGCATGATTTTAATTTGGGTTTCTTGGATTTCCACTTCTTGGGTTTCTTTGGAAATTGAATGATAACAAGCCTCCTCAAGATGCCGGTACTCTTAGTGCCCTTCCAGTATAGGTCTGGATGGTGCTCTCGTTTCTCGTGCTTTCCACCCTCCTTGGTGCCACTATTTCCTGGAGATGCTGGTCAGATTAGAGGATTCATCGCAGTTTACGTTCCATATTATTATTATTATTATTATTATTATTATTATTATTATTATTATTATTATTATTATTATTATTAGTAGTAGTAGTAGTAGTAGTAGTAGTAGGAGGAGGAGGATGAGGAGGATGAGGAGGAGTATTTGCATTCACTATGAGTGCTCACTAATGATAACCGGTGGTGTTTCCTGGAGTCTGAGTGACAAAATTCCTCCCCAGAGTTCCAATAATAATAATAATAATAATAATAATAATAATAATAATAATAATAATAATAATAATAATAATTATTATTATTATTTACTCACTAGGAGTTATCACACTGGTCATCGTCAGTGATCGCCCACTGCCAACAACCTGTGGTATTCCCTGGAGTCTGAGTGACAACAAGTCTCCTCAGACTTCCAGTATGCTCCACCTCTTTTCGTTCATCACCGCTGATGACCTTATTATTATTATTATTATTATTATTATTATTATTATTATTATTATTATTATTATTATTATTATTATTATTATTATTGTTGTTGTTATTATTATTATTATTATTGTTGTTGTTATTATTATTTCAATAATAATAATAGTTGTATTACTACTAATAATAATATCTGTTTATATGCGTGCTTTTCTATATTTGTGGTCACCCCACGCACGTTTGTAGCTAAGTTAATCCGACGTGACCTTGTCATGCAGCTGAAGATAGGATTAGATTGCATGGAAGTCAAGGTAAAAGAGAACGCACTTGATGAAACAATAAAATATATTCAATATCAAAGTTTGCCCGACCTGACATTATCCTATATCTCTACAAAGCCACCACCCGCCCATGCATGGAGTATTGCTGGTGCATCATCCGCTACTCTCTCCCTCTTAGACAAGGTCCAAAAAAGAGTCGCCAACTTTATAGGTCCTTCACTATCCACCAAGCTCCAGCCCCTGTCCCATCGCCGCAATGTTGCTTCCTTCTGCCAGTTTTACAAGTACTTCAATGGATTGTGCTCTGATGAGCGTGCTGCTCTGCTACCCCCACAACGTAAATTCACTAGACCAACCCGACAATCTGCCAAATCCCATCCATACACTGTGGAGGTCCCGAGATGCCGAAGAGCTTTCTACTCCAAAAGCTTCGTTTCCCGTGCTGCTGGATTCTGGAACTCCCTCCCTGCTCCCTGCCTTCCTGACGTTACTGACATGCAGAAGTTTAAAACTAATGTAAACAGACATCTCACTGCGCAGCTCCTAATTTAGGTTTACCCCTTCCTCCCAAAGAAAAACTTTCACCCTTTTTGATCAGTTGCCCCTTACGTCTACTGTGGCGGCCTGCCTTGTTTGGGGTGAACTATGATAAAAAAGAAGATATGGTAGGTCTTTGTTATTTCTTAAATTTAGATAGATTGATACATATAGCGACAGTATGAATAAACGTTGCGACACGAAGCCCTTTTTTTTTTTAAATCGACTTCGCGATTTGGTGAGTGATTACCTCTTCTCGTCCCTACAGTTGCTAGCCTCTCTCTACTGTATCGTTATGTTCATGGTGGGTGCTCAACTGAGCTCCAATCATTGGTTTCCCCCTCTGTAAAACATTCACAGCAAGCACTCGTCTTAATAGATCCACAGCAAATAATTTTACTTTCTCTCTGTACCAAAAACCGATCGATACTTCCCTGAATAAAGTTTATTTCCTTAGACATCTTATCAGTGGAACAAGATAGCACAAGGCTGCTTCCCAATAGACTACAACATGGTTGTCTTGAAGTCTAATGTGAACAAATACATGTCGAACCATCCTCTTGGAAAATAAAGTTCTCTTAAATAATCTTATGCCCATCCCACCCACTGTATCCAATCCTCTCGTGACGGCGATCATGGTCCAATCAAACAATCTTTTTAACCTTTACCCTTGAGTGCCCTTCCCCGTCCCGGACCTTGTAAAGCAGTGACCTATCAGTATACAAAAATTGAATCAATGCACCTCCGTCAGAAAACAAGGAAAAGGGCGGGAAATTCTTTGTTTGACGAATACGGATATAACATTTTTTGTCTGATACAATTATGAATCTGATTAGGCAAATATGCTGTGACGTATTAGTCAGTTATGGATGTAATAACAGTCCTTGATAACTAAAATGGTTACTTGGCGTTGTCTGGGAGAATGTATAATAACATAGAAATGTTCAAATGTATGTATAACATATTTCGTTTCAAACTTCTTTTTCTGTATATATCTATCTTTCTTTCTATCCCCTTCTCTATCGCTCTTTATATATATATATATATATATATATATATATATATATATATATATATATATATATATATATATATATCCCTAACCCTAACTCTAATCCTAACCCTAACCCTAACCCTATCGCTCTCTCTATATACCCCTTAACCCTAACCGTAACCCCCTATACCCCCTCTCTCTCCTCTCACGCCCTCCTTCCTCATTTCTCTACCTTCTCTTTATCACCGCTTCTATTACTCTGTCTGACAATTGGAAACAAAACATCGTTGACGAATTACGACAACATAACATTAAGAAATCTCTCTAAATGCTGCCCTCCCTGATTAACTCTGTTCCTGTTGACCCCAAAAAGTATGAATATTAAAAGAAATGTGATGCCAAGAAAATTTCTAAAAATCTACGTCCCTACTTCTGGGACGTTGGCTTATTCTCATCCCATTCCGGCCTTGTCCTACATCATCCTAAGTGGGAAAAATGAAAACACAGAGTCATATAGCAATGGTGGTGATGTGAAGAACACACCTAGCCTAGTAAAGAAATGTTACTGGAAGGTTCCGGATGGTCTATTCTGCGACTTGAATCCCAGCCGGTTAAATTGCTGATAGGATGAATGAAGTAACATTGTGAATATTCAAATATTCCGTGTTCTTATATGATGACACCAGTAGAGGTTCAGAAAAGAATATACCGCCATTATCAAGTTCTCGAAGTCTGAAGAGTCTTGTTAAGCCTGAAATAACAGAAGACAATGAAAGAACACATAACTGCGTTGAATAATTTTCACAGATTTTAATACTAAATCATGGCGATGTATTAATTTATTTTACAGCCGAACGAATCCAAATATTCAAAATGACGTTTAATAAAAAATAACAAAAGGGGTAATATGTGAGGTGAAGTGGGTCACTGCATTAGATATGAATTGAAAAAAATTAAATATGTCACACATCATCGTAATAAGGTCCGGCAGAATAATCTCCCGAACTTTGAACGTAAATAAAATGAAACAACATTAATCCGTTTCAAAGTTTATTTGATTAAATGAAAGAAAGAAAATTGTCATTGTTTCGTTAATGTCTTTGATTGAAAAAACAATACTTCTCATCCAATGCTGCCGCTTATGATGACGACACACTTTAAGTGAAATCACCCTGTGGTTGACTCATTCGCGAGATCCATGTACACATTTTGACACTCAAATAATGAACAAGCTAAACTTTAAATTAAAAAAGATGAACTTCAAATTAATAAATTTTAATTTCTAATTAAAACATTCTAACTTAAAATTAAAACCGATGCAACTCATTTTTAGCAAATTTCAATCTTTATTAATATGAAATTAACACGTTTAATAACATGTAAACATCAAATTAAAAAAAAAACTTTCAAGTTTAAATTATAAAACAATCATCTGATAATTGAAAAGAAAATCCGAAGTTCTATATAAAAAAGATTAACTGAAAATTATCAAAAAAAATCAACTTGAAATTAAAAAAAAATCAACGTTAAATAAAATAAGATCAATTTCAAATTAAAAAAAATAATATTTTAAAATTAAAGTACAACAGCTGAATTATAAATTTAATTTACTTTAATAAATTTAATTAAATTTAATAAATTTAAACAATTTAATTTGAAATACAGCTTGTGTCAAGCTGTATTTCAAATTAAAATATTTTGTTGTTTAAATTTGGATTTCAGATTTTTAATTGCAGGCTCAAAAGGTGTAACAAACTGCGTATTTGAGATTAAGATTTTTTCAATTTCTCATTCAGCTATTTTAATTTTAGATTCAACATTTTTTAATCTGAGTGTAAAAAAGTGTAGTCACCACGGACAAACAGTTGAATATGTAATCATTCAATCAAAGTGTAAATATTAAAAGAAAATGGCAAACATTATTTTTATTCATTAAATAAACGAATAGATTTTGTAACAGAATTGACGTTGCTTGATTCATTGACGATGTACATCCGGGGATCGTTCTGTCATATTCTGTTTATATATTACAAAGAACGTTATTATATTGAAAACGCTTTCGGGTCGATACTCTTATGTTATTATAACTTTAAAAATTATGTCAATTTGACCAGGGCAACCAAAGGAACAACAACAGTTATATACTCAAGCCGAGAGTGAGCCTATCCAAATAAACTGGAGTTACCTCCCCTTGGTGCTTCTCCCGAAACACGTCAGACGAATAGATAAGAAAACCGTACTCGTTCTTCTATTTATACAAACATTATTTGCAGTCCTTGGTTGCCCGTTTCGGCTTGTATTTTTCCAAGCTACTAATGCATTTTTTGTGTGTCGCTTTTTAAGAGCATCTCAGGCGAATCCGTTAAAACGATAAGTCCTTAACAGCCAGAAACACGAACACGTATTTGTAGTTGTCTTGCGATAAGCATGTTTTAATATACATATTATATATATAAAAAATACCCGAGGATATGAGAAAAATGGAAAGAGGTAAAAGTTAAAACTCAAAGACGCATCTCAACATTTTGTCCAACTGTTACGAGGGCTTTTTAAAAAGTGACAAATAGACTAGAACACTTTCTCGTCGCTTGCAACTCTTTCGAATTATTACTCTTGAAAAAGCCCTCGTAACAGTTGGGCGAAATGTTGAGATGCATCTTTGAGTTTTAGTTCCTCCCTCGTTCTATTCTTTATAATATATATATATATATATATATATATATATATATATATATATATATATATATATAGTTTATCAACCTTTTGTGTGTATATATATGTTGGTGTATATATGTGTGTTTTGTATATATACATACATATAAGTAATGCATATACATGTAAGTAAAATTAATTATTTCTTATTATACAACTTTATGTGAAAGGAGACTGCAGCCTTTATATGTGCAAAGGTCTGATTGTATGTGTATGTAGTGCATATATATATATATATATATATATATATATATATATATATATTGTATATATATATATATATTGTATAGATATATATATATATATTGTATATATATATATTGTATATATATATATTGTATATATATATATGTTGTATAGATATATATATATATATATATATATATACATAAATTTGTGTGCATTCGGGCATCTGTCTATGTATATATGTTTGTGTACATATATGTGGATGTACATGGATTTGTATATAAATACCAAATATATATATATATATATATATATATATTTACATAAAGAATAACTGAATTATATATATATATACGATTCCATGTGACTGTGTTTCTGTATGTATGTATGTATGTATGTATGTATGTATGTATGTATGTATGTATGTATATATAAATTTGTGAGTTTGTGTGTGCATAAATGTGCGTCTGTACGTAAATGATGTTCCAATACATTATATACTTATTCAGATATGCAAAAGTTAAGAGTAATTTTTGAAGGAGCATTACACATTGAGATTTCTCCCACGTGACAACGTTTTTACTCTTGACTCTTGAATGGATTCAATAACCGCCTTCTCCTATAAAAAATACTTCTTTGTCATCTTTATACCATACTGTCGAATATTTTCCTCTATTTGGATGTATATATATAAGTAATTTTGTATATATAGTTTTGTAGATGTCCATATATATATATATATATATATATATATATATATATATATATATATATATATATATATATATATATAATGAATACGTATGTATATATATAATAAAAGAGCAAACGACCCGAAGCGTGCGAGGCGATGTACCCTCGAGGAATATGATGTCCAATGCTGAATGTAGAAAAAAAAATGAAAAAATAAAACAATTTAATGTGAAACAGAATTAGATGTGATCATTTCAATTTGAACTGGGGTGAAAGGACAGAATAATAAGAAATGTATTTCGCACGACTTAACAGAATTGACAACTCGCTATTTGCTGGCTAATATTTCTCACATATATATATACATGAATATATATGTTACTGTTTTATATATATATACACTTATAATATAGGAGATTTTATGTTACGTAAATGTTTTTCTTTCAGTATTTACATAAAAGGTGCTGAATACATGAGTACAATTTCGTAGTACGATAGAAATATACTTATGGCAAGTGAGCTGCACAGAAACGTTTGTGTTTCACTCCCGACAGAATTAATTAACCTGATGAATTCCGTCGGGAATGAAATATAAACGTTCTGTGTAGCTCACTTGTAAAAATATATGTTTATAATACTTATATATATATATATATATATATATATATATATATATATATATATATATATATAAATAAATAATGATTAAATATTATGATAAAATCATAGATCCGACGAGCTAAATAGAAAAAGAAAACAGATAAAACTAAGAAAATGTTTTTTTTACAATGTTTAGATTTCATGTGACGAAGCCTTTTTGAAGAAAGAGATGAGAAAAGTCGAATATTTAGCACAAAAACAATTCTCTTCGTCCGTGCGATTTTTTCTTGGTTCATTCTTTAAAAAGATTTCAATACATGAGGGCGAAACGTTGAGATCCCACTTTGAGTTATTTTTTCGTTTTACCCTTCTCTCTCTCTATATATATACATTTATATACATATACATATATGTAAATATACATATATGTAGATATATATATATATATATATATACATAGGTATATATATATACATATATATATACATTTATATATATATATATGTATACATATATGCATATATATAAATATATATATATATGTATATATATATATATATATATATGTGTATACATATATGTATATATATAAATATATATAAAAGAAAATTTAACTTGAATAAATTGCCTTTTTGCGGAATATACCTTGCTTTGAACTTTTGAATTGAATTTTGATTTGGCTTTTGCTTTCTCTAATTCCTTTCCATTCTCCTTCATTTATAAATATATATATATTTATATATATATATATACACACATATATATATATATATATACACACACATATATATATATATATATATATATATATATATATATATATATATATATATATATATATATATATATATATATAAGAAAGGGGAGTCGTATATAAAGAAAAAAAGATGAGGAAAATAAAGATAGACCAAACATATAACTGAGTTATCTAATATGGTAGCATTTTGTATATTTCGTTTTCATTAAAAATGTGTGAAAATATGTTACTTTCAAGTTGTAGAAAAATGATTCACATATGTAAGGAGAGTACAAAAGAATAAAGGAAGAGTTGGGGGAGGGTTAGGGTTAGGGTTAGCGTTAGCGTTAAGGTTAGGGTTAGGGTTAGGGTTGGTTTAGGGTTAGGGTTAGGGTTAGGGTTAGGGTTAAGGTTAGTTTAGGGTTAGGGTTAGAGTTAGGGTTAGTTAAGGGTTAGGGTTAGGGTTAGGGTTAGTTTAGGGTTAGGGTTAGATGGAAGACGGAGGACTAAAAATAAAAGATCAGAAATTTCGTTTAATTTAAAAAAAATCCTTTTTCCTCGACCTTTTTCCCTTTTTTTCTTCTCACCCGTTTCTCTTTCATATCATTGTCATTCTTGTCAATTTTAAAGTAATATGCATTCGCCTCTTTCTGATGACATCTTTTTTATATAAATAAAAAGACGCAATATAAAAACTCTTATTCTATGACTTGATGTGATTATAATGTTTGCCTTTTTTCATTTATTTCTACATTTTGTCTGATTTTTTCTATATATTTTCTACATATGAAACCCGTATCGTTAACATCTTTCTATTTATATCGGCCCTGGTTCTAAATTAGATAAATATTGAACACGTTTGTGATGTGATGAACATCTTTTTGCAGCTCTTTATGCATTCGTGTTATTATTTTATTTTCTCATAGCATATCTCAACGAATGAATGCGAAAGTGATTTTTTTTTCAATTATCAAACTTATATTAACGTCAAAACGGCGCACTGGTATTTAAAACAATAATACAACATACATTTTGGAATATTATACATATATATATATACATATATATATATATATATATATATATATATATATATATATATATATATATATATATATATGTGTGTGTGTGTGTGTGTTGGTGATAAAAAGGCAAACGGAAAAACAAGTTTAAATACTGTGAGGAAATCATCAAGAAACGAACGATTATACCGATTTCGTTCGGACTAACGAACGTCTTCTTTTCTGAAGACGTTCGTTGATCCGAACGAAACCGGTACAATCTCCTGTTTCTTGATGATATTTTCCTGTATTTAAATTTGTGTTTCTGTTTGTCTTTGTTTACACATCTTGTCTTTGACGACATTTCATTTTTATGATAATTCGTGCATTTTATCCCCATTATATATATATATATATATATATATATATATATATATATATATATATATATATATATATACATATATATATATACACGCAGTAGATTTGTTTACTTTAACAGTAATTAATTTGAATTAATTAATTAGAAAACGATACATTAGCAAGTGAGCCAATTTAAATAAAAACTATTTTTTTTTTAAAATTCGGACTGATTTATTTTTATCCTATCTAGTGTAAGTTATACATAAACAGATCACTTAAAGGTAGAAAATTACCTGTAGGATGGCGGGTAGGTTTTACTCATATATATATATATACATATATATACATATATATATATATATATATATATATATATATATATATATATATATATATATATATATATATATATATATATATATATATGTGTATGTGGGTGGGTGTGAATGTGTGTGTGTTAGTGTATGTGTGTATTTGAGTGTCTGTATGATTTGTATATCTTTAAATGTTATTGTAACTTTTTAAGTATGTATCTCTATAATAAAAATGTGTATGTTGTATTTTTTATTTGTATGCTTTACGTTAAATACATGTATATATATATATATATATATATATATATATATATATATATATATATATATATAAAGCTTATTTAACGTAAAACAAACAAACCAAACATACAACATATACGTATACGTTACTATTATTATTATTATTATTATTATTATTATTATTATTATTATTATTATTATTATTATTATTATTATTATTATTATTATTATTATTATTATTATTATCATTATTTTATATATGTATGTATATTTTATGTATGTTGCTTTTTTATATTTTATATGTACCTGCAGATAATAATGTTGTTTTTTGTTCGACTTAAAATTGTGATGTTAATTTATCAGTGCTGACGTGGGGCAAAGGTTTTTTCATAAATAAATAAAATACTTTCGCTTTAGAATCGATCGTACATCAAAAGTATTATTGATTTTTAATTCCTACACTGACATAATTAATATATCATACTTTTGTTTATTTCAATTTACTATCTAATATATATATATATATATATATATATATATATATATATATATATATATATGTATATATATATATATATATATATATAAAGTATCTTATGCATTTTATATATATATATATATATATATATATATATACATACATATATATACATAGTATCTTATGCATTATTTATATGTATATATATATATATATATATATAGTAATTTATGC
>OY744529.1:99061360-99063860 GCA_963556195.1 Sepiola atlantica
GGATAATAGGTTAGATGTCGAGATTTGAACACGTAAAACATTGTCAATTATTTGTGACCGACACCAATTGAGGTGAGTTGAACCCATCGCTTCCCGCTCATTACCTGAAAGATTTTCGCCATTTTGCAAAACAGCTGGCCACTCTGTTACACATTAAGTGGCAGTAATATTATTTTCAAGTTAAATGTAGAATGGTTACAATATGCAAAATCGTACTTGGGTATGATTGACGAGGTTGTATTTGAGATTACCCTGTCGATATTTATGAGTTTAATCATGTGAAGAAAATAGACGAGATTTGGGATGAATTTAAGTTATAAATAGCTTAGAAGAGAAGATATGGCCATTCGTTAAAAAAAAGTCTCCTTTGCAGGGTAGCCTGGAGCAACTCACAGTTAAGGAAATGTATCCAGAATTAAATGTCATAAAAATATGTTAAATTTATCCAGTGACTTCCCGAGTGAAAAGTATGTACATCACATCGTCAACCCTAAGCCCGATAGAAGTACACCCTCTATACCTCACATTGCGTACACAAAAGTTCTTTGAAGAACAAGTACTTGAACTATCCTCTACGTAAAATAACTTTCATAACTAAAAGACCTAACGATGTAGTTCCTGGCGCAACAGTCGTCATTTCTTGTTGCATGCTCATTGAACTGCTCGATCCCGTTACTAACGTGACAATAAAATGCATTTGAAAGGTCCGTACACTATCTGAAGAGAAAACATTACCATTTTGCTGGTTAACACACACCTCCAAGAAGTGGCATTAGTTTTTGCATAGATGAAATATATTGTTGAGAGAAGTCAGCATTGACAATGAAACGTACAGAGTTCTAGTTATTTGCGAAGATTGCTTCATCATTTTCTTTTGTATGGAGTATTAATAAGAAGGCTAAAAATCACTGAAACGGCGGATTTTAGCGCAGAACCTGAAGAGGACTGTTGGGGCTTTATCCAAGTATTATAATTAGTATTCTTAATTGTATTACAACGAACATTCTCAATGGCTCTTCAAGGCAACTTTGGGTCGATTATATATATAATCGTTTTGGAGCCTATAAGTTTTTATAGCTATTATTAGTAGTGGTGTCACTGTTATTTATGATGATTCCTACGTGTGACACACGCTGTGACACAAGGACTCTTTATGATTAATTTACTGCAGTTCTCTCCAATACTTTTGGAACTTGTAAGTATTTATTATTTGCAATGGTAGTAGGTGGTACTCAAAGTGATAATGATAACACATCTGACATGGCCAGGGTGATTCATGCTAAATCTATTTGTTGTAGACCCGTGCTAGGGGTCGCAAAGATAACAACCACAAATTGTGACAGGTTAAAATATACAATGTATTTATTCATAGCAATACAGTAACGCCATTAAATGTGGTAGGAGATGACCGGATTCCTACCATGCGGTAAAACATGATAGGAATGTCCTCTGTTGAGTCTTTGCAATCATGGTATTTATTATAGATGGTTGCTTCCATTAGTTCTTCAATAGGGGTGATTTGTACCCCACAACACTATTATAATTCTACTGAATAGTTTTGAATATATAAGTATTTTGTGTTTCATTATTACTTATATCTATTAATACTTACATATGTGCAACTCGATTCTTTAAGTATTGCCAATGACTGGTAGTTTTATCACATTTACAGAGAAAAAAAAACACGTGGCCTTTTATTCTTGCCAACGACTGATACTCTCGTCAAAATATGACGAGGGTGCAGAGCACGTTACAAAAGGCACCACGGCGTTACTTGGGTGGACTATCATATCACAGTTGAAGAATCCGCCCAACATGTATGGCTTTCCACATACTCAGCACGCAGAAGTACAACTCAAAAGATTGCGTGGGTTTGCCAATTCTCTGATTGCATTTAAGACCGAGATGACTAAAACAAACCCTAACCCTAACCCTCCGAATTGATTACAGATTTCTATGAGCTCATACAGATTCTGATATGATAATCCCAAACCTGTTTCGTGTAACTGGCTTCAGTTTCTGATGGTTGATGCGATTCCCGTCAAATATGTCCTACAATTCTGCAATGCAACCAAGAACTAACTGTAAGTGTTTTTGTTCATATCTTCTGCTGCTTAACTACGTTTGCTCCAAATGAACTAAGAGATCAAGACGACTGATAATTTCTTGTTCGGTTCTAGCCTTCATAAACATTGTTTTGCAACATGTGTAAAGAACTCCTAAATGTACATTTGTTTCTGAAACCATATTTGAATGTATTTTCTAAATCAATAAACACTCACACTCATCCACACAGACACACACAGACACACACACACACACACACACATATATATATATATATATATATATATATATATATATATATATGTGTGTGTGTGTGTGTGTGTGTGTGTGTGTGATATTTCTTAAATGCATCGTGATTCACTAAAAAGCGGAAGCAGCCAGAGTGCTGTGCAGAGTTGCCAACTGAGATTTTTAAAACCCGCTAGATCGGAAC
>OY744529.1:99068860-99101360 GCA_963556195.1 Sepiola atlantica
CTGAAATAAACGGTCACGAGAATTGCAAGCGCTTTAATCAAGGTTTGATTTTATTGGTTTGTTTTACGGCATATCAACCTTCCTTGGGTTATTTAATGCCGAATCATGTCATTTTGGTAAAAGGTTTTCTGCTTCAAGTTTTTCATATGTTAAAGTATTTATTCATGATGCTTAGTTATGTGAAAGGGTAAAAGGGGGGGAGAGGTTGGAAGGGTGAGAGGCGGGAGGGAAATTGTTGTTTTTTGTTTTGGATTTTGCAGAACACGATTGAGTTTTGCAAAGAGAAAAAAAAAACACCCAATAAAACATCAATGTTTGGTGCATTGTGGGTCAGTAAGCTATCCTTCGCCTATGTCGTAGTCAATCGTAATATCGGGCACTTTCGTATAGATTCATCGTAAATAACATTCCGGCAAACGATGATCTAATTAAAAAAATATTTGTCGCAAAACATGTTTCGGGGTGATATGTATCACCAGAAAACTGTTACTCGCGCATCTAGTTACTGCTGCGAATACGAATCGTGCATTTGGATGATGTCAGAAAAAAAAGGAGGATGAAGAAGAACGAATAAAACGATTTCTATATCGTTCAATATAAACATTAGTCAATCAGTTATCCCTGTAGTTTTCTTGGTTGGAATATCTGACAGCCTCTCACAGAAAAGAGCGAGGGTCTTAGATAAACCGAACGCAGATCTTTAATCCCTCCATTTTGACGATTAAAATTGTGAACCGACGTAGCAAAGAATCACGATCTAAAAGGTCTCTTTACAAGAAATAACAAACGACACGGATTGAATACTATAAGAATAATTAATATGTAAGATTACGAAGTTGACCATCTATAAGATTGAATGAAGTATTATTATTTAACTATGTAGTGTCAATTATTTATATATATAGTTCTATTACCTCTCTCTCATTCTCTCTCTCTCTCTCTCTCTCTCTCTCTCTCTTATATATATATATATATATATATATATATATATATATATATATATATGTATATATATATATATTTAAATTCTAAACGTACTACTGGGCCACCTGTAATACATATATATGTACACACACACATATATATATATATATATACTTATGTATATATATTATGTGTTTGTTATTTAGCTATACATGTATATATATATTCATATATATATATATATATATATATATATATGTATATATATATGTATGGATTCTGTTGATATATGTATATCAATATATACATATATATGTATTTATGCATACATATACTGTAGACTAGCTTTATGTTTGGAAAATAAAATTTCAGTTATGCAAAATTAAACTTGTATTGCATCAAAAATCCTTGGAAAATTTGCATAATTCATGAAACTTTGTCATTTTGCGCATTGGCCTCGTAATAGTTCTGTCGTTTACTCATTTATATGATATATTCATATATATATATACATATACATATATATATATATATATATATATATATATATATATATATATATATATATATATTAAAATGCATCATATTCATATGAAATATCCACGTATGCCCCTATAAATTTTATAAAAATAGGATGACAAAAATACCTTTCATTTCGTTGAAAAGAATGAGCACGATGAATTTTCATAAAATAATCAATAGAAAAATCAAAATATTTTGGCCGTCCTCGACCTTCGTCTGTGATAATTCTTTCCGACGAAATTCGAGAACAGCCGAAAATGTTGATTCGGAATTTGAAAGAAATCACCTATCAAATAAATAAAATATATAAAAATAGCGTTGCCATCCTACTGTTATATTCTTTATATATATATATATATATATATATATATATATATATATATATATAGTCTCGGAAGTTTCTCAACCATTAAAACTATATATTAAAAAACAAACAAAAAAAACTTTTAGTCCCAAGTCTTTCAGTGGAAAATCACTCATGTAAGTCAATTTATTTTTTACAGTTATTATATTAGTTTGTTTCTAACACTATTTTAAGAGATCATCAGTTGTTTACCATGAAAAAACTGATTCGGGAATTTAAAAACAAGACAGTATTTAATTTCATGGCTTCCCAGCAGAGTTGATCAGACCCCACTTCTCTTAAAAGACAAAAACATAAGCGTTCCTTATACTAAATCTACGTTTTGTTCCATATAAACCTTTTGCTAACTTATATTAGTTATTTAAAAATAAATAAATAAAATAAATCAATTTTCCTTACCTATATTGGGGAATAAATATAAAATGAACATTTAAGACATAATAGAATATTAGTTCACGGTAGAGTGGACAAGCAAGAATACATAAGTGGACGTAAGGACACAAACGTGTCATTCAAGCTAGGGCAAGTGGTTGCGATGGGCCAGATGTATGAGGGATAAATGGGTGTAGGGGTAAGCTTTCCTTCCTAGCCTTTCCATGTCTTATACCTCCCCATTCACCTTTGCTCACGTACTCAATCTACTACATACACCATTTATTTCCTCGTTATCCCTTCTGCAACTCTTGCCCTCCTTTGTTTACCCCCACGCTTCGCTGTAAAAATATTGAGTTCTATTTAATAAAGCTCATTTTTACCAAATGAATATGGTCGAACGGATTGACCGAACTATCTTGGTACAATTGTAATGATGTGTCTTTGTCCTTATTTCTATTAGTATGTTGGTTTGCTTATCCACTATCCCATAAACTAATTTTCCATATATATGAATATAATTATTATTTTATGCATCCACAGATAATGTTATAAGGAGATGTAATATATTATGTATCGATTCTTAGTATTTACTTACAACAGTGCTCAATACGTGAGTAGAGCAAGGTAGTAAGTTATGAAAATATATTTATGCCAATTAAGCTACACAGATGCGTCTGTGTTTCATTCCCGTGTAGGAATCGTCAGGCTAAGGGTGCTTAACCTGACGATTTCTTACGGAGATTAAACGGGGACGCTTTTGTGTAGCTTAATTGTTATAAATATTTTTTCATAGCTTAATATATATATATATATATATATATATATATATATATATATATATATATATATATATATATATATATATGTATGTGTGTGTGGGGGGTGCATCGTATATATATATATATATATATATATATATATATATATATATATATATATATCACTTTTTATGTTTTATTCACACAGCTGTTCCAAATTCATCAGTGGATCCCGGCAGAGGAGACGAAACTGGGTCATCAAGATCCCCCGCTGATTGAGCGGATATGCTCGACCTGCTGTTGAATCTTGGTGGTTTCGTCGGCGGGACAAGGTCTCCAATGCCGACGTTTCCTAGCGAGGAACAGCGCTTGTTTTTCTCGTCTTTCGGCGTGCACTGCGGAGACGTGTAAGTTGACAGACTCTGTTTCGAGTCAGCCTCGCTCGGTAGCGATGTGTAGGCGTACGGTTGGCCCTTCGGCGGCGGCTTGTTGTAGATCGGGTCGTAGGCCGAATAAGACGCGTTATATACAAAATTTGGGTTCTGGTTACTGCTATAGATCTTTCCAAAGAGTGGGTCACGGCCCAGGGTGCAGCTTTTTAGCCGGTTGTTACCGTGCCCACCAACGTTGTTGTTGATGTTGTTGTTATTGTTATTGTTGCCGTTCATCTTACTCAGGTGGAACTGGTTGTCGTGGTTCACCGCCTCCACCACGACGTGGTGCTCCTCGGCGCCTCCCCCGTCGCCGTCCTCGTCATTATCGTTATTGTTATTGTTGTTGTTGTTGTTGATGTTGATGTTGTTGTGATGATGATGATACTGCTGCCGGTTGCTGGCCAGCTGTTGCTGCAGTTGACGGTTGTGGTTCTTGTTGGGGTGTCGACGATTCGACGCGACGAAGCGGGGGGAGCCAGTCTTAAATGAGGAATACGAACCGACGGCGGCGCGTGGGAATGTGGTCAGCGGCACCTCCCTTGCGTTGCCCCTTTGTTGATTCCCCCTGAGACTGAGCTGATGACTATTGTTGTTGTTGTTGTTGTTGTTGCTGCTGCTACTGCTGCTGATACCGTTGCAGCTACCGGCACCGCCGCCGCTGCCCCCGGCGCTACCACCGGCACCACCGCCGCTGTTGCTGCTGTTGCCCTGGTGCGTCACGTGTAAAGGAGTGCTCTGTTCATCCGACACGGGGCCAAGGAGCGGCGAGGCGGATTCTGACAGCCAAAAGGACGTGTTGTTCGGTTCCAGATCGGACTGGGAGTCGTTCATGTGGGTGGTCACCGTGCTGGGTGAGTAGAGTTGCGACACGTCCTCCGAGTCGACTGGATCAGACTTAAACGACACATAGTTTCCCTCGTTGGCGACAGTTTCGTAGAGAGGATCCATCTCGCCAGTATCAATCTGGTCGCTCGCTCGGCCCCTCATTTTCGCTTCCTGGCGACCCCCAGTGCCGTTCTTATCAAAGAAATCTTCTATGGTCAAACGGATCTTCTCCTGCCTCTTCCGCTGGTTCCTCATGTGCCGGAACACCAGTAGAATCGTTAGTAAGACGATGATCACTAGGACAACAACTGCGGCGAATATGATGGCCGCCTTAGCGCCGAATATCGAACTTTGCGATTCCATTTCAAGTGCCATTCTATTTGGATTATCCTCGTCAAGATTTAGGGTATAGGTTATTGAGTCAACCCCGATCGGGTTCTTCGCAAGACATTTATAAAACCCGGCATCTTCTTCAGTGAAGCCCTTAATAAACAGAGCCAGGCTTTTAATAACGTCTCCGTACTCCACGATTTCGTAATGCCCGTTACCGCTATTGATTTTCTCCTCGTTTCGCAGCCACATTATATCTGCTGGAGGATCTGAATATAACTTGCAGGTTAGACTAACGTTATGGCCTTCTTGCAAAGTGAGTGATGTCCCGCTGGAGTACATCATCACTTTACACGCAAAATGGCGGCTCGGAACGAGGGTGAAATACTTGTCCGTATTCGTATAGGGCCCCGAACACATGGGTCGCTTTGTGTTGCTTTGCCAATGTATTTTCCTCTCTACAATCCAATCTCTCAACCAACGGATATGACAGTCACACAACCAGGGGTTGTTATACAATTCCAGGGAGACAAGATCCTGGCCAAAATTATGAAACACCATCTGCGACAGTGTTTTCACTGCGTTGTTCTGTATGCTTATGTGTTGCAGATTGGTTAAAGTTGAGAGGGCGTAGTCGTCAACGATGAATAAGTGGTTTCCGTCGATTTTTAATTCGGCCAAATCGGGCAGGTCAGGGAAAGCTCCCTTGCCGATATGCTGGATGCTGTTAGCGCTGAGGATAAGCGTCTGTAGTGCCGGTAGGCTGCGCAGGGCCTCTGTAGGTACATCGGCGATCTTGTTGCCGTGGAGATCTAGCGTGATCACGCTAACCAATCCTGTAAAAGCGTTGGTATGAATCTCCGCGATTGTGTTGTTCCGCAACAACAGCTTTCGAAGACTCTCATATTTGGCGAATTGCATGACGGGAGTGTCCAGGTGGATGCGGTTGTGGTTTAAGTCCAGCGTCCATAAGTTGGCGCGCAGGTCCTGCGGTACTCGCTTGAGACCGCCATTGCTGCAGTTGACAGCGTAGATGCCCATATAGTCGACCTCAGTCAGACAGGCGGCGGCATCCGATGTCTTTGGCTTCAAAGATGAATTCGCTGACGCCCCCGGAGATGACGGCGACAAAGCAGTCAGCAATGGGAGATTGCATAGAAGCAAAAGGACGTAGAATACTAGGACGGCTGCCATTCCGTCACGATTCATGGATATTCGTCGTCCGGTCTTCGACAAACTGATCGAAGTTCTTGGGGATCTTTTTGCCAATTCCGAAGCACCAGTTAATTGCTGTAAGGGCGATGCGGTATACGGGCACTGACATGTCCAAAATGAGTTAAATGGTTTCATTCCGGGTTTTGACCGACCACGGCTGTATTGGAGTTTTTTAATCATGTCAAACACGTCACACGTTTCCGGAATTCGGTAGTTGTTTTCCTTTTTTTTTAGCTGTTATTTTGGAAGTGGTCCTCTTCGGTCTTGCGCCTTGTACCCCAAAACTTGGACTGCTACCAAACCACGTATTCTTCGAGTGTCAGCAGTGTCGAACATAATCCATTCTTCATTAATTCATAGCTGAAAAGAAAAGAATAAATACAATTTAGCTCACTTCATTTAAAATTTAAAACTGCATACAGTAAACAGTGTAACGGCAACCTTCTCTATAAAAATAGTAAACATGACAGAAGTGTTATCTCTGTCTTTTCTCTCTTTGTTTTTGTCTCTATATCTTTTCGCCTGCGTCCTGATTCGCTCTTTAAAGGAGAGAGCCAGTGAAGGAACATAGGTTTATGAAAGTAATTATAACATTTGAGTTTCTGTAAAAACGTAAAAATAGAATTAAAATATTTCAGTGGGTTAAAATTGTAAACGGGATATAAAAAAAAAACAAAGTACAAAAGTTCCAGCTGATGTAAGTAAAATACATTTTTATAATAAATTCCAGTTTATGTAAACAAAATAAATTTTTATAATAAATTTCAACTGATGTAAATAAAATACATTTTTATAATAAATTTCAGCTGATGTAAATAATATACATTTTTATAATAAATTTCAGCTGATGTAAACAAAATAATTTTTTATAATAAATTTCAGCTGATGTAAATAAAATACATTTTTATAATAGAGTTAATGTAAACAAAGCTCTGAAATTTAGAGAAAATGTTTTTAAAAATCTTTGAAATAAATTTACAAATAAAATATTTGAAAATATATTTACTGAACATTTGATAAACAAAGAAAACCATTTGGTACACATAGAAACACTTTATATCAAAGGAGAGTAGAAAATGGACGTTGAGTTTATTTTCGGCAGTCTCGTAACTCTTGCTTCACTTATTTTGTCGTTTAGTCCTCACATTCCATGAGCGATGTTTCTGACAAAGGGGGAATAATTGCTGTTTTCTGGGTCAGAATATATCCATAACACTTATCGTTGGCTAGTTTTTGACCTTGAAGTAGTATTTTTTATCTCCTTACATCAAGTGGCTTCATGCCTTGTCTGGAGCGATTTCCATAGAAAAAATCAAATCAAATTTATTGGCAACAAATATCAAAGTGCAAAAAGTGATGCAAAAGACAGAATATATTTACATCCATATACAGCCTGTATGCTTATACAAGACTATTTTAACCTTGATATTGCTAAGCATCGTCGCGATGTCCACGGAGAAGAAACACGGACAGAGAATGTTGCCTTCTTTATATTAATACTCTGTACATCTTTTGAGAGTGACCGCTAGGACAGTGAGGTGGGTGTAAAAGCCTCGAAAGGCAGATCTGAATTTCTGTTGATCATGTACGCCAGAATCAAATCTCCTCACATCCTCCGCTGCTCAAGTGAAAACAGATTTAGTCTTTGGGGCTGGTTTTTGGTTACCACTTTGTATATAAGCGTGGCAAATCCCGTGACCATCTTGGTTGCCGACCGTTGACCACACGCCAGACGTACGATATCCTTTTGAAGACAGGGATTTGTTGTTTGGATAGCATACTCAAGAATGGGTCGTACTGGAATAATCTGTAAGGGACGGAAAGTGTCTGCCGTTAAGTTGGGGAAAGATCTCCATCCAGATCAGGTAGAGAATCCATTTGGCTTTATTCGCCATCATGATATAATGACGACTTGGTTAAAAGGAAACATACCATTTTAGATATTCGGATGATAAATCAAAGAACGATGGGGATACTTTGTAAGGATCCAATTGTGAACAACAATTAATACTAGGAGTGGGACGTAATGGGTGAAAATTTCAGATTCATGCGAGTAGTATTTTTTTTGTGTTCATTTATACATAAATAACACTAAACAATCAAACATTTTGAACATTTCAGATTCATGCGAGTAGTATTTTTTTTGTGTTCATTTATACATAAATAACACTAAACAATCAAACATTTTGAACATTTCAGATTCATGCGAGTAGTATTTTTTTTGTGTTCATTTATACATAAATAACACTAAACAATCAAACATTTTGAACATTTCAGATTCATGCGAGTAGTATTTTTTTTTGTGTTCATTTATACATAAATAACACTAGACAATCAAACATTTTGAACATTTCAGATTCATGCGAGTAGTATTTTTTTTGTGTTCATTTATACATAAATAACACTAAACAATCAAACATTTTGAACATTTCAGATTCATGCGAGTAGTATTTTTTTTGTGTTCATTTATACATAAATAACACTAGACAATCAAACATTTTGAACATTTTGCAAAATTCAGAAAGTGCAGGCCACTAGTTTTTGGCTATTTTACATTCATGAAAACCCTTTCACAGCCTGAAAATCGTCCTAAATTAAAGTATTATATCAGATTTAACCATCTATATCCATTCATAGCGTTTGAGGATGTGTTAGGACCTGCAATGTCGCATGAAACGACCTTTTCACCGAAAAATGATGGATTTTGAGTCCCGTGGAGCCCTAAGGGCTATTTTTGGCCTGCACCTTCTGAATTTTGCAAAATTTTCAAAATGTTTGATTGTTTAGTTTTATTTATGTATAAATGAACACAAACAAATACTACTCGCATGAAATTTTCACCCATTACGTCCCACCCCTATTAATACATATGCTATTTTTCTTCCTGTTTCTATGATCGATCACTTATTAACTGAGATTTGCTATATGTCTGTCTGAAGCCGAAACCATGCTATTACATTCTTTCAATACTCAATTCAGTTTACTATTATATTTCAGACTAATGTACTACCTTTCAATGCTAAATTCCGGGAATGGGGGAGTGTAGTATCTGTTCTGTGCTCATGATACCATCCTCCCAGAGATGACCTTCTTTGTGGTGGTAGGGTAGTATCTGTTCTCTGTCATAATACCATACTCAGACATTACCTGCTGCTTTTGGGTTAGGTAGTGTAAGTCAGTTCTCATGTTATGATACCATTCTCCCACGCTTTACCTCCTCATTTGTGGGGGCAGAATAGTATATTCGGCATATATACTTGCAGACATATACGAAAGAGAGAGAATATTTGGGCTAGTATTATATACTTATATTAACGGACTGCTATAATTTTAACATAAAAAAATAACGTCTGAAGATTTTTTGTTTACTAGTTAAACCTTTGGGGGGGGACCGAGGGAAGTGACGGACATCTTTTTGATATCTGTAAATATAAACTGCGCACGAAAACTCTGATATTTTCATCAAACCCAAGGCGGATTTCTGCAATACACCAACTTACCAAGAACAAAAAAGGCAAATAATTGAATATGAGACAAGAACTAACAATTATCAAAATGAAACAATGTACCAATTTGCAGTTTTGAAAACCGTTTATAAGATATTAGGATCCCATATATGCTCCTAAACTGAATCAATAAACAGATATTTAGATATTATATATATTGGGTTGGTGCAAAAACAATGGCGTTTTTTGACGTTCAACTTCCAAAGACCATAACATCTTTTATAGCAAACTTCATTAATCAAAATAAGAACCATTAGAATCAACACATTTTTGCCAACGGGAAACAAGTTTACTTATTTCATTATCATAAAAATCCGGAGTTCTGGAAGCGATGAAGTCATTGAAGGCCAATTCGGCATCATCTCGACTTTTTAAGCATTTCTCGCGCAGGAAGTTGTTGAGATGCTTGAACAAGTGATAATCGGTGGGCGAGAGGTCCGGTGAATATGGCGGATGAAGCAGAGTCTCGTAGGCCAATTCGTTCAGCTTCTGCAGGGTCAGTTGTGCAACATGCAGGCGAGCGTTGTCATGGAGGAAAATTGGTCCCTGCACATTGACCAATCTCGGGCACATACGTTGGAGCTTCTGGTGCATTTCGTCAATTTGTTGGCAGTATATCTCCGCCGTAATCGTTTCGCCCGGATTCAAGAAGCTGTGATGGATGAGACTGGTCGCAGACCACCAAACAATCACCATAATCTTTTTTGGTGCAATTTCGGCTTCGGGAAGTGTTTTGGAGATTCGCCGGCACCCAACCACTGTGCCAAACGTCGCCGATTGTCATAGAGGATCCACTTCTCACACGTCACAATTCGCCTGATAAATGGGCAGAGATTGGTATCACATAAATGGTTACTTGCTAAATCAGTTCTTACTATTAGTATCCTATCATTAACCAAACATTCATAATATAGTAAGATTAACTGTATAGTTACAAACCTACTAATTTATCACATATTAAGGTCAATATATGCTCACTAACCTAGTCATTTATGAAATAGCATGATTCCATATATGGTCATAAACAAAATCGATTACCAGATATTAGGATTCACATATAGTAATTTCTGAGATTCTCATGGATGCCTCTGCTCTTGGGAAGAAATCGACTCTGAAACTTTTTGGTTTTTCTCTCTCATCCAATCTTTCTTGGAGTTCATGCATTAGATCCATTGCCTTTTCTGCTTCCCGTAAAGTCGGTTCTCTCTATCGCCCTACACACTTTCTTACACATGAGGCTATTCTCTATATCTAGAAATCTACTATCAGACCATGTATGTAGTATTGTTGTCATATTTGGGCTGGTGAATCTCCGTCCCATTTGAGGGTTCTTGATAAGGTACAGTGACGTATCTGTAATTTGATTGGCCCTACTCTTTTTTCTTCTCTGAACCGTCTCTATTACATAGTGATGTTGCTAGTCTCAGACTTTTCTATAACTACTATTATGGCATGTGTTCTTCAGAATTGTGTGTTTTATTTCACGCTTCTTTTGTTCCAGCTCGTTTGAATCGTTGGTCTAGTAGGCTCCATTAATTCACTGTTTTGATACCTCATTGTAATACAGCTTCCTATTCCAGTAGCTTCTTTCCAAGAACCGCGGGCTTGTGGAACTCTCTTCCTGCTGACTGTTTTCCTCCTATCTATAACCTTGGTCTTTTCAAGACTAAGGCACCTGTCTTTGCGATAATCATATTTGTTCTTGTTAACTTCTTACGTCAAGTGGCTTTATGCCTTGTCTAGAACAATTTTCATAAAAAAATCATTTACCGTGAATTTAAATGGAGTTAAATTTAAAAACAAAACAAAGGAAAACATTGAATGAAAGAATCCATCTTTCGGAATGGTTTGAATGCGGTTCATACTTTGTATAAGTTGGATTATTCATACTACGGTTCTTATCTTGTATGTTCTTCTCATAACGTTTCGGCCGATGTAATCTACGACGTTCCTCAGCTGCGTCAAGGACCCGTGTCGCAACGAATAAAAGTGCTAAGCAGTAATCAGTTCGAAGTGACAGTCTTCTGAAAGTCGTAGGTTCAATCCTCAGTACGGGCCATGCTAATAATACAATTACAAATTACTTAAGACTTCAACACGGCTGTGACTGACGGAAGGAGAACAAACTACCCCCGCGGATTAAGTAACAGATTCCGTTCGAAATTCCGTACAGCTTTCTGAGTTCGGCATAAAAGTACCCGAGTACGACAAGCCGCACATGAAGAAGGTCGGGGTTACATCGGCCGAAACGTTGTGAGAATATCATCCAAGAATAGAACAGTAATCTAAATAATATAAAGAATTTATTTTGTTATTTTACTTTCGGGAACAACCAACGCTTGGTGTGTCCATGAGACACACTTTAAACTTAAAAAAAACACACAAGAGAATCACTGCTCCTAAAAATACGTGAAAGCAATAAAAAACATAGTTATGATTAAACTGGATAAAAATTACATAACTAAAATTATCGACTTAGAAATGTTTTAATTGTGTGAAGTTAAGCAAGAGTGTTTTACGGTACTTATTCTTGTAAACTATTGCAATGTTCCCTCCACTTGATTGAACATTTTACGGAGGTGAGTGTGCCCATCTAATTAATATAGGTATATTTCCCTTTCTTCCTCATATGGCTGTCTCAATTACCGTGGAAGCAAATATGTCGGATAGAAGTTAAAGGTGACTTCAGTTCGAGGTTCGAATCCCGCGACCGGCGGTACAGTTACTCTTAGCCACACTAATGAGTCTTGGTTAAGATGAAACTTATATGTATCTATAGCATAAACTATGTTAAAATCAGGCTTACATGACAAAAGTTATAATCTTAAAAGTATTTATTTTCTGGTGTTAACACACCATTAAATGATAAAGAGTTTATCAATTTAATCGTGGTTAAACTATCGTTAGAATCAGAGGTAAAACATTGTAATATCGGATGCATTCTTGTAAAAAAGATCTACACTAAACCTGATTGTAGCGAGGTACCAAGTAGACAATGGGGTGATCAAAAAGGACTCTCACTCATCGGATCGATCATAAAATTCATAATCCTTTCTGCAATCCAACCACATTTCGTACAAATAAACTTCAACCTCTGCCTGACTTCTCCACCAAGTTTCAGTCTGTTATCGCCATAGGATGATATTCAGCGACCATTTGATGATTTTTTCATAAGTAGCATGTGTGGCCTAGAAAGCGCTTCACACTCACCGTACTTTTACCTCCAGACTTTTATCTGTAGGCTTATCTGAAAGATAATGTCTATCAAAAAAATCCACAGATTATTTCTTAACTTTACAGACGAAGACGATCACATCCAAACTCAATCACATCCAGATCTTCTTGCAACGCGCAAAGATGGAAATTGGGAGCCATCATTGGACGGCGATAGAACTGTTGGCTATCCATTACTAAAACTTGATGGAGATGTCAGGCATAGACTAAAGTTCATTTGTACCAAATATAGTTAGATTACAGAAATGATTCTGAATTTTATCAACGATTCTATTGGTGGTTGGGAATTTTAGAATCATCATCATCATCATCATCATCATCATCATCATCATCATCATCATCATCATCATTGTTTTAATGTCCGTCTTACATGTTGGCATGTGTTTGACGGCTTTTAGACATTGACTTCCAAACTAACAAATCTCTGGCCATATCTTCGTCTCTATCTCTCTCTCTTTTTATCACTCTCAAGTCCATCCTTATTACTTTCTATCATGTTTTCTCTTGACCTTCCTTACCTTTCTACCTCGATTGTTCTACATCTACTACCCCAACAGCCGCCATCCATTCTTTCAACGTGGTCATATCATCGACGCCTCCTGTTCTGCACACATCTCCCTATACTGTCCAGATTTTATTTTCCTCTGAGGTCATCAGATCTAAGCCTGTCTTCAAGACTCACATTACATATGCATCGTATCATTCTCATATCATTTCTCTCCGTGCAACCCTGTATCAAATTTCAATTCTGTAGCTTTAATATGTTTAAATTAAATTTAAATATTTCAAAAATATTTTTTCTTTTTTATCGTAACAATAATTGTCAGCTTAAAAGTCTTGTAAACAAATTACGAATGTAACTTTGTAGTCGACGAAGACTGAATTTTTTTTGTGACGTCTAGTTCGATTTTGAAACAATTCATTTTGAAATGAATAAAATCAAAATCTTTGGAACCCAGCGACATCAGATATTTCTCAATTATTATTTTTTAAATTATAATTCCATGCATTTATTTATTTTAGTGTAGCGACATTTCATCCATTTAGTTTTCACCGTCGTAGATAAGATGTGTTGTTCATCCATCCTTTTATTATCTATATTTCGCACCGAGCTAATTAAACTGGAATATTACGTCATTGAGCATCAAAGCTAAAACCAATGACAACCGGCTCTGACCAGATTAATGGACGCTTCTCTGGACATGATTGCCATTAATTGCAAAACACAGAGAGAGAGAGAGAGAGAGAGAGAGAGAGAGAGAGAGAGAGAGAGAGAGTGTGTGTGTGTGTGTGTGTGTGTGTGAGAGAGAGTCTATTTGAATTCGCGTACATAAAAGGAAATATACAGGCTAATTACATCGTCAAGTTAGGCTTACACGAGAACACCATACTGCACTGTATAGGAAGCCAAGACAATACTCGTCACAGGACGAGTAAAATTAACTCACGAAAATAAGAGTTTTGCACCACTTTTATGCCCATTTAAAGATTAAAATCAAAATATAATGTTACTAAACCTTATGTCTGGTATCTTTATTCCAATTTTAATAAAAAATATATTAAATGATTTTTATTCTAGAAACTGACTTAAATTTAAGGTTTTAGCTGAAAGGGTCTTAAGAAGAAATTAAATTTCAGGAAATCTTATGACAATGGATCAAACATGCACATCTGATATATTTGAATTTAGAAATAGAAAGTTTGTGAGTATATTATTCCCTATAAAACTCTTTAAAATATATTATTCCCTATAAAACTCTTTTAAAATATATTATTCCCTATAAACCTCTTTAAAATATATTATTTCCTATAACACTCTTTATAATATATTATTCCCTATAAAACTCTTTAAAATATATTATTCCCTATAAAACTCTTTAAAATATATTATTCCCTATACAACTCTTTAAAATATATTATTCCCTATAAAACTCTTTAAAATATATTATTCCCTATAAAACTCTTTAAAATATATTATTCCCTATAACACTCTTTAAAATATATTATTCCTATAAAACTCTTTAAAATATATTATTCCCTATAAAACTCTTTAAAATATATTATTCCCTATAACACTGTTTAAAATATGTTATTCCCTATAAGACTCTTTAAAATATGTTATTCCCTATAAAACTCTTTAAAATATATTATTCCCTATAAAACTCTTTAAAATACTTATTATTCCCTATAAAACTCTTTAAAATATATTGTTCCCTATCAAACTCTTTAAAATACTTATTATTCCCTATAAAACTCTTTAAAATATATTGTTCCCTATACAACTCTTTAAAATATATTATTCCCTATACAACTCTTTAAAATATATTATTCCCTATAAAACTCTTTAAATATATATTATTCCCTATAAAACTCTTTAAAATATATTATTCCCTATAAAACTCTTTAAAATATGTTATTCCCTATAATACTCTTTAAAATATGTTATTCCCTATACAACTCTTTAAAATATATTATTCCCTATAAAACTCTTTAAAATATATTATTCCCTATAACACTGTTTAAAATATGTTATTCCCTATAAGACTCTTTAAAATATGTTATTCCCTATAAAACTCTTTAAAATATATTATTCCCTATAAAACTCTTTAAAATACTTATTATTCCCTATAAAACTCTTTAAAATATATTGTTCCCTATCAAACTCTTTAAAATACTTATTATTCCCTATAAAACTCTTTAAAATATATTGTTCCCTATACAACTCTTTAAAATATATTATTCCCTATACAACTCTTTAAAATATATTATTCCCTATAAAACTCTTTAAATATATATTATTCCCTATAAAACTCTTTAAAATATATTATTCCCTATAAAACTCTTTAAAATATGTTATTCCCTATAATACTCTTTAAAATATGTTATTCCCTATACAACTCTTTAAAATATATTATTCCCTATAAAACTCTTTAAAATATATTATTCCCTATAAAACTCTTTAAAATATATTATTCCCTATACAACTCTTTAAAATATATTATTCCCTATACAACTCTTTAAAATATATTATTCCCAATAAAACTCTTTAAATATATATTATTCCCTATAAAACTCTTTAAAATATGTTATTCCCTATAAGACTCTTTAAAATATGTTATTCCCTATACAACTCTTTAAAATATATTATTCCCTATAAAACGCTTTAAAATATATTATTCCCTATAAAACTCTTTAAATACTTATTATTCCCTATAAAACTCTTTAAAATATATTATTCCCTATAAAACTCTTTAAAATATATTATTCCCTATAAAACTCTTTAAAATACTTATTATTCCCTATAAAACTCTTTAAAATATATTGTTCCCTATAAAACTCTTTAAAATACTTATTATTCCCTATAAAACTCTTTAACATATATTGTTCCCTATAAAACTCTTTAAAATACTTATTATTCCCTATAAAACTCTTTTAAATACTCCAAACAAACTGGATTATTTATTACTTAATGTCTAATACCTATAATTAAACTTTCACAAACACTGGAGGAATCTGAATTTTCACAAAGGACTTTCAATCCCTCTTTACCTATTTTGAATAAAACTAAATAAAACTAAATATAGCTCACATTACACAACATTACGCTTAACAGTTGTGTTCCAAAATGTATAATGATCGATTAATACTTAACTTTATATAAATAGAGATGTGCGATGACCAGTGCCCCGAGCTAAAGAACATATGCCAGACTACAGGTGGTTTGGATGACGTGACCCCTTTTCCGTGTGTCGCAGCATATAACATGTGTTTGTCGTTACATTGAAAGTACCAGAATTACTTACTAGTTTATGTAGATATACAGATATTAATACATTATAATAAAAAATATAAACATAGTGATAACTATTAAAATTAAAAAAAAAAATATATATATATAAATATGACTTATTTTAAGACTATACTGCACTGTGAGTGAATGAATTAACTCTTGAACGTTTTTGTATATTTGAATACAAATTCAATGTTCGAATATCTTATATAAATTGTGATTTTGTCCGTCTGTCCATCCATCAGTCACAATTTTTCCGTCAGTCACAATGTTTTCAAACGTAATTAATACATTGCGGAATTTGTCTCATTTCGAAATATCAGTGATCTAAACTACTTTTAGGAATGGAGAATATTGCATTAATAGTAAATTCCTAACAATAAAAAAAGCAGATACCATGATCGGAAATCGAAACCGAAACTTTATTTCTGATGTTCTACCAACTGACCTATTTAAACTTTATCATGAATAAAGCTTAACACATTACCTTGAAAAAAAATATGGCTTAATACAGTTATGATTTAAGTCATATTTCAAAACATGAATTCAAACAGTCACCAGCGAAAACAATCTCCATTGAATAATCTTTCTAGCCGGAATAAGTATTTTTTGAAAGGAACGGAATCAAATTACATTAATTTGTTGTAAAGATCTGAATGGAAAAAGAACAATAACAATCCTTTACTCAGAAACAGATATCGATTTGTCAGTTGCAAATATATCGTAATCTAATTTCGATAAATCGACCGACTTAATTTTATATATTACTAGCAAAACTACTCGCCCTTCCGGTCGGTAATTACTTACGTTGTAGTCTTCTTTACAGAAACCAAAGAAGTAATTTTCATTGGACATTTTGGTAATTTAGAGGAAATAAAAAAAAATGATGATTGTCGTAGTGTTATTTGATATATTCCAATATGGGGGAAATATACTGTGCATGAACATCGTCAAATTTTGTTTTTTAGGGAAAAACAACAAAAAGAGTAATTGATATGGTCTCTAAGATATTCAACGTTGATAAATTTCATTTTGTTTCAACATAAAAATTAAAATGAATTTCCCATTAAAACTGGTTATATAATGAAATGAATAAACATAAGGGTGGAACATCGATTGGTCAAATACTCCACTTTTATATCACTGAGTAATTCGAAATAGGAACTTTGTACTTTTCACCTTTATTATAAAAGGAAGAAAAATATGCAAAGAATATTAAAAAAAAAATTTTTTTATAATGTACAAAGATTAGAGGAAGATTATTTCTTTTCCATCATCATCATCATCATCATCATCATCATCATCATCATCATCATCATCATCATCATCATCATCATCATCGTCATCATCATCATCATCATCATGTTTACTCCTTGGCCTTTTGGCTAAGAGCAAACTAGTATCTTGACTGAATCTTCACTTAGTTTTTATGTTCTCTGTCAGTAAAGGATTTCTCCTTCTAGACCGAGGCAATTGACATTTTTGTTCCTACATATTGACATTGTGCCTAACTCTGCTCTCGTGGGAGGAAGTAAATAGGAATAGGAACAGCAACAGCAACCACAACAACGACAACAACAGCAAATTAAAAAAAAAATAATGACCGCATGTATTTAATTATTAACAGATTAGAAAATATTAATTCATTAGAAACTTAAAAATAAATAAATGTGCAAATGAGAGGCTGAGAGGATGATATCATGATGAACGAACTACAAACACTGACTGCCCCCCCCCCAAAAGGAGGGTTTAATGCCTGGGAGGATGATATCATGACAACAGAATAAATAGTACACTAACTCCCTCCACACACAAAACTGGTAATCCCGAGGAAATAGTATCGTGAGGAACGAATGTATACTGTACGGCCTTTCTCCCGAAGAGGAGGTAATGCCTGGGAGAAATGTAGCATGACGAATGAAAATATACTACAGAGAATTAAATAAGCATAAACCGTTTTAATGTCAATATAGTTAGAATAAGTAGAAAAAAAAACTTTTGCATTTATTTATTTAGATAACATTAAAAACCATGGCAAGTTTCATTGTTTACGTGAAATGCCTAAATAAAAATTGGTTGGAAAAATGTAGTCGCCATGTTTATAAACAAAGATGAATATGCTGGCTAAGGAAGAACGATAACTTCTATATCTTTTATCTAGTTAAAAATGACATGTTTATTATAAACCTGAGTTATCGTTCTTCCTTAGCTAGTATTATGGTAAACACTGACCCCCCCCCCTAACAAACGATAATATCATGATGAACGAACACGACTTCCCTCCACCCTAAAAGGGGGAAGTCATTCTTGCGTGGACGATCTTATGAGAACAGAACCGATACTACACTACCCCCCCCTTAAAAGATATTCTGACTAAATCGAACCTTGGGGATTTTCATTCTGAGAGAATCCCCCCCTATACATCCTTAAAAACGGAGGAGGTAATTCCTGGGAGGACAGTCTTATGACAACAGAACCGATACTACACTACACCGCCCATTAAAAAATATTCCAATTTAATCAATTTTTTTTTTTAAATTTAAAAATGCCTAGTCACAAAAATATTTTTTATGGTTCCGTGGCCTTTTGGCTAAGATCAAAGTGTAGTATCTGTTCGACATCTTAGCGATGTTTGACACTTTATTAAACCCGGAAGTAAATTATCTCCCTTGAAAATGAAATTCTAAATAAGTTGTTAAACGCTATGATAGCGTTTTACAACTTATTTAGGATTTCATTTTTTTTTAAATAAAAATTTCATATTTTTAAATAAAATCTCTTTATCTTATTTTATTTATAATTACAAGTGGGACCCGTGCAGATTACACAAAATGATGTTTTCAATACTAATTATCTTGTTCCTAACCTATACGTTACTTTGTAAATGCTTTAGATTAAATTAAATTTGGCTCAAATTCATGAGTAGCATACAAAGATCCGAAAGGTCGTTGCTTTTGATGTAAGCGTGACACACAAAATAACACACACGCTACCGTATTAATGTGTCTTCCCAGTCGCCCCCCTTCGATGTAAAATAAAAAAAAGTTAGAGGTTGGTTGGGATCGAACTATAAACCAGTCGGGCTGACGTCAAAATCCTACGTCGCTAACCATTGCACCAAAGGAAACACTTGAAAATTAGACGACTTGAATGCTTTTCCAAATCTAGGTGCGGCACGCATGCGCAGCAATTTTGATGTAAGCGTGACACGCGAACCATACGCTATCGTATTAATATATAGATGATAATAGTACTATCGATAAAACGATTGCGTATGTGGAAAAAATTTGACAATACAAAGTAGAAAGGTATATTACAGAATATTAATTTATTAAAAACTTTAAAATAAATAAATATGCAAATAAGCAAAAGCGAGATTTGTTTGAGTAAATAGGAGATGCCTATATATAGGGTATTTCAATATATTCTTTATATCATTATAATTAAATAATCCTAACGCGTTTTGATGTTAATGTAGTTGGAATAGATGGACAATTTATTAATTTAGAAGGCTGAATATTTATCGCAATTTTATTACAATTAAGGGGACCAACTCTAAATCCTTTCTTACAAAAAAGTATGCATAAATGGTCGATTCTATGAAAGTTACGCAGAACAAATAATATTATTACTTTTTAACATTTATTATAAAAAATCAATTATTTGTTTTTAATTGAACCAGGATGGGAGTTCACCTTTTTATGACCCGGGAACTCGATTTAAAAAATAAATTTGATATTAAAACGTTTGGTTAAGTGGCGCCACTAAAGTTTCAACATGAATAAACAGTAACTGAAAATAAATTAAATCAACATGAATTCATAACCACCGTAAACCCTAACCCTAACCCTAACCACTAACTCTAACCGCCCCACGAGAGAAACGTTAAACACAAGGTCAGTCTTTAAAACGTGGAAAATCAAGTTACTTAAATTGGGGAAAAAATTAAAATATCCGTAGTCTTGGAGGATTTCTCCTATGACGGTGGACTGCACAGATACCGCACTTTGAATTATTCATTTGCAAAAATGAAATAAAAGTACAATTTTACAAATAAAATACAAGGGCCTACAAAGTGTGGAAGAGGACGGTGGTTATCTTTTGTATCTAACTCTTAACTAGACAAATTCTGACCCATTGTTCCTTTCTTTTAGTTTTTGTCCATTATATTCTGCTTCAACAGTCACCACAATACCACATTTACGTTTAATAGGTAGATTACGTTTCAATAATTTGAGATGTTTTTTGTATGAATGTCTGCAAAGAAAAAATGTATCCCAATAGAGAAACTTGATATGGACAATTTAAGAACCAGCTGTACAAGTTGATCTCTATACTGAAGAATAGATATATTGTATATATATCTATTAAGATCAAATACTGCAGTATTGACTCCATATATATATATATATATATATATATATATATATATATATATATATATATATATATATATATATATATATATAATTAACTTGTTACACATATCCAGGGGTATAAATCCGAAGGAAGTTGAAACCGGGTTTATGAGAGTGCTCAATGAAAATTCAGAGCAAAATATATTTTTTGTTGGTGATTTTATTCCATTATTGAAGATGCATTAGAGGGAGGGGGACAGGGATGGAGCTCTGCCTATAACGGGGACATGAGAAGGGAGGGGGGAGAGGGGGAGACCCCAACAAGTCATGTTTCAAAAAGTTGCGTGGGAGGTTCTCTCGTGTCTGGGCCATCATGACCTCAATTCCAGCCTCTAATGCATCTTCAAATTTCCGGTTGAGGTTGAATTTAAAATCTTTGCCATTTGATTCCATTATAGCTTGAAGAATTGACGTTCTTTGCGAGCGTAATGAAACAGAATATATTTTGTCGCAATTAATGGAATAAAATCACCAACACAATATATATATATATATATATATATATATATATATATATATATATATATATATATATATTTAACTCTCCAGCTGCTGGTTAAATAAAATTATTATCTTTATTGGTCCCCCGATTTATAAAATCGGGGGACTTATGTTTTGAGGCATGTCCGTCCGTCCGTCCGGATTTTTCTCCGCAACCATCCATTGAATTTCTCTGAAATTTTGCGTGAAGTTGTAACTGTGGTCAGGTGAGAAAGTGACATTCTCAGATTTTTGAAAAAAAATCTGGTTAGCCCCCAGGGGGTCAAAAGGCCCCGAAATGGCAAAAAATGACATTTTCTTGCCCCATAACTTTTCATCCATCCATTCAATTTCTCTGAAACTTGTCCAAAATATGGAGGATATTGTTCCTAATAGAAAATAAGTATCGCTGACCTTGGAAAAAATCTTGTTCGCGCCCCAAGGGGGTCAAAAGCCCCCAAAATGGCAAAAATGACCCTTTGTCCCATAACGTTTGATCCATCCATTCAATATTTTTGAAACTTGGCCAAAATGTAGAGGCAATTGTTCTGGATATGAAATGAGCATCCTTGACGTCAGAAAAATTCTGGTTCGCGCCCCCACGGGGTCAAAGGGGGGTAAAAATGCCCAAAATTGCCCAAATTTATTGCATTTTACACTCGCCACATCGAGTCACATACAGAGGGGTACCACGCACGCGCGGCTTGTTGATATTTATTTTTATTCATAGTTAGACATTCTCATATCTTAATTCTTTATTTTTACTGTTTGTTAACATAGAGAGGGATACGGCAGCAAGAGTAATATATACCGTAAAGTAAGGGCAAAAGCTCAACATACATATACTTTAAAAGGTGTTAAGTGATTAATAAACACCTAGTAATGTGTATTGATTTACTCCTCTCCAGGAGTTAGGCACAAGGCCAGTTTTTATCTTACTCCCACAAGTAAAATGTGACCCAAGGTCGGGTCGGGAAAGTGGGGTTTAAAAATTGCCTGGGCAGTCCCGTCGGCATTCCCCGGTAGGGGCGCCTCAGGCAGTAAGCGATAAACTTACTCCTCTCCAAAGAGGGGAGATGAAGCCTGGATCTCCTAGAACTGCACAGGACAGACCCATAGACAGGCGTAAATCAAGCCCCGAAAGATAATACCAGTCTATGGGATGCAGTATCCATCGGAACAGATACTACACTTTGATCTTAGCCAAAAGGCCAACCTAGTAATGAGTAACATGGTGTTTATGTTTTCAAATTTCGTCTCACTTGAACAACTAAAAGTGCTTTAAAAAAATAACTCATTCCTTGAAATGAGTAACATTTATGCATGCAATAGGATGAGCTACACTATAGACAACAACTTTCAGAAAAAGAATGTTTGTTTACTGAGGTTTAGTATAATAATAATATTATGTACAATTATAATGTATACAAATATATACTAGGCATGTTTTAAAAAAGCCAGAAAAATATTTCAAATACCTGACGGGGTTGAGACCCTAATTCTCTTGAAAGTAGCCCCGTTGTGCTTTCACACACTTAGCCCACCGATCCACCAACTACCAGAAACACCTCTAGAAGTCTTCTGTTAGAATAGTATCCATCTTTGCCATCGCGTTCCGCATTATCTCTTAACAAATGTTATTTACAAACTATATTTAGAATTCCATGATAAATGCCAGTATACCGAAATCATATGCCCTTAATAGGGTGAAGATGAAAATCCATATACACTAAACGTACAAAAGCAAGGACATTTCCAAATTTTTACACTTTTATTGTCATTAATTAAGGGTATGACTACATATTAACCAAACCATTTCATTATCACATCACTACAGTATAAATCTCTATGCATGAATGGATGAAGTGTGTGAGGTGCGCTGAAGAAAAATTCCTACCAGTAAAATACATCGCTTTGTTGTGCTCGCATACCCTTAATGACAATAAAAGTGTAAAAATTTGGGAATTTCCTTGCTTTTGTACGTTTAGTGTATATGAATTTTCATCTTAACCCTATTAAGGGCATATGATTTCAGTATACTGGCATTTATCATGGAATGTCACTACTACTTTTGTAAAGGCTATGCCTCAATACAATGGTCATTTTAAAGGTCTTTTGTAATTCTCTGGAAAACTAAGTTATATGGTAAACTGAAATTAAAATGCCATCAACTAGACCCTAGAACCTCTATCTCTGCCAAAAATCAGCTGAATCCATCAAATAGTTGATGAGATACAGGGTGGCACATACGCACGTACGTACACACGGATAACACAACCTCATGCCTGACCTTTCTGGATCTCTGGGTTGCCTTGACTAATGATGCTGAAATTCTACACACTTATAGAATCTATAAAAAAAAAATTTTGTGCAAAATTTGAACTAATTTGGTTTATTGGTTTTTGAGTTATGATTGATCAAAGAAATGAGATTTCTAGCATAGGCCGTCTTTGAAGTCTATTAAGGGATAGAGCTCTCTCGCGCCTCCCTTGATTCCACCGTAAATATGATGGGGCATGCGGCAAGAAAAAAAACAGAATAATAAAACAAATGAATGACAGATTAGGAAGACCCTTTTCCCGACGTTGTCTCGTACTTCATTTGCTATTTAGTATTTTATATTTTTATAAACTGAGATTTACTTAGACTTAGATACTCACATATCCTGAGATATATGAGGCGGTCAAAGTGATCCATCGCATTCATAGCAATTTGAATTTGGCCTACTAACCCTAACCCTAACCCTAACTTTTGACTGTTTTCGAAGCAATAATTATTTACAGAGACATGTCGCTAGCCTGAATCCAAATCACAAACATTTATAAAGAAGACTGTAAGTGGAGAAGTCTCCGGTAGATATTTACTTCCCTTGTGTCGAAGACACGACACTATGCCATTTAACAATCAAACAATATTTTTATAACATGAAAAAAAAAATTATAACTAATGTAGCAACTTTACTGATGCATATATACACAATTTTATGTTTGATAGTATAAAAAATGGTGCTTAGTTTTAGAAAAAAAGTTAACATAAAATCAGAAAACTTTAGGGGAATATCCACTAAATAAATAAATACATTTTATGGCGTCAGCGTGATCTCGCTTTGGGCAGGTTAACAGCTAGATTTACAGGTTTTGCCTTGTAATTATGCGGAAGTGAAATCAATAAAAGTTTTTAAAAAGATGGCGCCCAATAAAACAATGTAGGCCAATTCTCTTGGGCGGTAATACATAAAACAAAATTTAGAAAACGGGAATAGAAAGCGGGAACAATGTGAGTGGAAAAACAATTACAACAAATGATTAAGAGAATCGACAATGAATAAGTACAAACATGATTTTAAAAATGTCGCCATTTTCTAAGGTAATACTTTAAAGTTTACTATGAGCTGGTGATCAAGTGACAGCGTTATGTGTAGAGAAGAAAGGTACTCAATTATATGTAGAGAAGAGAAAGAAATAGAAAGTGAAGGAGAAAGGGGAAAAGAGATGAAGAGGAAGGTAAACGAGTAGACATGTTGATGGAAGCAAAAGCAGAAAAAAGATGAAGAAAAAGAAACTGAGGTAGAAGCAACGAAGAAGACGAAAAAGAAGAAAAAATGAAGAAAGACGAAGAAAGAAACAGAAAAAAATTAAAATGGAAGAATATTCAGAGAAAGAAGAGAAAGAAGAAGAAACGGGAAAAATAAACGCAGAGAACAAAAGAAAGTAAAGTACAAGAAGAAAAACGAGAAAAAAGAAAAAAAGAAGAAAAAAGAAGAAGTAGAAGAAAATGAAAGACGATGGAAAAAAGTAAAAAAGAAGAATATACAAAACCAAGGAGAAAAAGAAAGACGGAGAAAAAAGAAAGTAAAATAGAAGAATATATAGACGGAGAAGAGAAAGAACAAGAAGAAAAAGAAGAGAAGGAAAAGAGGAAGAAAAAAGTGAACAGACGAAAGACAAAGAAAAAAAGTGAAGCAGAATAATAATAGAAAAAGAGACATCAGAAGAAGAAGAAAGAAAACAGAAAAGAAGGAACAAGTAAAACGACAAAAAATAAAACAGAAGAATATATAGACCTGAAGAGGAACGAAAAAAAGACAAATAAGAAAAAAAGACAAAGAAAGACAACAGAAATACGAAGAAACTAGAAAGTAAAAGAGAAGCATACATAGACACTACATCAGAAGAAAAAGAAGAATAACAATCAGTAAAACTTTAAAAAAGATATGAAGAAGAAAAAGCAAGAAGAAACCGAAGAAGGGTGTGCAAAAAAAAGAAAAAGAAACAAACCTCTGAAAATCTACCTAATCAATTTCAAATATCGTGTTTCTCCAACGGACATTGTAAAATATTCATCTTGATTATAGTTTTTGGTTTAGATTTCCAAAAGAACGATTTAACATGAGAACCATTTTTATAAAACATATTTGGAGTTTGTGTGTGACCGAAAATACGGATGCTCTATCAAATGTACATATTTTCTTAAATCTACATTATTGATGGTTTATTCTCTTATTTGTTAATACCGCCATCATTATGAGTGAGATTCCATTTGACGACATTATATATATATATATATATATATATATATATATATGTATATATATATATATATATGTATGTATATATATATGTATATATATGTATATATATATATATATATATATATATATATATATATATATATATATATATATATATATATATATGGTTTGGTAGTTTGGTAGTTTTGTTTTACGGCATATCAACCCTTTTTGGGTTATTTAATGCCGAATCTGGTCTTGTTTTCTTCTCTTTTTTGTTTCTTTCCCCTTTTAATATCTGTTTCTATTTAACCCATAGTTGGGACCCTAACAGGTACTACCACTCCGGGTCAGGGTGGACCTGGGAGCAATGGTAATTAAGAGGAGGCTCCACATTCCCCAAAGTCCGTAAGCCGGATCTCACCATCGGATGTAGTTTAAGGTCATATCCAGGACCGGGAGTAGGGTAGGAAAAATAAAAAGGGGAGGGAGAAAGGGAGAGGGGCTGTTGTTTTTGTTTTTGGTTTTGTAGAACATAATTTAGTTTTACAAAAAAAAAAAAAAAAAAAAAAACGTCAATGTAGGTGAATTTCGTCTCAGGGAGCCACAGGGCAGCCTCATCTGGTATCACCAGTATATATATATGATTTAAGTTCAAATATTACCAAAATGAACAAAACCAATACTTTTCAAAAGTGCTCAATATATATTAGGGCTTTTTATATTAAAATAAACATAGTTTGAGTAACCGACAATTGTTTCAGAACCTCTTCGGTTCCTCTTCAGATTGGATCCAACAATACATAATAATAAAAAATAAAAAAATAAACAACTTAATTAAAATTATTCAGACGAGACAAGTCTTTGCGTAAGATGAAATTTTGACGTTTACCTCTTCAAGGCTGCATGACACTTAGGAAAGTCGGTCAACTCTTACTCTAGTTGAGACAGGCCCGAAGTGGCCCATCTCACCTTACCTAAATACATGCACACACACCCAAGACATACCTCCCACAGACGCTTACACACATACACACACATACAAATTCATATATATATATATATATATATATATATATATATATATATATATATATATATATATATATATATATAAATAAAAATAAACATATATATATATATATATATATATATAAATAAAAATAAACATATATATATATATATATTCATATATATATATATACAAGGATAAATAATTTAGACTTTGTTGGTAATTGTATATATATATATATATATATATATATATATTATTTATAAATACAGATTTTAATCAGACATGTGGACCAGCGGTTTCTGACAGGAAAAAGGTTGAATCCCCAATTCCGTCTTCGTCAGCACTGTCTTAAATGGTAAAATGATAGAATTTCTTCAAAAAACAGTCTTTACCCGTTATGAAACGCTATGCTCAAAGAATTTGAAATGAATAGGCGGTGAGACGCTTAAATCGGAGAAATAGCCGTTATGTAAGAGATTCTATATCTAGAAGTGAGGAAAAAAAGTAGAAGGAAAGAGAAGAGAAATTAAAATATATATATAAAAATATAAGAGAAATTAAAATAAATAAAAATAAAATAAAATATAAAAATAAAAAAATATATATAAAAATATAAAATATGAAAATATATATATAAAACATCGTATGGTTAAAGGTACGTAACTCTATTTAATTGAATTATCTAAAAAGGGAGGTAATTATTTATTATTATGTATATATATATACATTTCTACGATGGCTTCAATTAATAAATAAATCAAGAAAGTAAATCAAGAAAGGTAATAACGTTATCTATTAAATTATATTATATTATATAACTATGTCCAGCTCATACGCGCGCGTGCATATATATATATATATATATATATATATATATATATATATATATATATATATATATATATAAAACAACGTATACGTGTGTGTGTATATATACAATATTCGGCACATGCATGCGGGTATGAGCTGGACATAGTAATATAATATAATATAATATAATATAATATAATATAATATAATATAATATAATATAATATAATATAATAGAAAACGTGATTACCTCTCCTTTTTTTCCTCACTTTTAAATATAGACTCTCTTACATAACGGCTATTTCTCCGGTTTAAGCGTCTCACCGCCTCTTCATTTCAAATTCTTTGAGCATAGCGTTTCATAACGGGTAAAGACTGTTTTTTGAAGAAATTCCATCATTTTACCATTTCAAACAGTGCTGACGAAGAAGGAATTGGGGATTCAACCTTTTTCCTGTCAGAAACGACTGGTCCACATGTCTGATTAAAATCTGTCTTATAAATAAAAAATATTACGCTCTTAATTTAATTTAATTGAG
Source organism: Sepiola atlantica (assembly GCA_963556195.1). Lineage (NCBI taxonomy): Eukaryota > Metazoa > Mollusca > Cephalopoda > Sepiida > Sepiolidae > Sepiola > Sepiola atlantica. Next base: position 99,096,910 of record OY744529.1, read on the forward strand.
CAATCTGCTGGTATTTCCCTTTTATTCTTTTTTTAGTATACCCTTATACTTTATATATATATATATATATATTAATATATATATATATATATATATATATATATATATATATATATATATATATATATATATATATATATATATATATATATATATATATATATATTGGGAGCTGTGCAGCGAGATGTCTGTTTACATTAGTTTTAAATTTTTGCATGCCAGTACCGTCAGGAAAACAGGGAGCAGAGAGGGAGTTCCAGAGTCCAGCAATACGAGGAAAGAAGCTTTTGGAGTAGAAAACTTTTCGGCATTTGGGGATCTCCACAGTGAATGGATGGGATTTAGCAGATTGTTGGGTTGGTCTAGTGAATTTACGCCGTGGGCGCACCAGAGCAGCAAGTTCATCGGAGCCCACTCCATTGAAGTACTTGTAAAACAGGCACAAGGAAGGAACATTGCGGCGAGGGGGCAGGGACTGGAGCTTGGTAGATAGTGAGGGACCTATTAAGTTGGCGACTCTTTTTTGGACCTTGTCTAAGAGGGAGAGACTAGCGGATAATGCACCAGCCCAGATGTGGCAACAATACTCCATGCATGGGCGGATGGTAGCTTTGTAGAGATATAGGGTAATGTCAGGTGTGGGAAGTTTACTGGTACTGTAGTGGGAGCCCACCTTCTTTGCAGCAGCCGTGGCAATGTACTCAATGTATTTATTCCAATTCTTGTTATCTGCGATAGTCAGGCCGAAGAGTTTGAAAACTCTCAGGTAGGGTGTTATTTGCTATGAAAATCGGTGGTTGAAGAGGTTTCTTGTAGTTATTGAAGGAAAGTAGCTTCATCTTTGCGGCATTAAAAGTTACCATCGATTTTTGACCCCAATCCACTACAGATTGGGGGTCATTTTCTAAGAATTCAGCCATTGCCTCAGATATGTGCGCGTCGGTTTTGCCCACATGACAAGAGTAGAGCGTGGTATCGGCAGCAAATATTCTTATCTCAGTCGCAATTACATCAGGGAGGTCATTTATGAAAATCAGGAACAGTCGAGGTCCAATGATGGATCCCTGTGGTACACCAGCATTTATGTCATGTTGCTTAGATGAACGGCCATTGAGGACAACCTGGATCTTTCTTTTGGTTAGGAAGGATTTAATTATATTAAATATTCGTCCAGTAATACCATATGGGTGCAACCTTGTCAAAGGCCTTGGATATATCGAGCGATACAACCCTAGCTTTACCTGCCTTGTCCAGTGTATGGTATATGCGTTCAGAGATGACCGTTAGGATATCTGCAGTAGATCGTGCTTGTCTGAATCCGTATTGATGATCAGAAAGAAATTTAGCATTCACTAGGTGCCTGACTATCGCTAGATTGATTAATGATTCAAAGATTTTAGCAAAGATCGGGAGTAAACTGATTGGGCGGTAGTTTAGAGGATCAGTTCTATCTCCAGAATTCTTGAAGACTGGAACCACATAGGCAATTTTCCAACTATCAGGGAAACAAGATTCAGCAAGGCATTTGTTGTATAGTTTGGAGCGGACAGAGGGTAGCTCAGCAGAGCATTTCTTTATTATTATTACTGGTATAAGATCAGGCCCACAGTCTTCGGAGGTGTCAAGGTTTTTTATGATGTCTCTAACCTGAGATGAGGTGATGACCAGGTTCTCAAGTGTGGCTTCAGTCCGCAATGGGAATGTGTAGTTTGAGACGAAACTCTGGGCAAGTATCCTTATCAGTTGCCGTGCAAACAACATCGTTGTTATTTGATAGCGAGAGAATTGTCGATTGCCCATTGTTCATCACACTATTGTAGATATTTCAGAAATCACGAGTACCTACTTTCTGTGACTGAATGCGGTTTTTGGTTATCACTGTATACCTCCTCTTTCCTTCATCTATCACTACTTTGCAATCATTTCTAGCCTCTATAAATTTCTGTTTATTCGCAGTAGACTTATGGCGGCCGAACCTTCGGAATGCCTTCCGCCTCTCAGCAATAGAAGATGCATATTCCGAGGTGAACCATTGAGGAGAGTGGGATTTGCTGAAGAATTTTCGCGTGGGGACATAAGCATTAATGCCTGCCTTGATCCATTCGGTTAGCTCATTTGCACACTGATCAGCAAGGAATGAGAAGGTTTCACCCCATGATGCGTCGCTGATGTGATCCCTGAGGGATTCAAAATCAGCCTGCTTATAGTTTCTCGTCGTTTTGGTCAACGGCTCGTACAACTTTTGGATGATTTTTTAAGGTGATAAGTATCATTACCACAACGTAATTAGAATTTCCGAGCGGGCGATGGGCATTCGCCACACAATCATCGGGTAGTGAGGTCAAGAACAGGTATAGAAGTGAGACTTGCTGGTCCGTCCGACCGGGAAGGCGGGTCGGAAAAGTGCACGTCTGTGAGAGGTCATGAGCTGCGGAGAAATTCAACGTAGAGTTCTCAGCTACATCAGTAACGCTGGAGAATCCCAACCAGTTACGGTGGTGTGCATTAAAATCCCCAAATATATGTATTTTGGCATCTGAGTCGAGTGAGAGTGCTCTATCTAAGCTTTCAAAGACAGAGTCAAGCAGGGTACAGCCTGGGTCGAAGGAGAACGATATAAGAAACATAAGTAACTAACTCTGTGATGTAAGGTTAATCATAAGCACATGTAGGCTTGGTCATCTGATTCTAACCTATGCTCTCTAGTCAAGGGGAAGGTGTTCTGAACATAAACCCTTAACCTGTGCATATGTTGTCAGAGTCATTATATATATAGTTATATTTATATATAAACCCTAAACAAATAATATAAAAACCCCTCTAAACTCCAATAACGAGAACAGTACTTCCCTACCAATGGTTAATTAGCAACAACCAGCTACAAAACAAATCGATAAAATATCATCATTCCTCAATTAATACCCCCTCTACGTAATTAAATAATTAATGCACTAATTATAAATAATAGATAAATTAAATAAATAACAGATAAATTAAATAAATTAAATAAATTAAATAAATTAAATAAATAACAGATAAATTAAATAAATTAAATAAATTAAATAAATTAAACGTATAAATTTAATAAATAACACATAAATCAAATAAAAAAAACATATAAATTAATGATTCTTGCAACTAAACAATGAGGTTTAAAATAATTAAACAACTCGAATACATGAATTACAATTAAACACTAAATGAATTATAAAATATAATATCTTAAACACAGACTTAAATAACTAAATAAACAAAAGTAAGATATTCTACTGAATGTCATGTCGAATTGAAGGAAATTAAATAAGTATATATATATAATTGATTATGAATAATTCAAATGCATAAACATTGTGGAGTGTACATAAGAAAGAGGTTTGGCCTACCAAGAATGTTGAACAACTCAGTAAAATTTTGAAGAGAGGGACAGATAAAGTTACCTCTTACATCAATTGTTAAAGAGCATAAGGTTTCAAAGTAAAGACGTCCATGATGCTTTTTTTTTCTCTAACGACCAAGAGATTGAAAATGATCCACCGGAAGTGAGAACTGGGAAGAAGTAGAAAGGTAAAATAATCGGCAGAAACAGCTATTAACATCTTCGAGCACGCGGATACTTTTGGTGCTGTACAAAAAAGGATTCTGTGGTCAATGAGATAACGAATTAAGAACACTGGTGCAGTGTCGTCAAAAAGGTCAATATGTTCGGTGGGAAGAGCGTGTCGTGAACCGGAAGTCTGGATGGACAAAGATATGGGTTTGGGCGTGAGCAAGAACTTCGTTCCTGGTAAAAGCGACCTACAATGCAATGCCTTCCCCAGTGAATCTTGTTTGATGGAAAGTATGAAAATGATGACAAATGTAGGTGTGGAGAAAGAGACACTCTCCGGCATATTCTGTCCAACTGCAAATTAGCACTAAGTCGGTACACATGGAGGTGTAATCAAATCCTGAAAATAATAGAAACGCTACTACATCAGAAAATAGAGGTTTAGTGAAGAACTACGAGAAAAGAGAAGATTAAAATGAACTGTCATGAAGGTGGAACAACAGGCATCGTTAGAAATCATCAAAGGATAAAGTTAACCGATGAAAGATGGCAAGGAAAATAGAACTTGGCGGTACACCTCCAGAATAAATTGATCTTCTAGTAGTCCTTACGAAGTACAGGCCGGACCTTATAGTGTGGAGTGAAGAAAAGAAGTTGGACTTGTGTTGGAACTGATTATACTTGCAATCCCCACAGCTACATATCTAGAAAACGGAGCCGTTAACCCTGCCATAGTGATATGGGACAAAAGGGACAAAGTAGCAACCCTAATTGAAGTCAGGACCCCTTAATGATGCTGGTTTAAACAGAGCTGAAAGAGAAAAGATTACGAAATACTAAGGTCTTTCATTAAAAGAAACTAGAATCTTAGGAAGATCTCCGTCATCCAGTAATTGTAGGAGCA
>OY744529.1:99106360-99136360 GCA_963556195.1 Sepiola atlantica
GTCCCGGAGAAACACATCACACATTCGGATGTAGTTTGCTATTCTCAGCTTCGAAGAGGATTGACGAGAGTTATATGGTGAAGTCCGGTGCATTCCATTTGATCAGATACTATTTTGAATAGCTTTAAACAAACATTTCTGCAATATTACAACTGTCATGTTTCACACTGAGCGACGCGCGTATAAATCATTATACACGCGTCAGGTTGTATTCGTCTGTTAACAAAATTACTCGGACGCCGATGTTAATTTATAAAAAAATTTCTTCAAATAAGAAGAGCAGTTACAGAAATAAAAACAGAGCGACGGGTTACTTGTGTACGCGTAGAGCGAGAGAGGGAGAGGGAGAGAGAGGAGAGAGAGAGGAGAGAGAGAGAGGAGAGAGAGAGAGGAGAGAGAGAGAAAGGAGAGAGAGAGGAGAGAGAGAGAGGAGAGAGAGAGAGAGGAGAGAGAGAGGAGAAAGAGAGAGAGGAGAGAGAGAAAGAGGACAGAGAGAGGAGAGAGAGAGGAGAGAGAGAGAGGAGAGAGAGAGGAGAGAGTGGAGAGAGAGAGAGGAGAGAGAGAAGAGAGAGAGGAGAGAGAGGGGAGAGAGAGAGGAGAGAGAGGAGAGAGAGAGAGGAGAGAGAGAGAGGAGAGAGGGAGAGAGAGAGGAGAGAGAGAGGAGAGAGAGAGGAGAGAGAGAGGAGAGAGGAGAGAGAGGGAGAGAGAGAGGAGAGAGAGAGGAGAGAGAGAGAGGAGAGAGAGAGAGAGAGAGAGGGGAGAGAGAGATAGATAGACGGATTGCTCGTCTAGCTACACCTAGCCACATTGTGCGCCCCTATAAGGGACGGCGCCATAGACATGCCTTCGCTACTTGATGTGCTGGGCAAAGAGATCGAACATCTCTACCCGGAAGTCACATGGTTTTGTCGACTCTCGTTCTGGGGGTCACCTCTGACCCCAAAGTGTCACTCAAACTCCTTCTTTTCAAACACGGCCTTCATTATCTAGCCCCTTTAGTTTTTGGCTCTAAACCAATTAAGAAAATGCAGACTTATTTCAATCTTATTTATTAAAATAACCTCCTATTTTGATATCTGATTGGTGCGCACAAGTAATTATCTGGGAAAAATTCCTTGTATTTACTTTACTATTTGAAAGAGAATCAGAGTCGCAGTGCAAACCGTTACGTTTATAGAAAATGATCAGTGTATTTCAATCTCTTTTTACGACAGAATTTTGCTCAGCGCCCTTCCCCCAAACAATCAGTGCTTAATAGAGCGGAGGTTTCCATTTATTTTTAACGGCAGCAAAAAAAAAAAACGATGAGATAAAAGTAATTAAATGAAAGCCTGCTTACCTGCGTTTTACACCTGGAAAAATAAAGAAAAAAGCTGCTAATAAATCGACTGCAGTAGAGAACAATAGTCCCGCCCCTTCTCCACAAAAGCTCGATCTGTTGAATTCGGCAGCAGATTTATTTATAGAGATTTCTTCAAAGCGTATTCATGTCATTTGTATTTAGTATCTGAAAAGCCTTTCACTACGTCTGCGTAGAATCTATAAACAAAAACACCTCGAAGCATGTTTGTAAGGCGCTAATCATTTCGAGATAGGTAGATATAAAATGCATTCATGCCTTTTATGTTTCGGAAATTTTCAGATGAGGATTGATAATGTGTATTATTTCGATTCTTCAAACCACTGTTCTCATATTAGATGTTATTCTTACAACGATTCGGCGAATGTAACCTTTGACCTTTTTCAGGTGCGTCTTGCCGAACTCGGAATCTTTATGTCGAACTCGGAAATCGGTACGGTCGATCACCATGGATTAAATATAAAGACTTCCGTTCGGAATTCCGTATAGATTCCTGAGTTCGATATAAAACCATGGTTGAAGGATGCACCTTACACTCCTATAACAACACCGCGGGGCTGCTTCACAGCTGACTACAACATGGTCGTTTTCAAGTCCAATACAAACAGTTTCTTGCTGAGCCGTTATCTTAAATAATCAAATTCTGATCAGTTTCCACCATCATTATCAATCATCATGTCCACCTGACACTTGTTAACCTTTATCCTCGAGTGGCCTTTGGTCCTTGATAAGTGGTGACTCCTTAATAATAATAGGTCTTAGAACTGATTCTTAAGCAATGCCATTATCCATTAGGCCATGGCTTCATGTGGACGATCCTAGTATGAATTCTGGAAGCTCTAAACTTAATAGTATTTGTTACATGGACCGATGTTGCAACGGATAAAGACGTGGATTAAAAATAAGTTCTAAGTGATAGTCTTCAAGAGGTTGGTGGTTCAATCCTTAAGGCAGACGACAAATACTAATAATGACATACTAATTACTCGGTCATGTCTGACGAAACGAGAACAATCCACCCCGTGTTTTAAATAAAAGGTTCAGTTCGAAAATCTGAATAGATTCCCGAGTCTGCCAAAAAGATTCCCAAATTCTAAAAGGTACACATGAAGAGGGTCGAAGTTTACATCGGCCGAAACGTTGTGAGAATAACATCCAAGATGAGAATAGTAGTCCGAATAATAAAAATAATCTAAAAAACTAGGAAACATAATTATTCTTTAATAATCTCTGTAATTTGAATTAAATTAAACAGTATTTTAACACAAAAGAGAGTTGATCACATCTTTGAAAATTGTTTCGTAATGTATAAGTCATTTTTTCTTTACAAAAATTGGAAACCACAAATAATTAATTTAAAAAAAATAAAATTCATTTATTTTTATAAATAAATGAATTTTATTCAGAAAAAAATTAATTGTTTGTGGTTTCCAATTTTTATAAAGAAAAAATGACTTATACATTACGAAACAATTTAGACTTTCGGCAAAGAAATTGCCTTCAACAGAGCTAGACTTTTTTTATTCCTTTTTTTTTCTTTTTCATGTCTCTGGTATAGGCCCAAGGAGGGGTGCCCCTCCTGTGAGAACAGAATAAAAATATATGCCTGATCTTGCTGACATGTGGATTTAAATGAAGTCTGTTTTCGATGTACATGTGTGTTTATTATATTTTCTTTTCTTTAACGATACGGTTGACTAAATATATATATATATATATATATATATATATATATATATATATATATATATATATATATATATATATATATATATATATATATATATATATAGATCGATAGATATATAAGGATATAGAAACCCTTGCTTTATTATTTATTGTACATGATTGGGAAATGATTGACTTTCAATAAAATACAGAACAGGATAGGGGGGAAATATTGCTCAATTGTGTACAAACAGAAACAAGTGGTAAAAGCGACTCATTTTCTATATCATTTCCTTTCTCATTTTGAAGGTTTCTATTCATTTGTTTAATGTGTGTATCTGGAGGGGGGGGTGTTTCATCGACGCCAGGTCTTATTTACTGTTTGCGTCGTATGTCAAATTCTGTTTGGAACGTCAGAAATTACACAAAATTAAACAAGTGAACGATCCAGGTAAACAACAAAATTGTCGACACCCAAAGAATCGAATTTCAATTCTTGCAGTTACTAATATTGTAATAGAGGGAATCGATTACAATTTGTGTTTATTATGAAAAAAAGAGCGTTGATCACATCTTTGAACATTTTTCGTCATGTATAAGATATTTTTTTCTTTACAGAAATTAGAAACCACAACAATTAATTTAAAAAAAAAAAAAATTATTTATGAGCTTAAACTTTCAACAGAACTAGATTGTTTTTTAATCTGTTAAAAATCTCTGTAATTTTAATTTAAATTAAACAGTATTTTAACACTTTAGAGCTGATTAGTTTGTCTTTTAAATATTATTGTTTTTATCAAATAATATAATCGAACCCTTTTTAAAAAACACATCATCCAAATGAGTCATTGGGTATTGTAGTAAACGGATCAATATACAGTCGAATCGGAGAACGGGTGTCGTCTATCGATTTCCCTTCTTGATGTTCTACTGATATAATTTGTTCTCTGGGAACCCCGTTCTCTGCGGAAAATGTGTCTCCCGAAAATGAAAGAGTAATAATAGATGAACAGTGTCTAATAGCTGAAGCAAGACGATTGTTTCCATTGAAAACTTTGTCTATCTCTAGTGAAAACGCACCTCCGAAAAACAGTTACAAAAAAAAAGAACAAACATAAACTCAGCACCCCAAATACACGAGCAGCTGAAAGAAACCGTTAAAGCAAGAACCCTTATCTCCTGTCGATAAGTAGACCTACCTTTCTAAACATACACAGGACACGTATTTTAAAGGATTTAGACATATTTTAAAGCCACCATCCGTCCGCGCATCGAGTATTTTTTGCCACATCTAAACTAGTACACCAAACACTAGCCACTTCCTTTGGGACAGGGTACCAACTATTTTCTATTTAATATATTTCGCACTATCTACCAAGCGCCATCCACTGTCGCCTCGCCGCAGAGTTGCATACCTGTGTCTGTTTTAAAAGTACTCCCACAACAACGGCTCAGCTGAACTCGCTGCACTTGTACCACCCGAAAGTAAATAGTCCCGACTGACAGCCAACTCCCAAATTCTTTCTCTCGGACCGGCTGCCTTCGGAATTACTTTCCTGATCCTTGTTTTCGTGACTGTAAAAACATGCACACATTTAATTATTAGGTAAACAAAACTATTGCTGCACAGCTCTCAACCAAGGTCCTCCCCTAAATCTGACTCTTATCACAGTAGCCCCTTACACTTTAGTGGCAATATGCCTTGTTTGGGGTGAACAAAAGTGAAGAAATAAAAATAAGTATTTTAAAATTACTTAGTCAAGACCTCAGAGAAAGAAATATTCGAAAGAATATGTATTCATTTCTTGTATATATATATATATATATATATATACAGGGTGGGCAAAAATAAGGGTCCTATTTTTAAAAATTCATAACTTTTTTATTTATTGATTTTTTTTTTTTTTTAGAATAAGTAAAGGACCCCTTCCGAAGCAAGCATGAGCCGTATTAGCCCTAAGGAACGTACCCTCATTTAGAAAACATTATTTTTGCTTAAAAAACTCAAAACAGTGTAAAAAACAATACTTAAGTTTTTGTAAGTTTTAAGAAGTGTTTTTCGGCTAAAATTTGTTTTGTTTATTTCAAAAAATCTCGGAAGGGTCAGTCTACACACACATAAAGTTTGGTGAGTTTAACTTTTATTTTGTGGAAGTTATTCAAATTCAAGTTATTCAAATTTAAAGATAGGACCCTTATTTTGGCCCATCCTGTATATATGTATATATATATGTATATATATATGTATATATATATGTATATATATATATGTATATATATATATGTATATATATATATGTATATATATATATATATATATATATATATATATATACAAAATAAATATATGAATAACAAGGCAAAAAACAGAGGGGTAGGTCTGGTGCCGGTCACCCTTTTCTTATCCAAGCATTTTATTTTAACAAGAGCTCAATGGGTGAACGACACACACACACACACACACACACACACACACACACACACACCCACACACACACACACACACATATATATATATAAATATATATATATATATATATATATATACACACATATATATATATACATATATATACATATACATATATATATATATATATATATATATATATATATATAAATAAATATATATATTTCTTACAAAATCATGTATCATGTATTGGCGCAAACATCAGTTTTTGCCAAACTTAAGAAGAAATAATCCCTCCACCAAAACAATAAAAACGCAGTGTCACAAACATTGCACAATAGACAGTACTCTGGAGGGTCTGAAAGGAATGAAAACCCGAAAAAAGGTTACACCCTCCAGATCTCGACCGAAAGGGTACGGAGAGTACTGACACTTTGAGGAGCCTTATTTTGACTCAAATTACAGAGAAAATCACTGGCCGTTATCAGCGAGGACTCAATAGCAAACGGCTGGTGAGAGAACATCAAGTGAGTTTCAATGGTAATGCAAAACATCGGAGAGTACTGGAATCCAGGGAGAGTTGTTGTTACCTAGCTTCTAGGTACCATCTTTAGTTTTTATCAGTGATAGGTCAATGCTAATGATTTCTGTGAGAACCGCTCATATCTTTCTTCCATCAATAATAATATTTATTACTCATGCAGGACACCGGGAAACATATTATATAATCGTTTTAGTAATATAGATGCTTTTACTCAGACTGTTTGCTGTTTTTATTTTTTTTTATTAGTATTAATAAACTTCACAGCTTTTTTCTTCATTAACATTATAACTTTTCGAAAAGTTTTAATACTACGAAATTTTAGATAATTCAATTTCATAGTAAAAGTAAAATATTAATTTTTAACTTGATCTAATAAATACAATTATCGTCGACTCTTCTTATCAATAGCAATTACTCTGATATATCAATAGTTGATTCTGATCTTTGTTCCCTTGGACCATGTTTTTGCAAACAAATTGTGTTGCGCTTCAGTTTCGTTCAAATAATTCAGGCTCGCAACTTTGTTAACATGGAGACACTTTTCACTAATCACTAATCACATTCAAATTTTCTGCCGCTTACCTATTGATGATTTTTTAAAAAGATTCTCTATTAATTACATCTTTAACATAAATAATTGTAATGTTTGTAAAAATTATACCATTTATTTTTTATTCATTTGTACATCACATTTATTACTTTGTCTACATGCAATTATAAAAAGCCTTCTTTTGATCTTATTCACGGATTTATTTTTCATGATCATGGTTAGTCTATTATTATCTCGTAAATTACCTTTTCCATAAATACTTTTATCGTGTCTTCATTTAATCATGTGAGTACTAATCATTTCAAACGAAATCCACCTTTTCTACTAAAAGTCGATATTAAATTAACTCAAAATAGGATTAAATACATATAAAATTTCAAATACTTTATTTAAAGGCGTTCACATTTCTAACTTCAATTAGTACATTATACACACGTTACGATGACAAGACAACATATATTGAGAGACTGAAATAGATACGTACACATTTATAGACAAGAAGACGAGCGATATACAAAGCCTCCTCACACCACAAACATTACAACTGCTAATGCTACATCGGCTGCTATGTAAAATAGGACTATTTGCCATTCGACTAACGACTCGTATCTTCACACACATACAAGCGAAACACAAACACTCTCCTAACTACGAAACACCCGTAAGAGTGAGACATAAACAATCCTCCCACCATAACTTCAACATTAAACGAGCGAAGCACTACAACGTCACACCACTAACACTATAACTCTTGCTAATGCGATTTTTACTCCAGTTCTTTAAATTTTAATGAACATTATGTCTGCATGAACGAAACGTAATTAAAACTTCAAATACTCCTGGGCAACGCCGGGTTTTAACAGTAATCATGATGGTGATTAATGATGGGGATTAACGGATAATTAATAATAGATAAGAACAATCTAGGCAGACCTTATCCGTTATCCATTAATTCCCATTATGATTATTTATCCATGTATCCCTTTATTTCAACATGACTAAAGTCCCGTATGTCTCACAAACGTTCTTGATTCTTCTGGGAATCATTTTCAGGCGAGGAAAGCAAAATAGACTACACATCTGGAGAAAAGAAAATATCTTTAAAAATTCATCGGATAGACGAGCACGTAAACTATTTTCATTATATATATATATATATATATATATATATATATATATATATATATATTAAGATAAATGATTAAAATACACTATTTATTAAATAATCAATTAATACAAACTAGGATTGTATAAAAAGCTTTTTCTTTCCTTAATCCATGGATTTTCAAAGATATGCTTTATTATATATATATATATATATATATATATATATATATATATATATATATATATATTAAGAATAGGAAAAGAGGCAAAATACCTTCAAAGTATATTTAAGATGCGATATTAATTTAAAAGAAAAATCGTAACAGATTTTCTCTTTTTTTTCTCATAAACTTTCATTTTAGTTTATAATAATTATTTTTTCTGTTTTTCTACAATGCGAACTTTCGTTTTCGACTATTTACAAGCCAGACCGGTTTTAAAACGAAATGGGTAATTTGTTACCCAATGAAGGCTTCCACACCGGAAACAGGGCTTCGACGATAATTTATCTTTTTTTTATAGGGCTTGTTTGTGTAGAGGCGTGAAAATCACTTTTTTGTTTTGAATTTTTTTTTGGGAGAGCCTAGTTTCAAATTTTGATGGACTTTTCTAATATGTGCAATGCCCGACTCTTCGATGTCCTTCGGATCCTGTTTAACACTTATTAATTTATGTCAGTCTTCAGTTATTTTATGTAGTGTTAAGTTCGGTTCACTTTCTAATTTATTTAGAACCCCGGTCTGATCTCATCGTCTTTTCTTGATACCACTCCTTGTATGAAAATTAAGCATTTAAAATTACATCACAAAGTTCGGTTATTTGAAATCGTACCAGAGTTTATTGACGACTGATGTAAACGTTACATAATCTTCGTTGTCTTTTTTGACCAGGTTCAAACACTTCCAGCGTTTGTGAAACAAAGAAGTCTCAGGCTAAATAGTTCGATTAAAAAATTAACAGCTTCATCAAAAGTCAAGTCGCTCGTATGTCGAGGTAAAATTAAATCTACGAACTTAGTATGTTCGGTGGTGGCCAATTTTCGGAGCAATAGGTGAAAATTTTAAGAGTCTGCCCAATTTTCACAATTAATTTTGATAGATTTATAATCCTCACATCTTCTAAAATATGAAGCAAAGGTTTCATCCTTGTCTGGGGTATAAGTGAAATTGTCGATTGCGCTCCAAACGATATTGTTTGCATATTCTGTTCTCTGTTCTAGAAGTCTCTATTTTGTTCTAGAAGTTTTTCGTCGGCTTCTTTCTTTTGTTCTAGAAGAAGCTTTTGAAATCTTTCTTCAGTAGTTTTCGGTCTGCGTCTTTTTTCTTCTGTTTTCTGTTGCTGTTACATTTTATACTTCACCAGTTCTGAGAAATTAGCTTTAAAATCTTCCATATTTTAAATGTATCCTTTTAGAATACGGCTTTTAGAATGTGTCTTCTTTTAAATTACGATTGCTACACGTAATCATAGTTGTAGAAAAGAGTATGATACCTTTTTTTTCTCGAGCAAAAAAAATACTTTTTTTTTCTTTTTAGTACGCTACTCACACACACGCAACCATAGAATTTGCGGTCGGCACATTATTCAACAGAGAAAATAAAAATAGGGTTTACATTTTTTTCTTTTCTCTTTTGGAGAGAAAAGAAAAATCATGTATTTCCTTCTTATCATAAGTTAAAAACATTATTTGAATAGCAATAGAAATCACTGACCTTTATTCAATAAGAGAAAAAATAAGTTGGTCATTTACGTATTTTTTTCTACACATGAAGCCAGTTTTTGAACCAGGACGTTGTCTGGTGAATTTGCCGTTGATTTACCCGACAAAACCCTTAATATACTTTGTCACCAGTTGTGGCGTCCTTTTTAAGGTTCTCAAGAATCCTTTACAATAAGAACGTCGTCAGTCATTTTGGTGGTGTAAGTTTGAAACCCCACGTCGCCAGTTGTTGTGGGGTTCTTTTTAAGGTTCTAAAGAAGAACCTTAATGTTGTTGTTTCCCGTGTACGTTCGAATACCTAGTACCCAGTTGTTGTGAGGTCCTTTAAAAGTTTTTTTTTTTCAAGTTTGTTGTGATTTTTCTCCGTAAGTTCGAATACCTCGTCGGCAGTTGTTGTGAAGTCCTATTTAAGTTTTTTCGCGAGTTTGTTGTGAGGTCCCGTGTAAGTTCTAATGCCTCGTTGCCAGTTGTTGTAACTCTGTAAAGGGACTGGAATGAAACCACGAACTCGGGTTGTAGATAAACAAGTATATTGGAGAAATATAATACAACAAAGTTACAAGAGTGGTGGTACGTCAGTCTTGACTGCTAGTATAGATTGGGGTTAGTTCAACACTGATCAGCAGATGCTTCCAGTATTTATTGTAAACTAGCGAGGCTACCCGGCGTTGCTCGGGGTCATAAAAACATATAATTGAAGAAAAATCGCGTGTGTAACATCTTTATATTCAAACTTCTATTTCTCCTCCTCTCTCTATAGCCGTCTCTTTATCTTTCTACCTTTATCTTCCCTGGTCACCCCATTTCACCGCTACTTTCTCCCTTTGCCTTTTGCGAAAGCTGTCACTTCCCCACCATTCCTCTTCCGTTGCCCAGGGTAAAAGTATGACATATTTCTATAAAAAAGACTATCTCTGTCTGCGCCTTCTATATAGGTACTTATCGTCGCCCTGGTGCGCATACTATATATGTAGCTATCATATATAATGCATGTTCCTTCAGTAGTTGAACACTTATGGCGACGGCTGCCTATAACAGGTTTAATCTTTCGCTGATTTATATATATATATATATATATATATATATATATATATATATATATATATATATATATATATATATAACTTTTATTCAATTCTTTATTTTATTTTTAAAAGTCTTTCACCCGAATGATGTATAAGGGAGATAAACGTATGTAAATAATGAGATGCTTGCGTAATTTGTTTACTTGCACAATATGTCTATAGTGTCCGTAGAGTTATAAGGTTAGGGTGTTTACTTTCAAATATAATCTGCGGAATGTCCTATCGGATACTTTAGATGATTTGAAAAGTTGACTCCTCAAATTTAAGAAACCAATAACTGATTTCAAATGAGTAACAAAACAGGAAACACGCGAGTAATTTTCTGATCACGTTACTTCGAATAAATGAGTAGGTGGTTATACGATAATACAAGTATTGATTTACTCCTCTCCAGGAGTTAGACACAAGGCCAGTTTTTATCTTACTCCCACAAGTAAGATGTGACCCAAGGTCGGGTCAGGAAAGTGGGGTTTAAAAATTGCCTGGGCAGCCCCGTCGGCATTCCCCGGTAGGGGCGCCCCAGGCAGTAAGCAATAAACTTACTCCTCCCCAAAGAGGGGAGGCGAAGCCTGGGAGGGTGGACCTTCAAGAACTGCACAGGACAGACCCATAGACCGGCGTAAATCAAGCCCGAAGGCCAAGACAATACCAGTCTATGGGGTGCAGTATCCATCGGAACAGATACTACACTTTGATCTTAGCCAAAAGGCTAAGTAAATTCACACAAGTAGTGTTGCGAAACGCTAGAGACAGACGGTACGTGTAAGAGAAAGTGTCGATGGCATTTTGAGGTTTTGTAGTCTACGTAACGTAAAACATAAACGGTTCATAACCATTTACGAGCCGTTGAAGAGAGGTACTGTGTCTCCGAGTGGTACTGCGCATCCCTCTCCAGGCCAAGTCGCTAAACGGCTCCTGATCACATTTATCATACCTAATTTCACTCGCAAGGTTTCGATTGACACGTGTCATATGGTTTTGAGGAACCAACCAATGAGAATACAATCATTGTAGCCGCGCAACATTCCCGAACTTATTAAATGCGTCAATGGTTTTTCAGTATTGTGAGCCTATTTTGGGGCGAGTATTAAGGTGTTTGGTAATAAATGTAAGCACTCTATTTGGATTTAAGCGATGCCATTTTCTATATTATGATAATAAACTGCTAGCCAGCGCAGACAGGTTTTTAACTAGTTTTAAAAAATATATTTTTTAAATGGCTTTATCGGATCCACTACGTAATGCACGAATGACAATATATCGTTTCAAAGTCTCCAATAAAATATCTTAAAAGCTATTCATTGATTCCTGCAGGCAGCCCTCAAGTAACCGTGTATCGGATTTAAATTGTTGAACTAAAAACTATATCAAAACGCCCCTCGTTCGATTCGTATGCACGCACCTGTCAGGTTGCGATAAGCCACTCTCTTTTGAAATTGATCGATAAGTTTATAGTGGTATCGATCAGTAAGTAACATGATCAATACTTGGATGGGCATCTATCTTGGATCTATTGATCAAACCGTCTACTCGTAGATCACAGAGTTTTATAACAAAGTCTGTCTGTCATCGTTTTAATGGGAATCAGGAGCAATCGCAAGCTTGAAAAAATAATTAATTACGTCGAGCCGGTTTCAATCTGCGCCGGAATCTCGATGCATCAGTTTTACGAGACTCTTTCTCCCCTCCCTCCGGGGGTAGCTGGAAATATGTATTCATCTATATTTACTTGCTGTCGTTTATTGGGTTTTCACAACTGGGGTCCGCATGGATCTCTGTGGGTCCACAGAAGCCTGTAAGGGCTCAAAAAATATTTCTATTTATTTCGTTTTGTTTACTAGGAGATGTACTTGTGTTTATTGCAAATTGTCAAGATTTGTATATGGATTTCATGTTATTAAAAGAACGAAATTGATTCATTGTTAGATTTCACTAACCTAGAAACAAATATTTGATTTCAAGAAAATGTTATATGTATACAGGAGGTCATTTTATATGAGGTCATTTATATGAGGTCATTTTATGAGGTCATTTTATTTGAGGTTATTTGATATGAGGTCATTTGATATGAGGTCATTTTATATGAGGTCATTTTACGAGGTCATTTTATTTGAGGTTATTTGATATGAGGTCATTTGGTATGAGGTTATTTTATATGAGGTCATTTTATGAGGTCATTTTATTTGAGGTTATTTAGTATGAGGTCATTTGATATGAGGTCATTTTACGAGGTCATTTTATATGAGGTCATTTTATATACATTTTATATGTATACATGAGATTTATATATGTGCACATTTTATATGTATACATGAGGTCCACGAATGATAAAATTGCTCTCAGGAGATCCATAAACAAAATATGTGTTGTGACCCTGTAGAGGATCCGGAAGGAAAACACGAACTCAAAGTTTAGAGAAAGCAAGTATATTGAAAAAATATAATACAACAGAGAACAAGAGTGGTTGTACGGCAGTCTTGACTGCCAGTGTAAACTGGTGTGTTTCCAGGTATTTACTAGCTTTCTACCGCAGGAAGATGTGGCACAAGGTCAGAATGTGGGGGAGAGTTAAGCCAGCGCCCCTAAAGAAGGACCACTCTGGCATTTAAAAAAATGCCTCGGCAGTCCCGTCAGCATGTACAATTGTCAGGGATGTGAACAGTGTATGCGTTATGATAGACATATGTGTACGAGGTATGACATCAGGTGAAGTTTGGGTAACATCCAGGAAGCATAAATGTTTAAAAGAATGCAGTTTGTTTTATGCTTCACCAATTCTGAGCATGAATAAATATTTCTGAAAGTCATGGAGCTCTGAGTTTGTAGACCTATCCACGTGTGTTAGACACGTGGAGATCAATATGGCGCTGGGGATTGTTATTGGCAAGATGGTTAATAGCTTTGTGGGGTTTTAACGAAATTGATTCATTGTAAGTTTTCACTAACCTAAAAAGATTTGATTTTAAGAAAATTATATATGCATATATAAGGTCACAGATGATAAAAGCTCTCATGGGATCCATAAAAAATAAGGTTGGGAACCCTTGGTCTAAATAAAGAAGATGACATATTTAGTGCACGGCAAAACATCACGTTTTTTCTGAACAGCTGAAAGTATCGCTTGTTTTATAAGGTGCAAAACTAGTTAACAGTCTCTGCACCAGCCATGAGATTGTGTACAATGCCCGGATGCACTACAATTCATGATAATGTATAATTGTCTTCAAGTCCAATGTAAACAAGTTCTTGTTGAACCGTCTTCGTAAATAATCAATTTCTGCCCTGCTACAACCATCGTGCCGGTAATCGCAATGTTGTCTCATCGTCCACCAATCAAACTCTTTAATCCTTATCCTCGAGTGGCATTTGGACCTTGGTAAGCGGCGACCTTTATTGTAAGGAGATTCATGAAAACATAAGGTTGGGAACCCATGGTCTGAACAGGTAAGATGATTTACTTTGTGTATGACAACGCATCATATAATTTTTCTGAACAGCTGACAGTATCTCCTGTATTATAAGGTGCAACACTATTGAATAGCGTCTCTGTACTAGCAATAATAATAATAATAATAATAATAATAATAATAATAATAATAATAATAATAAGACGAGACGAGACCAATTGTCCTTACCGGCGAGAAATCAATGGTAAGAGACTGTTGCGATACCGCATCGTTATCGAAAAGAGGTGAAGAACACTGGAAGTCTGGGGAGACTTGTTGTCACTCAGACTCCAGGAAATACCACTGGTTGTTGTCGGTGAGCAATCACTGACGATTATCTGTGTGAGAACTCCTAGTGAGTACAAATAATAATGATGATGATGATGATGATGGTGATGATGATGATGATGATGATGAAACCATTGTGCTCGGATGCACTAAAATTCATCATAAGTGCATGTATAGTATATAGTATAATGTACACTTGTAAGGGATGTGAACAGTGTATGCATCATGATATATACATGTGTGCATGAGTATGGAGTAGGACATCAGTTGAAGTTTGAGCGAAATTAAATTGATTTATTGTTAGTTTTTACTAACCTGGGAACACATATTTGATTTAAAGAATGATATATGCATATACGAGGTCTACAGATGATAAAATATTCCTCACGGGGGCCACACGCAAAATAAGGTTAGGAATCTCTGATATAGATGTGTTTCCTGAAAAAATAAACCAAATGAATAAAACAGAAACTTAAATGCGTATGGAATAGAATAATAAATTTATAAATTTTATATGCTTCAATTATTACAGCCACAAAGGGGAAAATATCAGCGTCAATACGACGACTGATATTGTCACTACAACAGAAACACGCTACAATCTATTGAGCTGACTACTTACAACGTGTCTACGAGTCAACACCGGTCAGCTGTTTGTAATATCGAAACAATTGTTTAACAATAACGCTACGCCGATTCGCTTATGGTTAGAACGATCTTGGAAAGTCACAGAGTGTGCATGCGTTTATCGCAGCGGAATGAAAGATTTTGGTAAAAGTCTTGGAGTAAATATGTAAAAGTTTTAAATCGCATTTAAAGTTTTACCGGAGATTGTGAAATCCACGTTTTTCTGATTAAAATTGGGGGATACTCCAGATTCAAATAGCATTAGAAGGATCCCTTTCTTGGGATTGTGAAGAACTCGAAATTGAAGAGATAGGAATAACGGTTGCTAAAGGATGCCACAATTCCAACACGTTATGCACAATAAACTCTGGTTAGAAACATCATAGCAATCGTTCGTAATACAGAATTAATCTTTAGGTAACATTTTTAAAGACAATTACTTTGAATTCTTGGAATAGCGAGCTGGAGGCTTTTGCAGTTTGTGGCACATTTTATTATGTATGTGGGGAGGTGAGACAGGTTGTCCTCCCGACTGCTCACACAAAGTATTTGAAATCTGAAGTGTTTCTCTCTTAATTTCAAACAAAACTCGATAACACATTTATGTGACAGTATAGAGAGTATTGAGATTTGTTTAGCCGTTTCAACAAACAATAAAAAGATTGTAGTTTTTTTGTTTATCATTCGCAAAACTACTCCCATCTTGGTTGTTATATTTAAACCATTTTGGTCGATGTAACCTCAGACTTTCTTGAGTTGCATCTGTTCCAACTTGGGGACCTTCTATTCAAAATTGGACATTTTTGCTGTTAAACTAAAATAATTGTACAGAACTCCGAACTTTATCTTATTCACAGGATAGATTGTTCTCATTCTGTCACCCGTGAACTGATATATCTAACAAATAAGAGAGGAACATATGTATGATATAAATATTTTTATTTTAAATAAAAATAAACCAGAGTGCTCACTTTCCGTAGTACGAGTCTAATATACTTATCAAAAAATATCTTTAAATATTGGATTATGTCATACTAATGGTTTTATGGTTTCATACATATAGATTGACATTTATTCAACTTCACCTTTAGAATTTTGCCTTTTAACTGTTCGTTGTTGAGAATCTGGCGCATCGCTAGTTCTTTGAAAAAAGAATCCGAACTGTAAAATAGAGGATTCTTTTCTTAGGAGGTGTTTTGGAAGTTCGTTTTGTAATAATTCTGCTTTAGTTTTCGATTTAAAGTATGATAAAACACACAGACCCCCGAACAAACACTAAAGAACATAAAATAAAAAATAAATAATTGTTTAGACCTGTATGTTGTGTAAGATCGGCAACATGTGTTATTTTTACACTTAAAGACTCAAAGAGTTATCTCCATGTGTCTGAAATGGCTGACTATTTAAGTTGTTAGAGTTAGGGTTAGGGTAAGGGTTAGTGTTAGGGTTAGGGTGTGATAAAACCGTATATAAACTAACACCCTATAATATCAACTGGTCTATATTAATAATTAGTACACAGCACACACCCACATATATATACATACAAATATGTAGATAAACAAACTACACGTGTATATATATATATATATATATATATATATATATATATGTAAAAATAAAAATGTAATAAAGAATAAGCAATTCAACAACTAACAAAAATAAACTCAAAAACTCATCTTGTAAAGTTCCACCGAGATATTTCGGCCGTAGATACGACCATTTTCGATCAGTTAATAAACTTTATTTCAAAACGGAAAAGTTTTCAAATTTATACAGAGAATGCGATTGGAAGAAAATGTCACGTGCAGAGAACAACAAAACGGGAAGAAAAAGGAATGCGAGGAATGTTATGAAAAGAGAAAGAAAAAGAAGATGAAGAAGAGGAAGAAGAAGAAAGAGATACCAATCAACCAGTATCTTTAGAACGTCAGTTGAAGAAGACGAAACGAAGAAGAAGAGAAAGCGAGAGCAAACGTGAGAAAGGGTAAATCGACATGTTGTTGTCGAAAACTATTAAAGATGAGAAAAAAAAGAGAGAGAGAAAAAATCAGTGCTTAGATATCGCCTGCTGATTGAATTCGGGCTGAGAGCGTCAAAGGTCTACAGGATTAGTAGTAATTGGGGCAGTTAACGTCGAGAGACGAAACAAGGGAAGAGGAGGAGGCAGGGGAGGAGGGGAAGGGTGAAGAAGAGAGACAAGGATTAAAAGTTAGCCAGAGTCGTATTCATTTAGATTCATCTCGTATAAAATCGATCTAGCCGAAGCAAAAGCAACATTATAGAAACCTTGTCTTTGGGCAATGGTGTTCTTATGACATAGGATCAGACAGGATTCTGTGAGACGTCGAAGTTTGGTGTCATGAATATGTTTGATAGGGATTGCCTTATGGGTATTGAAGTGGTGGCCGGAAGAGATCATATGAGTGCATAGTGCATTTGAGGTATCGCCGTTTTTTATGGCACGATTATGTTCATATATTCGTTTCTTTAACGGATGTTGTGTCTCGCCGAAATATATTTTTCCACAGTCGGCGCAGGGAATAGTATAAATTCCAGCTGTAGTGGGGGATGAAAGGACTTTATTTTTGTTTTTATGCATTTGTAAAATGTTTTTGATGGTGAGTGAGGTAGCTTGGATAATTCTAAAACTATGTTGTGAAAGCGAAGAAAAGAGATGTGTGTTACGAGAGTTAGTGGGAAGGAAAACATTCCTTAATATGGATTGTGTTGTATTAGGAGATGTATTAGTATTTTTTTATCTTTTTTAGATGTATTTGAAACGCATTCTTTTTAGCGGAAAGAATGACGTGTTTGGGATATTTTAAAGTAGTGAGAGAGGATTCTATTTTATTATATTCCTGAGAGAGATGTTCAGGGCTGCAAATACGCAGAGCCCTGAGATAAAAACCGATTATCATGCTATTTTTTATATAGTTATTATGATGTGAATAATAATGTAAGTAATCATTTTTGTTGGTTGGCTTGCGATGGACTTGAAATGAAAGGCTGTTATTGTTTTTGAGGATGAGAATGTCAAGGAAAGCTAAAGAATTGTGTTGTTCACTTTCGAAAGTGAACTTAATGGAAGGTTCGACTTTGTTGAGTGCTTGTGCTAATGTTTCTATTTTATGACTATCAGGTAGAAAGATTGAAATATCGTCAATATATCTGAAATAGGTAGAATTTTTAGGGATACGGTAAGAAAAAGGACCTATTTCGAGGAATTCTAAAAACAGACACGCTAATACGGGACTAAGGGGGTTCCCCATAGGTAAGCTGAATTTCTGTCTATAATAGTCATTGTTGTATTTAAAGGAAGTAAGAGACGTTATGTTCCTAATGATATCTATAATGCTTTTGATTGGGAGAGAACAAGAGAAATTTATTTTGTTTAAGTGTTTGGAAAGTAGGTTGATGCATTTTTTTACGGGTATATTTGTGTATAAGGAAGTAACATCAAGGCTGTGCATAGTATGATTATGTAAAGTAATATCTTGTAATTTTTTGAGGAGATGACCTGAATTCGTTATGTGTGCGTTACTGATAGTGCCTAGTAGTGGTGATAGAATTTTTGCCAATGATTATATATATATATATATATATATATATATATATATATATACAAAATAAATTGTTTTATCTATATATATATATTTTTCATTTAGTCTTTATTTTTATTTTATATTTGTTTTACCACTATCAAGTGTCCCTTAGAAGCAGCAACAACAGATCCGTAACCGCCTTGGCAGCAAAAGTGTCTTTAACAACATCCAATTCAACATTAAATGGAGAAGCCTGGAACAACACCTAACGTATACACTTGTACTAAAAATGTCGACTTTACACGACAGAAAAGCTAAAGATCCTTTCGAATGAATCTGGATGTTTTCTCGTACTGATGGCATTGAGTGTGTGTGTTGCCGCACATTTCAACGAACTCAGTAGATATGAACAAGACAGACTAATACCCCGCCTGAAGACGATTGAATGAATCAATCAAAACTCGCGAAAAATGTAATATAAAATCTACAAATTCTACATAAGACAATTTCACAGAAATACTTGATTGATCATCTGAAACATCGAGAAAATAACAAAAAGACTTAAGCGGAAAGATTCCGTGTTGTTTAATAACGTTTGTCTTAATGAACATATGCTGCCTAAATACACACACAATATATATATATATATATATATATATATATATATGTTTATATATATATATATGTTTATATATATATATGTTTGTATATATATATGTATATATATATGTATATATATATGTCTCTCTCTCTCTCTCTCTATATATATATATATATATATATATATATATATATGTGTGTCTATAGGTGTAATCAGTCAACAGAAAATCATAAGTGCACAAGTTGGAAAAGAAATATAATAATAATAATAATGATAATAATAATAATAATAATAATAATAATAATAATAATAATAATAATAATAATAATGATAATAATAATAATAATAGTGAATAAAAAATTGAGAATTAAGAAGAAATAAATAAACGTGCAACTTAAAATTTCGTGCTGAATTTACTGGACGATTTTAGAAGCAAAGTAAAGTAAATTTCAGTTTTAGTTGTTGTTTCTTTGGTATAGTATGTAGGAAATTTTCGGGAACGATTCCCTTCATCAAGCCTTCTATAGGGTGTGAACAGCGTTCTTGAAAATATCTATCTATCTATCTATCTATCTATCTATCTCTCTCTCTCTCTCTCTCTCTCTCTCTCTCTCTATATATATATATATATATATATATATATATATACGTGTGCAAGTGTACACATTTGTGTTCATATGTATATCTATATACATATGTATGCGTTTTCTACTAATTTATAATCTAGACTAGTAATCTATCTCACACGGCCAAGAGCGATAAATAATTATCACACCCAAACATGATGTTTTTTCTGTTTTCTATTTGTACGATAATTGTGTTTTCTGTGTGTTACACCGGCCGTTCTTCCACAGGAGAAACTACACCGGTTGTCACTATAAATAGTGCGAGTCACCAGAGACACAGAGAAGACAAAGCACAGTCTTGTAACTGTCTAGCCAAGTGCTAGTCACTTTCTTACTTTGTTAATACACTTGTTAAACCAACCCTCGACTTGACTTCCTTTATTTATTATTTACTGTTGGACAACTTCACAACACTGTGCTTTAAATTGTAATGGTATTTCCCTCCAGACTCAACCCAGAATATCACAAGAATACCTCTCTACAACAAGAAAAAAACCCTGTATATTTGGCAGCTATATATCGTTCCATAAAACAAAATCCGGACGATTTCTAGTCAAGAGACAAGTGAGGTCATGCACTGGATTTGCCACACTAGACATTGAACTAAAAGCAACATTGAGTCAATGAATAATGTTAAGGCCATCGGGATGAAGAGCATTAATGATTAATAACTTTCTGATTCTCTCTCTTCCCACCTGGAGCACATGGTGCAATGGAGAAAAGGTGGGTGGTCCTTTTTAAATACCTCTACAAAAAAGCTGCACTCATTTCACAACCAACGCACATATCCTCAATTTGCCCCAAATTAAATGAACGGCTCTTCCCCTGGAGAATCCCCCCCCCCCCCTGCTTCGATAAGTTTCTAAGACTGACGTTCACCCCAGATTTGAAGTGGAAGACTATACATCAGATCTGTTGTTAAGGTCTCTGGAAAAATGGTTGCCTCATTCTATCGCTCTAGAAAGTATCTCACTCCTGATGCAATCCTCTACCCGTGTAAGAACCAGGTACGCCCCAAGATGGAGTACTGTTGCCATATCTGGGAGTTGTCGCTCAGATAACTCTATCCTACCTTGACAGAGTACAACATCAACTTCGAAATCTAGTGTAGATGCCCCCTTCTCTTCTCTACAGCCACTCTATCACAGAAGAGACGTTGATAGTCTTCGGCAACTTTATCGTTATTTTCATGATCTCCCAGCAAAACATTCACATCAAAAAAACGTCTAACGACAACCACTGGAAATAATTTTCCTTTTTTCGTCTGCGTATCGACAACTAAATCGAACGTCCATGAGCAGAGTTCCTTTCCGAGAACTGTTCGTCTGTGAAACGCAATACCACGGGGCTTCTCTCCAGTCGACTACCGCATAGTTGTTTTCAAGTCCAATGTTAATAAATTCTTATTGAGATGTCACATAAGGTAATTTATTTAAGCCCAGATTCAACCATGGTCTGCAATCCTCAAACTTTTTGTCTCACCATCAACCCGACACAAGCCATTAACCCATGTCCTCGAGTGGCCTTTGGGCCTTGATGAGCGGTGTATTGGTGGTAAAACAACTACAAACTGTTAGTATTATAGTTCATATATGTGTGCGTGTGTGTAGGTGTGTATGTGCGTATTCGCATATATAGTTGTGTACGCATGCATGTATGCAGTGGAGGTGTATAATATGATGCAGCATTTTATTTTACGATATATCGTGCATTTTATCCTCATATATATATATATATAAGCTTATGTACGAAACTAATGCAATGGAGATAAATGTGAGAATATTCAAAAGGAGTAATGTCCCTTAGTTTAAAATATTGATTATTAATCTAAACAACAGTTGGAGTATTTATTGTAATCAATTGTTGATCATTTAGCAAATATATATATATATGCAAATATTGTTCAAAATAACAGAATTCCGGTTTTCCTATATATATATATATATATATATGAAAACACACATATATATAACACGAATTCTGTTATTTCTAACACTGTTTGCATATATATATATGGATATACATATATATATATATATATATATATATATATATATATATATATATATATATGTTAGATTTTTTTAATGTGAGATGATATATATAATTATTTCCACAATCAGACAACGCCACAGTCCACAACCCATGAAAGAAACAAACCTGAGCTCTCTTGAGCTAAAAATATATATATATATGTATATATATATATATATATATATATATATATATATATATATATATGTGTGTGTGTGTGTGTGTGTGTGTGTAATAAAGACGAAAAGTTGATAAATACATAAATAATAGTTTTGGGGTTTTCCTTTTTCAATTTCGATATATATATATATATATATATATATATATATATATATATATATATATATATATATATATATATATATATATATACAGTGATTTCCACAATCAGACAACACCGCAGCCTACAACCCATGAAAGCAACAAACCGGAAGTCCTAGACTCGAGTATCGCCCCCTTAGCTCAGTGTCAGAGTACTCGCTTGGCATGCAAGTGACTCGAGTTTCGAATCCTGAGTTCGGATGTGTTCTACTGATGAGCCTAAAGGAGGGCGAAACTCGAGTCTAGGACTTTCGGTTTGTTTCTTTCATGGGTTGTGGCGTTGTCTGATTGTGGAAATAATTATATATATCATCTCACATTAAAACAATCTAATATATACATATATATATATAAATATATATATATATATATATATATATATATGCAAACAGTGTTAGAAATAACAGAATTCGTGTTATATATATATGTGTGTTTCTATATATATATATATATGAAAACAAGAATTCTCTTATTTTTGCTATGTTTGCATATATATATATATATATATATATATATATATATATATATATGTATATATATTTGCTAAATGATCAACAATTGATTACAATAAATACTCCAACTGTTGTTTAGATTAATAATCAGTATTTTAAACTAAGGGACATTACTCGTTTTGAACATTCTCACATTTATCTCCATTGCCTTAGTTTCGTACATAAGCTTAACAGAAGAATGATATTAGAAATAAGTAAATAAATCAAAAGGTCTAATCAGTGAAAATACAATCAATAAATTAAATGGAATAAACGCTTATGAAATTGAAATAAATGGAACATTCACATGCGTTTTATTAAAGAACGTTACGCTTAGAATTTGCTACGACGAATCATTAGCTGGGGCCTTTAATATCAACAACCTCGCAGACAACAAAAATAGTTGCACGAAGCATAGGGGAGCTTGTGTTACAGAAATAGAAACACTTGAGCAAGCGCTGATGCCCCCGAAATATTCTTATATTCTGACTTCACACGTGCAACTCTAATGATCGAGGAGAAGTCTCGACGCAAGTAAGATTTGATTATATAAAAACAAAATAGGTAATCGCTCCGTTTGTATTATTTGTATTTTCCAGACCACTATTATTCTCAAAACATTTCGGTCGATAAAACCTCCGACCTTTTTGAGGTGTAGCTTGTCGAACTCGGAAATCTTTCTATCGAACTCCGAAGTCTGTACGAAATATTAAAAGGGAACCTTTAATTTATCCACTTGCTATCATTCAGTCAGCCATGACCAGGTAGAAGTCTTAAGTGATTCGTAATTGTATTCTTAGTATTGCCTTTACTTACGATTGAACCTTCAACCGCCAGAAAACTGTCACTTAGAACAGATTATTACTTGATACTTCATCCGGTAAGGCTACGGGTCAATGCAAGTTCGAAAAGATACATCTGAAAAAGGTCGGACGTTACGTCGGCCGAAACGTTGGAAGAATAATATCCAATATGAGAATAGAAGTCCGAGTAATCCAAATGATCCAAATTATTAATCCTCATCTAAAAAAAAACTCCGAAACATTATCGCTTTTTTGTTCTTCCTTACAACTCGGTAAATTTTCGCATTACGTTAGTCTTATATAAATTATCTATACATATATACGCACAATGCTTTAAGCAAACTACATCATCTTATATATATATATATATATATATATATATATATATATATTTAGGAAACCATTATTAAATAACACGGAGTGGTTTTGTTTGATTGCAAAAAAGAAAAAAGAATGGAACAAGAAACCCATGGATCATATTTACATCAATTTGACCGAAACATTAGATGGACAATTCGGAAAATTGAAAAAATAAAAAAAGTCACATCAAACAAAACCACTCCGTGTTATTTAATAATGTTTGCCTAAATGAAATATGCTGCCTAAATACACACACAATATCTATCTATATATATATATATATATATATATATATATATATATATATATGCATAATTATAAATGTTTTATCTACATAAGTATACGTTTCATCATTAAGGACTCGTCAGTGTAGTGATAATTATTCAAGCCGGTCGCAGAATTTGAAACCCCGAATTCGAAACTATATATATATATCAAAATTATATATATATATATATATATATATATATATATATATATATATATATATATATATATTTGGTACAGATGAATTAGTACAACATTCAGACCGTATTTCTCAATTTTCAAATATATCTCTTAACGACGCTTGCAATGCTGTAGTAACACTCATATTATTAACCCACGCTTACGAATGCCTTTACTACTTGCACCGGACATATATACAAACACTCCAATAGCATCGGAGGGGATCGTCAATCTTCGGAAGTGCCGTTGACTTTCACCATGAACAAAAAAACAAAATATACTGTCTGTTTCCGTGATTAAGCTTTGTAAAACCGAAAATTCGGATTTATAAAATATATAAAAATAAAACATGATTGATAAATTTACCTTTTTGATATAAATTCACGCGTCTGTTTACTGGTTTCTCAATTTTCAAATATATCTCTTAACGACGCTTTCAATGCTGTAGTAACACTCAGGGGAGTTGAACCGGGTTTATAAGAGTGCTCAATAAAAATATAGAGCAGAAATATAAATATAAATGATAATATATTTCATTTTGACTACACAATTGATTTTGTTTCACGAGAGCAGTCTGTGGGGCTCACGCTCTTCAGGTCTTGAAATAACATTATGCCTGTTAAAATAAGTTCACAGTCACACAAAGTTTTATGACAGAAAGTTAAAATAAAAATTGAAAACGAATAGAAATAAAACAAAACAAAGGAAACAAAATTACAATTAAAAAGAGAAAGAAAGAAAGAAAAAAAGGAAATATTAAGAGCTACACGGGACATAAGAAGGAAATGGAAAGAGAGGAAGAGAAAGCGTATATGACTTAATGGTGGATGGGGGGGGGTTGAAATATGAAAGCATATATCTATGCGTGTCAAAAAATCTCTGTCTGGGTACAGCTTTCGCGCGAGCTGAGGACTGAACTGAACGATCACCTAATTTGGTAATTTGCCTATGAAAGGGGGGGGGAGGAGAATGTTACCTTATATAGAGAGCGGGTGCTAATAACAATAAAATTAAGAATAAAAAAGTTAAAGAATTGAAAATTAAAAATGTCTATATACAGGTAAATATATATATATATATATATATATATATATATATATATATATATATATATATTAGTTTTGATATATATATAGTTTTGAATTCGGGGTTTTCAAATATTGTATCGTTTACACAGAAATAGAAATATAAGTTTATAAAGAAACTAGATATTTTGTTAGATATTACTATGTGCCTTACGCTATTCCAGACTAACAGTATGACAGATAATATAAAATCATAATTGAGTAAAAAATTTCTTTCATATGTAGTGATCAAATGTATGCTCAAAGTAAATTGGTTATTCAGCGTTCGCATATTGGAAACAGCGAATGCTTTGAATATTTAAAGTTAAATAATGTCCCACAAATATAACTGTGTTAAACTTTGAATAAATTACCCAATCTACAGCGTCTGAATAAAAAAAAAGTGTAGGTGAGGAGGGATCATGTCGATGCCCCCCTTTTGTGCACGCAAAAATAAATTTATAAGTTAATCAAGAAAACAATCTCTTTCTCTCTTTCTCTCTCTCTGTCTATGTCTCTCTCTCTCTCTCTCTCTCTCTCTCTCTCTCTCTCTCTCTCTATATATATATATATATATATATATATATATGTGTGTGTGTCATTCCATGATAAATGCTAGTATACTGAAATCATATGCCCTTAATAGGGTTAAAATGAAAATTCATATACACTAAATGTACAAAGGCATGGAAATTCCCAAATGCTTACACTTTTATTGTCATTAAGGGTATGACTACATATCAACCAAACCATTTCATTATCACATCACTACAGTATAAATCTCTATGCATGAGCGGATGAAGTGTGTGAGGTGCGCTGAAGAAAAATTCCTACCAGTAAAATACATAGCCCTGTTGTGCTCGCATACCCTTAATGCCAATAAAAGTGTAAACATTTGGGAATTTCCTTGCTTTTGTACATTTAGTGTATATGAATTTTCATCTTAACCCTATTAAGGGCATATGATTTCAGTATACTGGCATTTATCATGGAATGTCACTACTTTTGTAAAGGATATGCCTCAATACAATGGTTATTTTTAAGATTTTTTGGAATTTTCTGGAAAACTAAGGTATATGGTAAACTGAAATTAAAATTCCATCAACTGGACCCTAGAACCTCTATCTCTGCCAAAAAATCAGCTGAATCCATCAAACAGTTGATGAGATACATGGTTGCACATACGTACGTACGCACGTACGTACGCACGTACATACGGATAACATGATTTCATGATTGAACTTTCTGGATCTCTGGGTTGCCTTGACTAATGATGCTGAAATTCTACACACTTATAGAATCTACAAAAAAACAAATTTGTGCAAAGTTTGAACTAATTTGGTTTATTGGTTTTTGAGTTATGATTGGTCAAAGAAATAAGATTTCCAGCATAGGCCGTTTTTGAAGTCTATTAAGGGATAAAGCGCTCTCGCGCCTCCCTTGATTCACGGGTCACTGTTTCGCTACATCAAGCCTCTTCATTGTATTAAACCATCTTAAAGTCCTGAAGTTCTACGCTGAGGTTCTGAACCCAATCGCTTTATCAGCAGTCAGAACCTTTTGCCACTACGCAAACCCATTCTCTGTGTAGTGATGTAAATTATAGCACAACGTTAAATTCTAATATGATATATTTTTCATTTGTCGATGAGAAAATTTTGGTAAAATTCGCCAAATTGTAAAGATCAATGGAAATTGCGGATAGGTCAAGGCATACTATCAAATCAATTTATAAAGAGTAATTTCATATTCTGTCTTAATTAACAAAAGACTTCATCAGAATTGAGTTAAAAATGGTACTTTCTATTTCTTACAGATTAAGAACATTATTTCTCCATGAAGAAATTATACATTTTTACCGAAACGTTATATAAATTGAATAAAGCCTATTACACATGAACTTTTTATCAAACATATATATATATATATATATATATATATATATATATATATATATATATATATATATATATATATATATATGTATATATATATATATATGTGTGTGTGTGTGTGATTTCGCAATTGTCTATGCAGTCTGCATGCCATTTTGAAATTTTATAAATTTGAGTTTATTTTATGCGTATTTTTCTGCATTAAAAAATGAAAAAAATGATATAATCTGATATAAATATTGTTTTTTTCTGAAGAAATATTTTCAGTTTTCTTAATGCTAATATTAAATCATAGTTGACTCCGATATAAATGTTTAATTTTTTAAAGCATTGATAAAAAAATTGAATATAATCCACTTGATCCGATTCGTCTTCGTTTAAAAACGGATTTATAAATCCTAGTTTATTGCGTGTATTCAAATGAAAAAAAAAATAAGTAAAAAGAATAGCAAGACAATTTATTATGAACAAAAATCAGAAAACAAAACAAACGAGACGCAGAACAACAAAAAAAGATGGATGACTTCTTGAGATGCGTCCATTCAATCTGCACGTTTCAGCGATGAAAATGATATTTTAGAATCTAAGCGTGACAAACCAACAGAACCGCTGTTTCGAAATTAAGCGTATGCACCAGAAAAAAGTTTTTATTTACTCCTCCCCAGGAGTTAGGCACAAGGCCAGTTTTATCTTACTCCCACAAGTAAGATGTGACCCAAGATCGGGTCGAGAAAGTGGGGTTTGAAAAGCCAGCGCTCGAGAGGTGAGCACTCTGGCCATTTAAAAATTGCCTAGGCAGCCCCGTCGGCATTCCCCGGTAGGGGCGCCTCAGACAGTAAGCAATAAACTTACTCCTCCCCAAAGAGGGGAGGCAAAGCCTGGGAGGGTGGACCTCCTAGAACTGCACAGGACAGGCGTGCAGTATCCATCGGAACAGATACTACACTTTGATCTTAGCCAAAAGGCCAAGGCAGAAAAAAGTGTCACGTCAAATTTAGGCGTGACGGATCGGAGACAGGTAAAAATGTTAGTTCAAACGTAATTGTGACAGACTAACCAAAATTGTATTTCTACTTTAATTGTGACAGACCAATTACAAATATCTGATTGACAGATCGAACATCTAAAATAAGTTACATTAAATCAACTTATTTCTCTCGGGAATACGTCCGCGACAATCAGTCCGAGAGTCACTTTGTTGACTGTCGGGCTTAGGTAAGGTTCTGTTCCGGCTTCAGAAAGTCCACCCTCCCAGGATTTATCTTCTCCTTGAGAAAAGGGTTAATTTATAGATAATTGCCTCAAGGGCTCTTACCAGGAAATATCGACGGGGTTGCTCAGGCATTTTTGGTAGGCCAGAGTGCGCTAATCTTAGCGCACTGGCTTTTCAACTTAACAACTGACCGTGTGTCTAACGTTCTGGAGAAGTAAAAAAAAATAGATGTGTTTATGCAATCTGTGTTTGAGCGATAAAAATGGTATTTCAAACTCAGCGTAACAGACCTAAATTCGACAAGAAAGCTTTTTAAAGGTTAAACGTGACAGACCGAAGATTATAAAAGTGGACGTATCTAAAAATGCATTTCAACATTTAGCGTGACAGACGGACAAAAAATATAGTTCAATTTTACATCTGTCCGGCCAAAGAACGGACCAACCAACGGACGGAATCTATTTAATTGATGCTTGGTGTATTTGAAAGTCAAACACAAAAATAAACGAAACTTTTTTCCGCGCAAAAAAAAAAAATCCTATATTTATTTCTGTCGATATTTTCAACATAGACTGTATGCACTAAATGTCAAATATATACAAAATATATATATACAATATTTATAAATTTCTGACTAATTCAAAAACTGAATGTATTCTCAAATATATCTATTTGTCCGCCTCTCTCTTACCACTGATTTCGCTCTGTCCGCGGATTTAATTGAAAAATCCCTTTAACAAGATTGAACGCAACCTTTCTCGAATAAAATTTCGTGAGAAATACAATGGTTGTATTCAGTTATTCATTAGTTAAATTTACAGCAAAAGTATGGGGTATGCATTCGCACCGGACGTCAAATAAAAAAAGCACAAACTATGTGTGTACTTAATGTTATATAATTCTTAACTAGCAGGAGCATGAGAAAAAAATGTCATTTTGCGCCAAGTCCATAACACTATATTACCTTTGTTATTTTATTATCTGGGTAGTTTTATTTTTAGGAACAGGTCGTTTGATACTGAGATAGATGGGCGTATTGAACAGGCTGCCGTGTCTTTTGGTCATTTAGAGAAGCGGAGGTATGTACCACGTTATATAAGGCTAGCTAATTAAGATCTGTGTATGAGGCCAGTGTGGTATCAGCTTTGTTATATGCTTGTAAGACATGGACCACTTACAGAGCTCATATTCGCCTGCTAGAGCGTTTCCAGCAGGTAACATGAATTGGAACAAATACATTGAAGACATTGCCAAAGCTGCCGCAAAGAAGGTTGGCTCCCTCTACCGTGGTAGTAAACTCCTCACACCTACAAAGCCACCATCCGCCCATGCATGGAGTATTGTTTCCACATCTGGGCTGGTGCATCATCTACTACTCTCCCCCTCCTTGATAAGGTCCAAAAAAGAGTCGCCAACCTAGTAGGTCCCTCACTGTCAACCGAGCTCCAGTCCCTGTCCCATCGCCGCGATGTAGCTTCCTTGTGCTTGTTTTACAAATACTTCAATGGATTATGCTCCGATGAATTGGCTGCTCTGGTGCCTCCTCGACGTAAATTCACTAGACCAACTCGACAATCTACTAAATCCCATCCATTCACTGTGGAAGTCCCCAGATGCCGGAGAGCTTTCTACTCAAATAGCTTTTTCCCTCGTGCTCCTGGCCTCTGGAACTCCCTCCCTGCCCCCTTTTTCCCCGAGAGTACTGACATGCAGAAATTTAAAATTAATGTACACAGACATCTCGCTGCGTAGATCCCAGTTTAGGTTGACCTTCCCACATTCTCCCCTTTTCTTT
>OY744529.1:99141360-99171360 GCA_963556195.1 Sepiola atlantica
GAACACCGGAGTGTCTACCTTCATCAATAACCTTAGTGTCTGACATCATTGAACACCGGAGTGTCTACCTTCATCAATAACCTTAGTGTCTCACATCATTGAAAATCGGAATATGTGTGACATTGTTAAAACCGGTGTGTCTCTCAGTGAAAACTTGAATGCATTAGAGCAAGACACACCAGAAGGGTAAATATTGAAAAGAAGCGTATTGTCGTCATTTGGTGGCATGGAAATCACAAAACATCGCTGGCAGGCAAACACGAATTAAGACTTATAAAATAATCGACAGAAAAGACTCCACTCTATTTGGATATGGCACAAAGTGAGGTTGGTTTAGATTAGATTAACATTTTATTTTTCAATTAATTTAAATTTAATTAGAAACTTTCAACACTTAACATGTTGATGGGCACTCCCGAATTAATGGCGATCAAAACACTGTACGTAGAAATAGGATGGATCGTTTTGTCAGTTGAAAACAAAACAAAAAAAACAATCAAATAACAGATGCACACTCTTTTCTTCCGAACCTCGGAACTTTCTTGAGAAAGGAAAAAACATTTTTGTTTGTTCAAACATAAAAATAATTTTTAAAAAGATTTGTGAGTCAGAGTCAAATGTTAAATTAAGATTTTTATTCTTGTATTCTTTTAAGAAGATATTCGTTCAATGTTTTTGATAGCTCTGGTAGCATTTTTATCAACAAACACGTTCGGCATATTTCGGAAAGGAGCTAGAACATCTGCGTATTCCTGTTCTCAACTTTGAACAGCGTATTAATAATTATGATCCTATTTTTATCAATTATGAATAAAATGGATCTCCGGCGCGAACTAAGTCACTACCTAGTATTATTAAAAAAAACCCTGTAAACTTCATACCACTATCGGGTTTATCGTAACATTTTCTTTGAACAAAATTATACGTGCTATTTGTATAGGGCCATGATTTTAATTTTATCTTAAAAAAAACCAGACAGTCGGGCAACCAGACACAACAATGGCAGAGGTGCCACGTTTATAAAATACTATAAAAATAATGTGACCCGTTAAGTCATCCTTTTAGTGTGGGTAAGATTATTTTGAATAAAGAAAAAAATGAGTTTACAAAAGCCAGTTAAATATAAACGATAAAGAAAACAATATCTTAAATTATTGTATTACTTCTCGCTTTCTTCCTTTCTACGGGTTAAATAATATTACTACCCTGGTAATATTCCCTTTTGTTTATAACAGACTATTCGGATCTTTTTATTCTTTCTCTTCTTTTATTTCCTTCGACTATTAATAAACAAATCTATTTATAGAGAGAAAGTGAAGGAGAGGGGTAGACGAGAGATAGAATGAGTGCCGGAAACGAGGGTGATACATAGCGTATGAAATAAGAGGGGTGGGGCCAAACAACATAGGGCTAGTGAAAGTGAGAGTAAGAGTGATAGACTTCAAGTTGGTAAGAGATGGGCCACTTGGTTGGATAATTGCTAATTGCGGCTTATTAGAACAATTCAAATGGAAGTATTTTCAAACGTAACTCAGTGCCCAAACTGATGAATATTTTACTATGTATTTTTGTTTTTAAAATATATAGAAGAAAAAGCTTTAGAGAAACACATCCTCATAGGCTCAGCTTTAGCATTGTTATAAATAGATAATTCGGAAAATTACAGATACGAGAAGGGCCCTGTGGAAATTACACGGTGTTTTCTACATAAATCTGTATAATTCACTGTTATTAGCAATATTCATTTAAAAATAATAAGTGTCTGTCAGAGTCAATACTATTAAGACAAAAATGACTGTGATGAAAAGAGACCTCTTCTATCCCCTTCTATGCTTCGGAAGTGAATTACTTCCCTTGATCACTCTTTCTTTTTTTGGTCAGCCATTGTTTCTCGTAGAGACTAGATCCCTGCGTAGATCTTTGTTGAATAAAGCTTCTTCAAGCAAACTCAGTCTTCTTAAACTCATTCTATTCTATCCTTTTTGACTAACTCATTACAATGACACTTTCTTCTTCCATACACATAATTATAAGTGTTAGCTGAATATTCTTTAAATGAATAAAACGCATATGTCTTTTCTTCATTTATTTATTCAAAATTGCAGGAATTTAATTATTTTTATCACAATAAGTATTATATGTCTTATTGCCGTCAAATAGTTGTCAGATAAATATTCGTCAAATCAATAAAGCGAATGTCACTTTTTAAAATGGATTTATATAAAATTGTCCTTCTTTTAGTCGACGAGATGACATAATTTGATTTTGAAACAATTCATTTTAAAATGGCGGAATTTTTACATCAGGTAAGTCCCAAATCACCATCTGTGTTGATCGGACGATCTCATTTTTTAATGCGGGTCAAAGTTGATAACGTGCGTACGAACATGAAATGCCTTAGAGTATTATTATATTGATTATTTAATTGACAAAATATTAACAATGATTTAATGCATTCTGATTGGTTGATCTTGAAAGCAAACGTGTCATGATTTGATTGGTCAATATATTTATAGACTTGTAATTTTCATAAAATGATCTTATTTTTGGAGCATACGTATTTGCTAGCAGAGAACACAAAGGATAGCGAATCCAAATTAGAGAAAATTATAAAGAAGCTTCTGTATCAGAACTGCACATAACATCTTTAAGCAAAATATCCACAGGTTTTAACGAGAATTCGAGCGAAGTTTGAATCTATACAAATAAATGCTTATGGTCACCAGAAGTTCAAATAACATTAAATAACGATAATATATTTGAAATTATTGAAATAAACTTGTGATGAATGTATTTCATTGGACGTCATCAAAGAATAATGTTAAAAATACTCAGATTCAAGAAAGAAAATACACAAATCAATATTTGGCAGCGAAAGTCAATTCTTGGCGTCAGAATTTAGCGAAGAAAAAATATTTCCATTTTAAGTTAACGTACTGATTATATAATATACTGACAGAAAGAAAAGGGGGAAAAAGACGAAAGCGAGAGGTAATATGTTATAATTTTTTTTCATTAATTAAATTTATTTACTGTTTTAATTTTAGCAAAACCGCACGTTATAAAAGGTTCGAGAAAAATAGGGGGTGCTAATAACATGCTACTCATAGTAAACACATTGAAAAGGGAGTTGAGAAAAACAATTTTAAAGCTAAAGTAGCTGTCGTATCTTTTAAAGAATATACCAATCTTGCCGAAATAAGAGAAAACTATCTTTATATCTTTGAGATTAATTTATGCTCTGAGAGTAGATATCATGGTTTTTAGGGGATTACTTGCGAACATAAACAGTCCTAAACTTGTAAATAAATGTTACTAACAACAAATCTTAATCGTAGAAATATCGTTTACATCGCATAAAATTTTGTAAATAATGCAAAAATAGTCATGAATACTGTTTCTTCTACTTACCGTGAAGTCTCAGTCACCGAGGCAACACTACAGGTTATCTATTTCAACCGAGTGATAATCCAGGTCGTTGAAATCTATAAAATAACATTAAAAAATCGATTTAATTAAAATGGTCAGGAACCCAGACGTGAATGTATTCTTATTGAGATCAGAAATCAATTCGGCTTTAAATAGAAAGTGATATAAAAATGTTAGGGTTAGGGTTAGGGTTTGCTCCCCGAGAACGTTTCACGTGTCTGTATTTGGATCGTTTTAGAAATGGACCTCTGGAAAAGATGGCGTTCAAATACTAGAAAGAGAAAAGAGAAAAGAGAAAAGAAAACGGAACGAAAAGAAGTGGAAAAAAATGGACAGAAGAAAGCGCAGGGTTAGGGTATGAGTAGCGGTTTAGGTTAGGGTTAGGGTGAGGGTTAGGGGTAGAGTTAGGGTTTGGGTTATGGTTAAGGTTTGCTCCACGAAAACGTTTCACGTGTTCGTATTTGGATCTTTTTAGAAATGGGACACTGGAAAAGACGGCGTTTAAACACTAGAAAAAGAAACGAGAAAAGAGAAAAGAAAAGGGGTCGAAAGGAGTGAAAAAAAATGAGACAGAAGAAAGGAAAGGGTTAGGGTTAGGGTAAGGATTAGGGTTAGGGTCAGGGTCACGGTTTAGGTTAGGGTTAGGGTAAGGGTTAGGTTTAGAGTTAGGGGTAGGGTTAGGGTTATGGTTTGCTCCCCGAGAACGTTTCACCTGTCCGTATTTGGATCTTTTTAGAAATGGAACTCTGGAAAAGATGGCGTTTAAATACTAGAAAAAGAAACGAGAAAAGAGAAAAGAAAAGGGGTCGAAAGGAGTGAAAAAAATGAGACAGAAGAAAGGAAAGGGTTAGGGTTAGGGTCAGGGTCACGTTATTAGATTAGGGTTAGGGTAAGGGTTAGGTTTAGAGTTAGGGGTAGGGTTAGGGTTAGGGTTATGGTTTGCTCCCCGAGAACGTTTCACGTGTCCGTATTTGGATCTTTTTAGAAATGGAACTCTGGAAAAGATGGCGTTTAAATACTAGAAAAAGAAACGAGAAAAGAAAAAGGGACGAAAGGAGTGAGAATAATAAAACAGAAGAAAGGAAAGGGAAAAGGTGACAGAAATCACACAAAAAACTAGAAGATAAAATAATTATATGAGAATGAAAGCAGAAAACAGAATTGCGGAAAAGAGTGTGGAAAGAAAGAAGATGAAGAACCGAGAGAAAAGGGATAACGAAAGTAAAACATCTAGCAATTGTATTTCGATCAAGCGTGACAAACCAATGAGAATGCTATTGCAAGATGAAGCATGGCATATTAGAACGCATGCATTTTCGAACTAAAACCTGACAGACCAAAGCAGATGCTATTTAAAACTAAATCGTGAAAAAGCGACCGACAAACAGCACATTTTATAGAAAATAGTATTTCAAACTTAAGTATGGCAAACCAAAGATAATTCTATTTCCAACTTAAGCATGAAAAACAACGGAAATGATATTTTGAACTTAAGCGTGACAGAACAAACTATATATATATATATATATATATATATATATATTCACATTATCATCCTTTATTTTCATTACGTTGTTAAAACAAGGTGTTTTGTTGTAAATTAAAGTTAAGCAATACATATCCAGGCCATTATTTAATGGGTGACCATTTTGGAAGAATTAATTGCTGACTCATCCTTCCGGAAGTGACGTCATTGTGAGAGGATTTTTTCACATTATCATACTTTATTTTTATTACGTTGTTAAGACAAGGTGTTTTGTTGTAAATTGAAGTTAAGCAACAAATATCTCGGCCATTACTAAATGGGTAACAATTTCGGAAGAATAACAAAACTGCTTCTTTGATATGACGTAAGCGCCTTCAATAGCATATTTAAACATGAGTTCTTTGATGTGACCGAGGCGCCTCCTCAATTTTTTTTCTTTTCTTAACTATGTATAGATGAGGGTAAAAAAAAATTGGAGGGGGGTAAAAAATTTATTTTTTTTAACTGAAAAATATCAATATGTTTGGGGTAGAGTAAAAAAAAATTGGAGCGGGGGTAAATTTTTTTTTCTTCTTTTAACTGAACATATTACTATGTACGAGGAAGGGTAAAACAAAATTAGGGGGGTCAAAAAAATTTTTTTTTTTATTTAAATTAAAAATATTTATATGTATAGGTGGGGGTTGAAAAAAATTGGGGAGGCTAAAAAAAATTTCTTTGTTTTTTTTAACTAAAAATATTTCTATTTAGGGGGAGGCTAAAATAACTTTTTGCGTCTACCTACTCGTGTTGCTACATACCAACTTCTTCCAATGATTGTCAACTAGTGACAACAAAGTATAAATTAAGAAAAAAGATTTTGTAAGACAAATATTCATTTCATCTGACGACATATTTTCTCAACACAAACCGTTTTGATACAATTTTACGGTTCCGTTTCATTCAGTAAAATATCAACCATATTTGTATGTAAAAATCAAATATTTCCTCTTTGATTTTATCTAAAAAACAAGATGAAAATATTCTCAATTTTAAAAACTGTTACATCGGGATGCGACAAAAATATGACATATATAATGTTAAAAGAATGTAACATATATATATGTATAAATATATATATATATACATATATATAGATATATAAATATATATATAGAGAGATATATTTATATATATGCATATATATACATATATATATATATTTTTATATATGCATGTATATATATATATTTATATATATGCATATATATACATATATATATACATATATATATAC
This sequence comes from Sepiola atlantica, assembly GCA_963556195.1. Taxonomy (NCBI): domain Eukaryota; kingdom Metazoa; phylum Mollusca; class Cephalopoda; order Sepiida; family Sepiolidae; genus Sepiola; species Sepiola atlantica. The sequence continues at coordinate 99,147,552 of OY744529.1, forward strand.
ATATATATACATATAAATACATATATATACACAGACATAATAAGTATATTTTTTAAAAGTCGGCTTCGATTTATTATTTTTCTTTTTAAAAAAAATAGATATCGCGTCGTTAATGCTTCAAAAGGTATTTATTCTACCTGTTCCTTATTAAATTTAACAATAGATGCTTCTTTAAAAAAAAAAAATTGAACCTTAAACACTTTATACAAATCACGTGCGCATTCACGTTCTCATATTTAAAAGTGGGGAAACAACAGCTACCCCTTTGGCCCGGCGAGAACAACAAGAGCCGGTAGGAAAAAAATACAAATCCGATGACATCAGGATATATTACACACCGAGGATGCCAAGTTTTTGGCGAAATATCTGTATCACTTTAAACTAACAAAAAATGCTAGTTTATAATAATAAAAAAAAAAAATCGGTTACGATTTATTATTTTTCTTTTAAAATAAAAAATTGATATTGCATCGTTAATGCTTCAAAAGGTATTTATTCTACCTATTCCATTATTATATACATATACATATATATAATATATATTTATATATATACCTATATATACATATATACATGAATATGCAAATATATATATGTATATATATACACATATACTTATAAATGTATCTGTTTATACATATATATATATATAACAATACATATACATATACACATAAATATACAATATATCTACCTATATATACACACATATATACATATATATACATATATACATATATATACATGTATGTATATATACATATATATACATATGCATATATATACATACATATATAAATATATATATATATAAATATACATACATATATATATACACATGCATATATACATACATGTATATATATATAATATATACACACATATATAAATATATAATATATATACATATATATATATAAAATGTATACATATATAATTTATATACACATATATGTACAAATATATATATATATAAAATATATGCATATGGATACAATATATACACATATATATATATACATATATTAAATGCATATATACATGTATATATAATATATACATATATATATATATATATATATACATATATATACATCTTGATAGTCTATTGGTTAAATATATTATTTATATCTTTAAAGTATCATCTTATCTCTTCTTTCTATACATTAATATAATATATATATATATATACATATATATATATACATATATATACCCACGTATACATATATAAATATATATATACATGTATACATAAATATATTTATATACATGTATGTATATATATATATACATATATATACGAGCGTTTGTCTACTGATTCTAGCCTAGATCTATGAACTGCGTTTGTTCCCATGCGACCGCTTGCAACCGTTACTCTTATACTTATGAGGGAAAGAGACACCGAAACGACGTCGTCTTTAAATATAAAACACTTTAATATTTAAAAAAAGTATTAAGGTTATATATATATATATATATATATATATATATATATATGCAATAGTTTTGTTTATATTAACAGTAATTAATTAAAATGATTTAATATGAAACTACTAAATTACCATTACTTTAAAAAAAATATTTTATTCATTAATTTTCAGGATATGCAATTTAAATGAAACCCACTAGATTTATATTAACGATTATTTAAGGAAAGTTATACATTTTAAAAGAATGCTTCGAGCTAGATTTGGAGGAAGGATAGTTTTCTTTTTTCTATAACATCATTTGTTAAATATATACTGAACATTTAAATGTAATTGTTTTAATTTGTCATTAAAAAAAGTAACACATCGTCATAAAGAGTAGTTTTCTTAGTAGAGAGGGGGCGCATCATTTGTTGGTGAGGCTGAGGTTTCAGAGAAGGCAATGTATGCGGATATTGATCTCACATAGAAGCAATTGTCAGCTAAACTAGCTTTCCCGCCATTACGGTTTTGCGTGGCGCCAAAACATCGCGTCTTTGTAGAATGAAGGACAGTGGTGGGGAAGTGATTGGTTCACGTCTTTCGTTTCCATGGTGCGCGACAATTAGTTCTCAAAAGGGGGAAAAAGGCTCACAGGATGAAGAGGACGAAAGCGGCATCTAAATGTCCTCACATGAACCAATAAAAAGCTCGAACGCAGTAGATGTGACCATTTGCTGAGCTGAATAAGCTAATTTTATATGCTACTGGCCGACCGGCCATGCACGGACACCAGACTGGCCTAAATAAAATATACATGTGTAAACACACATATACGCTTAAATACACTCACATAACGGTACAATTTGGGTCTGAGTGTTGTAAGTAATCTGGCGATCGGGTTTCGAATCTCAGATTGAAAACACGTCACATGTCTAGCCACACGGCGAAACTGCTGTTTGTGGATGACTATATATATATATATATATATATATATATATATATATATATATATATGTGTGAAAAAGGAAAAACCAAGAGATATTTTTTTATATATTCATCAACGTTTCGTCTTTATTTGTAAATCTTTATCAGGATGATAATTTTAATAAAAATGTCATGCAAGTACATCGAAATATTGGGTTTACATAATGAGTTGATGAGGAAAAGTAGTAGCATGACATTTTTCTTAAAATTATCATCCTGAGGAAGTCTTACAAAGAAAGACGAAACGTTGATGAATATTAAAAAGAAAATCTCTTGGTTTTTTCCTTTTTCATTTCCCATTACGTAAGATTACTCTCATCCTTCTTTTCTCATATATATATATATATGCTCTCAACGTATGGGTTGGACTCTTTAGTAGAGAAAATAATGGTTTTCACTCAGAATGAAACATTACTCTTATATATATAATAGAGTTCTCTTAGTAACCGATAGAGTGAATGTACGAAAAAAACTTATTTGCGGAGCGAGTTCGATAGCGTAAAAGTAAGATTTCTGACTGCCTATCACAGTTTCGAATATCAGCATGAAAAAATTGCCACGTCTACTCATATCGACGGGTCGTGATACGGCGAAACAGCTGTTTGTATATATATATACATATATATATATATATATATATATATATATATATATATATACGAGTAGAATACCCATCTTAAGACGGGTAATTCCGTGCACAGAAAAGGTTTGCCCCAATTTTGTCCGCTGACGGTACTGAAAATGAAAATATAATGATACTAAACTTTAGCCGTGTCTCGTTGCTTCTTTGCGATTAATGTGAGAACAGTGTTTGCGACCCGCAGTGCTTTCCCCTCTTTTCGTAAGGATGGTATCTCCACGATTCAATACAATTTAGTTGTTTACCATTTTTGTGGCCAGTGTGAGGCTGACTACGTGGGACGTACCATTCAGCGATTAGAAATCAGAATTTCCCAACACATCCCCCTCTCGATACGTAGGCATAGACAGTGGCCGAAATCCGGGCAGTTACAAGCTCATGAGTCGGCCATCGGCGACCACTTATTGGAGTGCCATTTATGCATTGAGGGATATACGGATGAGGCATTTACTGTCTTGCACAGGGCTCGCTCGAAGAATCACCTTAAGATTCTCGAAGCGGTCACCATCAACCTACGTAAACCGTCTCTGTGCAAGCAGAAAGAATATACCCACAGTTTAGAACTGATGGGTACATAATTTTTTTTTCACTCATTCGATAATCCATGATTTTATTCGCTTTTCAAACATTCTAGTCGACGTGAGATCTTGAAAATGTGTCGACTCGAAAGACGTCTCGATTTTACCACCATTTTTTCTCCTCCATTCTAATTTTTTATATTTTAACCGCTTTACTAAAGGAATAATTTAATTTTTGCTTTAGCATTATAAGCCTCTCCGTCCTTGGTAATTATGGCTACCTCGCCATTATTATTAAAATCAATTTTAAAATTTTGTACCTATAAAAACTTATTCAAATATATATATATATGGTATGCCAACATCAAAAAACCAGAGCAAGCAGAACAACCTCTATCACAAAACTGGCCAAACATTGAATATCCAGTATAGCAGCATGTCCTGGGAGCATATACCAGAAAGAACAGTTGGAAATAATTTATACACCATCACTATGACTATGCAATCCCTACAGCTACACATCTAGAAAACGGAGCTGTTAAACCTGACATCGTAATATGGGAGAAAAACGAGAAAGTAGCAACCCTAGTTGAAGTCAGTGTCCCTAATGATGCAGGACTGAACAGAGCAGAAAGGGGAAAGATTACGAAATACCAAGGTCTTATGTACGGCATGAAAAGAAAGTGGAATCTTAGGAAAATCTCCATCATACCTGTAATTATAGGAGCAACAGGACTAATGAAGTAGAATTTCAAAAGCTATCTGACGAGTATACCCGGTGAACCGAGTGCAAGAGAAATAAAAACAACTACACTTAAAGGGACGGTTAGAATCTTAAAATGATCTCTAGGCTGGAGTGTCTTAAATAGCCGGTGAATGTCTGGCATCCGGTAGGATGCGCCATCTCCAGCAAAAATAGAAAGATAAGAAAAAAATGGGATATATATATATATGTATGTATATATATATGTAAAATCAACACACGTCCAAAATACGTAGCGAGAAGACACGCAGACATACACATACACACACGTATATATATAAACACATATACATATATATATATATATATATATATGTATATGTGTTTATATATATACGTGTGTGTATGTGTATGTCTGCGTGTCTTCTCGCTACGTATTTTGGACGTGTGTTGATTTTACTAATTAGATTTGACAAAATCAAATCAACCTGTCTCTTATTAATTGTAAGAAATGCTCACTTTTCCTTCTTCTTCTACAATAAAAAAAAATTGTGATTAGTTGGTTTAAAAGAGAAAAGTCAGTCAGTAAAAAAGTCAGTAAAAAAGCGAGCAGACATTGTTTAGTTGTGAGAGCTATTCGAATTCTGAAACCGGAGTCTAATTTCTTCCTACGCTGAATCAGCTATGAAACTAATTGCGAATCTAAATGTTGCTAAAACCTAAAGAGTCAAACATGAAGCAAAAAAGACCATAATACAAAAAAAAGTAGTAATCTGCAAGCGGGCGAGCATAGGTAAGCGGGTAAAAAGTCTGCGTTCTAGTTCCCCCGTCACGGATTCTGAACACTTTTGCGGCTTAACCCAGGCATTGTGAGTGAAATTGGGTACGCGGAAACTATATCGGGCAACGTAAAACACGAGTATCCATCATGTGGCGCCTATAAGACATGGCCACGGTTGTTACATTTAAGTAAATATACTTTAATGAAGGAATTGGTATTGTTTAGTGGTTTTACGGTAGATCTTTAGATAATTATTTAGAATAAAAGTGACAAACTCTCATTCTAACATTTAATAGCTTTATTGGATCGTATTCGTTAGTACGTGAACATAAGGGAAGAGGTTAGTACGTCCATAAGTATGGACGAATGTAATAGTAAAGAAATTTCCCGTTATTATATTTCCCCAGTGGGGAAAAGAGAATTGTTCATCATATTGAATGTTTGTACACAAGCTATGGTGTGAGGACGCGTCCATATGTGTATGCAAGTAGTGTGTGTCTGTAATATCAAGTCCGCGTGTTGAGGCAGTAGCCATTTTGGCGTCTTGTCGAACCCAGGGCCAGTGGCCCGGGAAAATGTCTGTTGCGTCCCCAGAGAGGGGGGACGTGTGTTTGGCAGTGCCAAAGTAGGAAAAAGAGAGAAGTGTAGTCTCGTGCCATCGAAGTAAAAGAGAGAGGTGTCGTCTCGTGACGCCGGAAAAAAAAAGAACGGTCGGATAGCGGTCACGTGTTTATATAATTATGCTAGCCATCCGAAATTCGCCTAAAAGAAGGCCACTGATTGGTCAAGCCAAGGAGGAAGTAGTTTGCCTGAACCAATCAGCAGGCAACTAAGAAGTCATTGATATTTAAACAATATGGCGGCTTGTAGGAAACTGCTACATATCAACTTATTTGGGCGATTTTTTTCCCCAAAACATTAGAACAATGTTGGAAATATTTCTGAATTTTTTTAGATGCGGATTGATAATTTGTATAATTTTGGTTATTCGGAATACATTTCTCATCTTGAGTGATATCATCACAAAGTTTTGGCCGCTGTAGCCTCCGGCCTTCTTCATGTGTATCTATTCGAACCTCGGGAATATTTCTTTATTTAATCTGAAGGTTGAAGGTTCAATCATCGGTGCAGGCGATACGAAGAATTGCGGATTACTGAAGATTTCTCCCAGTCATGGCTGACGGAACAAGAGCATGCTACCCTCGTGGATTAAATGAAGGGTTCCGTTCGATGTTCCGTCCAGATTCCCGAGTTCGACAGAAATATTCCCGAGTTTGAAGAGATACACCTGAAGAAGACCGAAACGCTGTGATGATAACACTTGAGATAGATAAGAAATGTAGTCTGAATAACCAAAATTATACAATGTTAGAAATGATATACAATTAATTGTAAAAGATTTTTTTTACTTTACCTATTTTCATTGATTTCAGCCACTCTCCCCTTTGAGAGTATGTTGCTCGTTTTGTTCGACAAGAAACAGTACGAAAGGTTTTTTTATGAATTTTAATATATTTTAAGTGGGAATCGATACACTATTTCTGGCAGTAGTCAGTGTCATTTCATATATTTTACTTGCCATGACTACTTGACCTATACCCGGGTGAGGACCTTATCTACGCTCTTTTTCTAGCATCGCTGGGGTAGATTCATACATTTCCCCAAGGGTATTAGTGAAAGTAATTCAAAATGTCCGACGGAAGTGGAGCACGACGGCACATTGCGGCAACTTTCTACGTCAGTAACAATTGCATCTCGGCTTTTTTTTCTCTTTTGGCTGAGATGGAAATACGTAGTGATACTTTTTCCGAAAATATTAGAGCATAAATGAAGACACAAGATCCGATGAGAATTGAACTCGACATGGTCGATTCAATTGTCGCTGCTGTAGTCGTTTGGCCAATCACGCACATAGACGCACGACACAAAGTAAGAAATGAAAAATAAAAATAAATATTTTAATTAAAAAAAAAAGTAGTCGCACACAAAAACTCGAATAAAGAAAAATAAAACTATTTATAAATAAACAAAGGAACTATCGTTTATGAGATAGATATTTATTTATTTATTTATTTAATCAGTTTGAATGTCTATTTTCTATCATCTAATTGGAATATTTTGTAATATTGCTTCTTCTTGTAAAGAAAACAAAAACGAAAGTCAGCTCCCGGAACAGCATCTGTACGGAAACTAATCAACTCCAAGTGGGGAGCCACAGTACACACTCTAAGATGTACTGCATTGGCTCTGTGCTATTCCTCTGCGGAGTATGCTTGTCCCGTTTGGGAGAGATCAACACATGCCAACAACCTAGACTCAGCATTGAACAACACCTGTCGCTTGATCACTGGCTGCTTGAAGCCCACCAACCTGAACAACCTGCGTCTTCTCACTGGCATTGCCCCTTCAGATGTGAAAAGGGAAATTGCCAGCCGAATAGAGATCACAAAAGCTATCAGCGATGAACGCCATGGACGTAAATCGACGGTCCAACGACTTAAGTCAAGGAGAAGCTTTCTCAGCCACGTCGAACTCCTAACAACATCTCAGGAAGAGACCAGATTACAGCTGTGGACCAGACGGCTAAAAGATGCCCCCCCCTCATAACGACAGGGGAATCCCTGCTTCTGAGAAACTCCCTCTTGGTTCAGAGACCCCCCATGGCTCCAGTGGAAAACACTAAACCGCATGAGAACAAAAGTTGCTATGAGTAGATGGGCCTACAAAACTGACCCAAACATCTTTGAATGTGGAGTGGAAGGCCATACGATATAACACTGCTGTGTCTGCATCTTTACAGCCCAACCGGTGTAGCTTGAAAGTTCTTTCAAAGTACAACACTATTGCAATGGACTGCATAAAAATGTGGGAAACTATCATATGACCACATGACACTTCAAAGACACGCAAAGAAGAAGAAGAAGAAGAAGAAGAAGAAGAAGAAGAAGAAGAAGAAGAAAGAATTATTATTTCTGAAAATACTGGATAAAAATTACGTTTTATTTTGTTATGAAATGCATCTCCATCTTCTTCTACTAACGTTTACCCATTCACATTTCTGAAAATACTGAATAAAAATTACGTATTCTTTATGCGTCAATGAAATGCGTATCCATCTACTACTACTACTACTACTACTACTACTACTACTACTACTACTACTTTACTACTACTACTACTACTACTACTACTACTACTACTACTACTACTACTACTATGTTGAATTGCTTGTTACTTTAAGCTTCTAAAACCAAGCCCCCTCCTTTCACCACCAACGCTCGGGTCCTTGTGTTGCTCCTATCGAAAGGTTGAAAAAGCCTCTTGTTTTTAGAAGCTGTTAGTACAGACTTTCACTCGAGATGTAAAATAGAAGACGCATACTTAGCCAGTTGCTACGGTTACTTGAACTATGGCTGGATTGGTCTACTGCTCCAGATAGTACCTGATCTCTGATGCCATATTCCACGAATATAAGAGCCAGATACGCCCTAAGATTTAATATTGCTGCCATATCTGGGGAGGTGCCACATGAAATACTTTTTCCTGTCTATACAAAGTACAGAATCGACTACGAGATTCGATCTCTCCTCCTTCTTACAGTCCCTATTCCCACAGATGAGATGCTGACTATCTCCATATACTCTACCGTTATTTCCATGGAAGATGCTCGACTGTTTCAATCTTGTAGGACATTCCACAGTAAGACAAAACAATTCCCTTTTTCCCTCGATGTCCTTAGGGTCAGGTAGAACTTTTCATAGACAGATCTTTTTTTTTGCACCTCCCCTGTGAAACACATTACAACAGGAGTGCTTCCCTGCTGCTTATAACTCGGTTGTCTTGGAATCCAATACCAACAAATTCTTAATGTTGACATCCCCATCAATAATCAAACACTGTTTATACAATTGATCAATGTTTGGACTCTCATAATGTTCCTCATATTTCGGCTGATAATCATTCCGTTTCATTAACCAATTTCCTCAAGTTGCGCTTGGCCTTGATAAGTAGGGACATAACAGTTAAAAAAAACTACTACTACTATTACTACAACAACTACTAATAATAATATTAACAAATTTGCATGCATTATTTAATGAATAAAAGCACACGTTATGAATGATAATTAATTACAATTAACAAATACTTTTTCATATCTCTCTTTTATTAATCTTGCTAAAATAAACACCGAACATCTCTATCGTTTAAAATAGCAACTAAAAAAATAGAGAGAAACGCACAAAAAATGTCAGACAAGAAAATACACTGTTGTCACCCAGTGAGAATTTTAAGTCGATGTGACGTATTATGATGTTAATAGTTGGACACTGGAAATTCCACGGTACTTTCTACATAAATATGTAAAATTGACTGTCAATAATAACATTCCTTTTGAAATAATAAATGTCTGTCAGAATGAATACAATCATGAAAAGAAATGTCTCTTTCTTCTTCTCTACAAATATGTATCATTTCCTTCTCCTGCGAAAATATTTATCATTTTCTTCTATAAAAATATTTATCATTTTCTTCTGTAAAAATATTTATCATTTTCTTCTCCTGTAAAAATATTTATCATTTTCTTCTCCTGTAAAAATATTTATCATTTTCTTCTCCTGTAAAAATATTTATCATTTTCTTCTCCTGCAAAAATATTTATCATTTTCTTCTCCTGCAAAAACATTTATAATTTTCTCTTGTAAAAATATTTATCATTTTCTTCTCCTGTAAAAAATATTTATCATTTACTTCTATAAAAATATTTATCATTTTCGTTTGTAAAAATATTTATCATTTTCTTCTGTCAGAATATTTATCATTTTCTTCTGTAAATATATTTATCATTTTTTTCTGTAAGAATATTTATCATTTTCTTCTGTAAATATATTTATCATTTTCTTTTGTAAACATATTTATCATTTTCTTTTGTATAACTATTTATCATTTTGTTTTGTAAAAATATTTATCATTTTCTTTTGTATAAATATTTATCATTTTCTTTTGTAAAAATATTTATCATTTTCTTTTGTAAAAATATTTATCATTTTCTTTTGTAAAAATATTTATCATTTTCTTTTGTATAACTATTTATCATTTTCTTTTGTAAAAATATTTATCATTTTCTTCTGTAAGAATATTTATCATTTTCTTTTGTAAAAATATTTATCATTTTCTTTTGTAAAAATATTTTGAATTTTATTTTATAAAAGTATTTATCATTTTCTTTTGTAAAAATATTTATCATTTTCTTTTGTAAAAATATTTATCATTTTCTTCTGTAAGAATATTTATCATTTTCTTCTGTAAATATATTTATCATTTTCTTCTGTAAATATATTTATCATTTTCTTCTGTAAAAATATTTATAATTTTGTATTATGACCTAAATATTTTTTAAATAAATAAAACTAATAAGTCTTGTCGTTATTTATTTATTTATTTATTTATTTAAAATTGATGCAATATAATTTAAGTTTTAAATAAATATTCTGTTTTATACCGTAAAAATAATTATTAGCTAAATATTGTTACTCTTATAGCCGACGCACCATGTTTCGGTGACTTCGCGTCGTCAACGTTCGGGCAGGTCTCGGAATCACCCGAGAGTTGACGGAACTAATTACCAAGAAACATTTGCTTATAAACAGTTCGTTTTCGTCAAAATAAGAAAACAAAACAAACAAATGCTTAAAAACAGTGTTTGCGGTGTTTATGTTTACAAGAATTAAATTGACAATAAAATGTAAAAAAACATTGCAAAGAAATGGGAAAAAAACAACAACATTTGCTTAACAAATCAAACAAAATATCATTTTTAACTTTCCGATGCAGACACAAAATAACATTCTATTTAAAAAGATGGGATTAACAATGGTCTCTTTTACAACGAAGAACAAAAGGAATTAGTAACAGTTGTTTAGATATGGTTTGTTTGTTCTTTATTTGTATATATGTATTTTAGTTGATTTTCCTCGTTGTAATTTATTGGCTGCCAGTCTTCAATTAAGCGTTTGGCAGTTTTCGCCCGTCAACTTTTAGTGCTTCTGTTACCTGTCCGAACGTTGACGATACGAAGTCACGGAAGTATGGTGCGTCAGCTATAGGAGTAACAAATATTCTTCTAATAAATAAAACGAATATAATTTATTGAAATGTATTTATTTAAAATTAACCTGTTTTGGTCAACGGGACAACCTAATCTGATTTTAGAACAATTCATTTTAAAAATGCATAATGTCGAGATTGCTGACCGGACGATGCCCGTTTTTTAAGCACGTGAACTGTGATAACATACGTACTAACGTAACACATTTTAGCGTATTATTATATAGATTAAATCCTCGGTGCCACATACAACCTTCGATCTCGCAAATATATTGATGAACATTTTTATTTTTTTTATCGAAATGTTAAATGTGTTTCACATGATGAAGGCGCCGCTCTTTCGAAGAGCGATCATTCATTGTGTTTCTAATCTAAACGGTTTGTGGTGATGGGGTAGAGTCGAAGAACTAGAGAATTGGTACGTGGGGAATTATTGATTTTCAGTCGTTATCGATGCTGTTCATATCCATCATCGATTTTTAAAAGCGCCAAGCCAAAAAGGGGGAAAAAGGGCCCTAGAGAGTCTAACACGAGACCAATTGCCAATTTTAACATCACAAACATTAAAAAAAAAACGCCAATTTGTGAGTCTTATTCGACATTAAACAAGCAGCAGAGGGCGTGGCCACTGATACCGATAGCTACAAGCGAGACACCGCATTGACCGGGATGAAACAGGGACACCTACGACTTTTTGTAACGCCGCTCATAAAACAATATTACTTTTTTTGATTCTTTTTGTTTTGTTTTACATTTTACAGCATTTGGTTTTTGTTGTGAGGCGAAATAAGTTACTCGGCATTGATTGGTTAAAAAGTGACATTTATTGAAATGATTTTCGGTATATTTAGAGACTTTAAACCTTTCGAGATACACTAAGGTGTTCCGGAATAATTGAGAGACCCGTATACACCCGCTCCAAGCCCTGAACCCCATATTACCACTTTTATTCTTATTTTGTAATTTCTATAATCTTTAAGTTATAAATGAAAAAAAGAAGTAAACATCTTTATTTTTCATGGATGTCCGGCGTGAACAAAATTATTGTAACCACTTTTATCACAATAAAATATAGTTATCAAATTACTTAGGCTAATTTACTTTCAGCGTATATACGGTTACGGGGGTTATCTCTATAACCTAGAAGTAAGTACGTGAACAGACAAGGATAGAAAATAGGAAATATAACTTTATATATATATAGTTTTTTATGGTTTCTTTTTCTATCTATTGTCTATAAAATAGCTATGTTTGTTTCTGCCTTAGTTAGTTATTACGGTGACAACGCTACTAAATTGTGTGCGTCAAATCAAAAGACGCTGTTTTCAAAGAGCATTTCCTTGGTCAGTCACGCTTAATTATGAAATAGTACTCTATCAAACAGTAATTTCGTTGGTCTGTCACGCTTAATTATGAAATAGTATTTTCGTTGGTCTGTCACGCTAAAGTATCAAACAGTAATTTTTTTGTCTGTCACGCTTAAGTATAAAATAGTATTTTCGTTGGTCTGTCATGCATAAGTATGAACTTATATATTCGTTGGTCTGTCACGCTTAATTATGAAATAGTATTTTCGTTGGTCTGTCACGCTTAATTATCAAACAGTAATTTTGCTGGTCTGTCACGCTTAAGTATAAGATAGTATTTTCGTTGGTCTGTCATGCATAAGTATGAAATTATATATTCGTTGGTCTGTCACGCTTAATTATTAAATAGTATCCTTGTTTGTCTGTCACACTTACGTGTGAGATAGTATTCTCGTTGGTCTGTTACACTTAAGTATGACCTTATATATTCGTTGGTCTGTCACGCTTAAGTATCAAACAGTGATTTTGTTGGTCTGTCACGCTTAAGTATAAAATAGTATTTTCGTTGGTCTGTCATGCATAAGTATACAATAGTATTTTCGTTGGTCTTTCACGCTTGAATATGAAATAGTAATTGTGTTGGTCTGTCAGGTTTAAGTATAAAATAGTATATTTGCTGGTCTGTCAAGTTGAAGTATTACATAGTATTATCGTTGTTCTGTCACGCTTGAGTATGAAATATTATTTATTAGATGTGGTTACACATTATTCTCAGTACGTCGGTCACTCTGTCACGCTGAAGTTATAAATATCAATTTCGTCGCACAACGCGTAGATTGAATAGACATATCTATAGAAAAAAGTTCCTTTCTCTCTTTTTGAAAATAAAATTTCTGAAGAATCAATAAAAAAAGAAATCATCGGATAATTCGGTTGAATGGGCAAGGAATCATTTTTTTTATTTTTATGCAAAGAGAAATAAAAAGACGATTTCATTGCATTGGAAATATGATATAGGATTTATCATTTCTAACCCCAGTCCTTCACTTTCCCCTACCTAGGCATTTCACATTTCCCCCACCTAGGTATTTAATCTGGTAGAATGATCGATAATATATATATATATATACATATATATATATATAGTATGTTTTTGAAAGGCTGTGAGCAATGCAAATTCCGGGTAAGATGTAAGCTGGAAGGAACAAAAATAACAAATCGAATACGAAATGTGACTTACTATTTATTTTTTCTTAAAATCTTACATAACAGCAAGTGTGGTGTTAGCTGTTTGTGTGATGTCCGGATGATAATAAAAATCATTTATTTAATATTTCGGGAAAAGAAACTTCTCTTTGTCAAAAATAATAAACACCAGAGGAAAACTCCGTCTGTGCAGAGAATTTGCCAAAATGGATACCAGACGGGGTTTTCCTCTGGTGTTTATTATTTGAAACTAATGTGAACAGACATGTGGCAGCACAGTTGCCAATTTAGGATGACCCAAAAAACTTTCACTCTAATTCTCAGTAGCCCCTTACGCCTAAAGTAGAAACTTGCCTTGGTTGAGGTTAACTATGTTAAAAATAAAAATGATCTGGAATTATTAATTAATATTCATTGAGCATAAACACCAAACATTTTACTACAATATATATATATATATATATATATATATATATATATATATATATATATATACACTGATTTTTAGTTATTGCTATTACTTTTTTATTAATTAATTTATAAATTTATTTTTGTATATATAGATTTTCTGTTTAATTAATTAATTTATAAAAAATATATTTCCGTTCACAAAAAGGAGACATGGCTCATAGTCAGAGACACGTGTCCATGTCTCCCTTTTGTGCACGCAAAAAATAATTCATAGATTATTTAATATAAAATCACCCTTCTCTTATTATATATATATATATATATATATATATATATATATATTAGATCAAAGTCTACTTTTTCAGAAATTGGCGTTCAATTATGGGTCTAAAAGCGAGCCGAATCAAGACGGCAGAATTTGTACATATAAAGGACTCAATATATCTGTCAGATTTAAATAAAGGTATATAAGCTACTAAAACTTATGTATAGAATACTTATTCAAATTTTGATGAAAATCCATTACAGTATTTTAATTCTAGAAAAAAAGTCTTACATTTAAGGTGTCTGAAGAAAATTGTAAAGTAAGCGAATTTTGCTTAATTGGTATCGAATAACGATGGATCAAATTAAATAAAAGTATGAAATATTTGAGTTTTATATGAGAGTTTGTGCCCATATTATGCCGTCTAAACTCCCCTGAAAATACGGCAAAGAAACAGAATTTTGTAGAATATTTATTAATTGATGAAAGTAAATTCGTTTGAATCAACGTGGTACAACTTTGTTGGCTGGCTGGATTCTGGTGATTCTTGCAGGGGAGACCACGTAATGGTTGGCAACATCCCTAAGTGAAAATGGAATCCACTGGCTTCGAATTTGAAACATTCAGGCTGTCAGACTGTACCGTTATCCACTTGACCATCGTCACCTCCTTATTTTATGTCTAATACCTATTGTTTAAATTTAAGAAAAATCGGAGACATCTGAATTTTCACGGAGGCTGTCCTTTGTATTAAACTAAATTAAACTAAATGTAGTCAACATTAATACACCGTATGTATATCAACTGTGTTCCAAAATGAATAATGATCGGTTAATTAATTTAGGAGTAAATCCTGTACATACAAATATATAAACATATACGCACACCTAATTTTATATAAATAAAGATGTGTGTGTGTGTGTGCTTACATAGATTTTACGATATATTTTATATTGTAAAAACTAGACAAAATTATGTGCAACTGTGTACGTGTTTTGTACTCGTTAATGCGCAATCGTGTTCTCGCTTGAAAACAACCAGCAGACCCCTCTCCCTTATCTACTAAATGGAATTTCACTTGAGTGGAAAACTCATATTAATGGCGTTGCCCTTGTCTGAAAGATCCTCTGGGATTATTTGCAGACGGAATAGAATAAAGACACTCACAGACAAATCCATTAACGCGAAGAACATTTAACTTGTTCTGGCTACAAATTGTGACTATAGGCAACTGTTAGCAAGTCCATCGGTTTACCGGGGCGCCATCGCAATTTGACACTACATTACTAGAAATCGATTCGATAGCAATATGTCTACCATAATGTTGATACCGTTAATTCAAGGGAGCTGTATACAAAAAAAAAAGTTTTAGAGAAGAAAACAAAAATGAGTTTAATTTTCTTTGTCTGTAGAATCACTATTAAATACGCAACACGAAAAATAACTTTTCATTCTTTCTCTGCTCACGGGCTCTCTGTCTGTCGAACACATTGCCGCGGGACTGCCTTCCATCTGATAATAAAATTAGCATCTTCAAATCCAAAGCCAATAGATTTCTGTAATATACTGCCCGCACAACTAAGCTAACTTAACTTCATTCGATTAATACTCTTCAATCCTCTCATAATATTCTTCACATTTTAACTATCTATCATTCAATCTCAATAACTGTCATCCTCCAGTTGCCTTCGGCCTTGATAACTGGTGAACGATTCGTAACAACAACAAAAAACTATAAGTTTGCAACGTAATTCATGGCCATGTTTTCTAGTTAAATTTATATGTGTCTAACTCCTCAGTGATATTTGAAATCATAACAATATAATTCTTTCTTTTTTCAGGCTGCGTCAATTCTATCTGTACATAAGCTGTTTTAAATATCAAGTTGGAACGAATGTTGTAACCGTTATTTCTCAACGTAAATATCTAGCCATATTTCGACTTTTCTAACGTTTCAATTATATTTGTTCTATGCTGAAATCAATAATTCACTTCCTTTTGTAGGTTTCATCAATTTTATCTTTAAAAATAAATTACCCTGCCAGAACCGGAATGAATGAATTCCCCAAACAAAAGTTTTACACCAATGTTATGTACTCCTTACGCGGATTAAAAAAAATACAATAATACTAAATTTTCCTATTTTGATAAAAAAATTAATTATATCAGTTTGATTCTAGAAAATGTTTAAAATTTAAGATATCTTAAGAAGAAATTGAAATTCAGGGAATTTTACTTAATTGGTGCCTCATGACAATCGATCAAATTAAATGTAAATTTGATATATTTGAATTTTTATACGTGAAGTTTTGTCGATATTATGCACTGGTCCAAGACTATGATAAGTTGCAGAATGTTGTTTTCAAGCATGTGGCGAAGCTCTCTGGAATATGCACATTAGTAAAGTAGTCTATTCAATCTTTCGTCTTTTAGATACAAAAGCGGCGGAGGTTGAAGGGAATTCCGACGTGAACTGATGACATGGGCGTACCGAGTTCGATTTTTCCGGTTCCGTAACACCACTCTTACTATGGACGGTAACTATCTCCACCGGGTCCGTCCTGTGAGTACCTGATTCTAGATATAATTTGGTTTTCGAGACAAACAATCGGGTCAAAGGTCGTACCATGTTGATTCATACGAATTTACCTTATTATAAAGAGGTTTCTAAGAAAAGATAATTTAATCCTACAACTAAGAATCTTTTCTACCTCCTACTTTAAGGGGATGTTAACCATTAAATGATTAAAAAAATACACAGGTTTTCATAAGAAGGACAATCACATATTCTGATGTACAAATCCATTCATAATTTTGGCGACTAAAACGCACATTGATTTTACAGTGTTTGTAATTTTTTTTTAATAAAGTTTCACTTGGAATAATGACATCCTCTATATTAATACGATAAAGATATGGCTGTCGGTTTTAATCGATGCTGTTTATCTAAAGACATCATATTATAGAAACAGACCATAATGCATTAAGTCTGCTGCGCTCTAACTGAGTCAAACTTAAACGAATTCCGTATGACTTACTATTAGCATATCTCCATATATATATATATATATATATATATATATATATATATATATATATATATATATATATATATATATATATATATAGTTGCATTTCTATGACCATAGGAAAAATCAATCTAAAACCATAATTTTCATTTATTCTTCAAATTTCTTCATTTTCATATTTCGGTGAATATCTGTATTCCTTCTTTGTCTCACACACATTTTTTTTCAATTTATTTTTTTCAAATTTAAACTTTCTAAACTTTACACGCGTTTCACAACAAAGTAACGAGACATATACAGTTTATAGATCAGATTGCTGATCATCAGAGCAGTAGTTTATTTACTCGTAACAGGAAAACATATTATTCTAAAGACATAAATAGGACCGTTGTAAGTGTCTAAGAAGTATTGACAAAAGATAAATACATGCCGAAATACATAAAAAGAACTCACATTAAGAATGGTGACAGAAATTAAGCCCCCCCCCAAAAAAAAACCTACATCCGAAATCTGAAACAACTCCTCAAACAGTCACTTATGAATCAATCCTAACT
This sequence comes from Sepiola atlantica, assembly GCA_963556195.1. Taxonomy (NCBI): domain Eukaryota; kingdom Metazoa; phylum Mollusca; class Cephalopoda; order Sepiida; family Sepiolidae; genus Sepiola; species Sepiola atlantica. Next base: position 99,165,467 of record OY744529.1, read on the forward strand.
GAGTCAGCCTAATCAACTTCAAGAGTAAAGTAAATCCCTGTTAGAGGGGTTTGCCACAAAAAACTTGAAAAAAAAACAATTGATAAATTATTAATAATCCTGAAGATAAATAATACCTGTGAGAAAACTTTCAAATTCATATAGAATTTTAATATAAAAATGCGTTTGATGTATAATGCTAATTAATGTAAACAATAATCACGCAGAATTATCTTTAGTTGTGAACTTACATGACCTAAATTCTAGAAAAATAAATTGTTCAGGTATTGATATCATTATTTTATTTTTAAATGAAAATAAAATTAAAAATTATATTTGATAAAATTAATATCTGACTATTTATTTCAATTTATTTTTGTCCAATTAAATTCTCGAAAATGACGCAAAAATGTACTAGTTCTATACAACCTATCCCGAGATCAAAATACAATAAGACGTAATTCATTTGAAAAATTGAAGAGTTATTTCCCCCTAGACGATTATTTAATTCTCAATTAAAATCAATAATTAAAAAGTAAAAATTAAAAATCGAAACAAAAAACTGAAAAAGTGAGTCGAATTCAACTACATACATTTAGCGAGACGGTGGCCCCGTTAAATAGGCGAAACTCCGTGGTATTCAACTAGACTTGCATATATATATATATATATATATATATATATATATATATATATATATATATATATATGAATAAATGAAAAGATAAAAAAATCCGACGGTATAAGATTAAAGATAAAAAGCGGAACCTCTTAGAGCTAAACGTTTCGCCCAACTGTTACGTAGGCTTTATCAAGAGCGAACGAAAAATGCTAAAAAGGACAAAAGACGACTTTTGTTATTTTTCCATTTTTAATCTCATGCATACATACATACATACGTATATATATATATATATATATATATATATATAGAGAGAGAGAGAGAGAGAGAGAGACAGACATACATTGATCAACTCAGCTTTGTATAATATATATATATATATATATATATATATATATATATATATATATATATATCATGGAAGTATGTATAGCCTTTCGTAATATTGAATCAGGCACTTCGATATTATTGTTTTTATTAAACTTTGAACCACCAGAAGATTGTCAAGAAACGCTTTACACTGTTATTTCTACGAGTCCACATGGATCAATAATCAGTGTTAAATGATATTCTTCTGCAGGTTCAGGGTTCACCCCTGACTAAAACTGATTATAACTAAAAAATCACAGAAAATTGACACTTCTACTCAGTCATGGCTGGCGCAAGGAGAACGATCTAAGCCTATCAATTAAATAAAGGGTTTCGTTCGAGATTCCATATAGGTTTCCAAGGTCAACTAAATAGTCAGTAAGTTCGAATGATGCACCTGTAGAAAGTCGGAGGAAAAGTTTTGAACAAAAAAACAAACAATCAAAATGAGAATTGTAGTCTGAGCAGTTTAAATAATCCAAATAATCCAAAGTTCCAATCTTCATCACATGATATGTAATCATTCATACTACTACTACTACTACTAATACTACTACTACTACTAGTACTATCAGGTTGGAAAGAAAGTAATGTCGTATTTTTTACTTCATCACTTTTTAGCCTTCTAAGTTTTACACAGTTCGTGATTTTCTGCTGAATTGGTATCTTAATGTCTTGCTTTGCCTTTCAGATATAGTAATTAGTTTGAAAATATTAAGTTTAACGGTCTCAGCCGTCAAAAAATGGATATTAGTGAGGAGCATCTGAGACATTGCATGCGCTATGAATTTAAAAAAAGAAACTCAGCTGCAGAAACTACAAAAAATATTTGAACTGTTTATGGGATACATCTTCTGAATGATCGAAAATGTCAACGGTGGTCTGCAAAATTTTCTTCTGGAGACTTTAACCTGTACGATCGGCGACGTTCGGGAAGGCCAAACTCAATCGATAAAGACGCCGTTAAAGACGCTGTTCAAAGTGAACCAGCAGAGCATCAGCTCAACAATTCAATACAACCCACACCACAATCATTTCATGCCGTCACGAGTTATGATTTGACCGACGCTTAAGGAAATCAAAGATTGACTGTTTGCACATCTCTGCTTTCCAGGAATCATCGAGGATCATTTTTGCAAAGAATTGTGACTGGAGATGAAAAATGGGTTCTTTACAGGAATACCCAACACAAAAGAACATGGTTAGACCGAAAACAAAGTCCACAGCATATTCCAAAAACAAGGACTACACCCAAACAAGGTTATGTTCACTTTATGATAGGAAATGAGAGAACAGATTCATTATGAGTTACTAGAGCCTAATCAAACAATTATAGCAGTAAAATATTGTTCGCAGCTGGATGATCTAAGAATTGCTATATAAAAAAAAACGACCAGCATTATTCAATAGAAATCGTGTAGTGCTTCAGCATGATAACACGAAACCTCACACAGAAAAACTCACCCAGGAAAAAGTCATGAGTTTCAATTGGGAAGGTTTGCCTCATCCGCCCTATTCACCTGACATTGCTCTATCCGACTACAATTTTTTCCGGTCGTTGCAGCATAACTTAAACAATAAAATCTATGAAAATGACGACTAACTCAAAAATGACCTAAATTTGTTTTTCTCTAAAAAAACAGAGAATTTTTTTTGAAGAAAGCATCCAGAAGCCAGTTGATCGTTGGACAGAAGTCATAGAAAATGAGGGAAATTATTGTAAAGATTTAACATGCCTTAATGTGAATGTTTAAGATGAAATGTGTTGGACAAACACGGCATTACTTTCTTTCCAACCTGATAGTACTGATACTACTACCACAAGTACTTGTAGTAATACTACTACAACTACTATTACACTACCACTACTACTACTACAACAACTACTGCTACTACTACTAATAATAATACTCCTACTAGTACTACTACTAATAATTACAAAAAATACAACTAATAATAATGATAATAATAGTACTACTACTAATATTAATTAAAAAATACAACTAATAATAATAATAAAATAGTACTACTAATAATAATAATTTAAAAAAATACAACTAATAATAATAATGATAATAATAATAATAGTACTACTACTACTAATAATTAAAAAATACAACTAATAATAATCATAATAATAATAATAGTACTACTACTAATAATAATTAAAAAATACAACTAATAATAATAATAGTACTACTACTAATAATAATTAAAAAATACAACTAATAATAATCATAATAATAATAATAGTACTACTACTAATAATAATTAAAAAAATACAACTAATAATAATAATAGTACTACTACTAATAATAATTAAAAAAAATACAATAATAATAATAATAATAGTACTACTACTAATGATAATTTAAAAAATACAACTAATAATAATAATAATAATAATAATAGTACTACTACTAATAATAATTTTTAAAAATACAACTAATAATAATAATAATAATAATAATTGTATAGTAACATGATAGGGAATATGGCGACGATCGCAGGCTTATGCAAATCCAATCGGATTTAATTTGGTGATTTGCTCACTAATTAAGGTGGGAAAGATCCGGCATCGGAATATTTCTAAACACTGGGTAAAATAGCACATTGTATTCGATTAATAAACCGCTCATAAACGATATACAATTTGGCCATTAAATTAACGGGGAAGGGTTCGATTTTGCATAAAACAGACAAAATAAAAATTGCTTCCACTAACCAATGAGCGTATCCAAGAAAATCGATATCGTCACATAGATGTACTCTGCAAGATGAGTTGGATGGAAGAATAGCTTTCGACGGCATCGAACGAATTCGCCACGACATCTTCATGGCGGCTGAGGATAATCCTTCCGCCGATCAATCATTTTGGACAGAAGCCAACTCACAAGAAACACGAAGGAGGAAAAAAGAAAAGGGAGACATTTCCTCATTATCGCATTCGGACCTTCTGGAATATTTGTAAACATTTATTACTGCACACGAATGGCCTCCCGTCAATTTAATACAATCTGACGTGTATTTGTTTTCATTAGAAACGACAGACGCAAGATGGAATATATGCACACACACACGTATACACATACATACATCCCCCTCACACTGTCACGCATTATATATACATTATATATATATATATATAATCCAGGTAAAACATCCACAGGGTAGTAATCCAAAGAATTTCAACCGGGTATATAAAAAGTGCTCAATATCAAATAGAGCTTTTATATATTATTATTTTTATTTACACAGACATGTACAAATCTGCGACACTGGCATGTCGATGTTATCGATCAACAGTTATTATAAACTGAGATCTCATCAGGAAGAGCTAGAGTCCGATCTTAACATTAGATCATATTTGGAAAGAATGGAATGGGGAGAAAAAGAAGAAAAGAAATTTAAAATTTCAAAATTTGGGAAGTCACGTGGTTTAGACGGTTAAGAATCAAAATGTTAAAATCAGAATCAAAACCCAAATATAAAATATAGAATAAAATAAAAAATAAAGAATAAAAAATAAAAAATAAAGAATAAAAAATAAAAATAATTTATTTTATTTTTTATTCTTTATTTTATTCTATAGATAGATAGATAGATAGATAGATAGATAGAAGAGTGTATATATATATATATATATATATATATATATATATATATATATATAAAATTGAAATAAAAGCCAAATCAGCAATACAAGATTAATTTATTTTTTTTTTTCTTACATTAATCCTATCGATTACGGAATAAAATTCCTTCTTCAGGGGTGACCAGTATTGAGTCATTTTTTTTTTTTTTTTTTTCATCAAAAAACAAGAATAAAGAAACTTATTTCTTTGTTAATTTGACAAACGTCTTAGATGGTACGACGTAATCGCCTTGATGTTATGAAATGGCGGTAGGATTCAAAACCGGTGACGAACGAGAGATGCATTGGCACGCTGTCGAGTAATGTGTGTGTTTTTCGTTCAAGTTTTAAGTATTGCATGGAAAGTTTATAAAATTGAAATAAAAGCCAAATCAGCAATACAAGATTAATTTATTTTTTTTTTTTCTTACATTAATCCTATCGATTACGGAATAAAATTCCTTCTTCAGGGGTGACCAGTATTGAGTCATTTTTTTTTTTTTTTTTTTTTCATCAAAAAACAAGAATAAAGAAACTTATTTCTTTGTTAATTTGACAAACGTCTTAGATGGTACGACGTAATCGCCTTGATGTTATGAAATGGCGGTAGGATTCAAAACCGGTGACGAACGAGAGATGCGTTGGCACGCTGTCGAGTAATGTGTGTGTTTTTCGTTCAAGTTTTAAGTATTGCATGGAAAGTTTATAAAATTGAAATAAAAGCCAAATCAGCAATACAAGATTAATTTATTTTTTTTTTTCTTACATTAATCCTATCGATTACGGAATAAAATTCCTTCTTCAGGGGTGACCAGTATTGAGTCATTTTTTTTTTTTTTTTTTTCATCAAAAAACAAGAATAAAGAAACTTATTTCTTTGTTAATTTGACAAACGTCTTAGATGGTACGACGTAATCGCCTTGATGTTATGAAATGGCGGTAGGATTCAAAACCGGTGACGAACGAGAGATGCGTTGGCACGCTGTCGAGTAATGTGTGTGTTTTTCGTTCAAGTTTTAAGTATTGCATGGAAAGTTTATAAAATTGAAATAAAAGCCAAATCAGCAACACAAGATTAATTAATTTTTTTTTTCTTACATTAATCCTATCGATTACGGAATAAAATTCCTTCTTCAGGGGTGACCAGTATTGAGTCATTTTTTTTTTTTTTTTTTTCATCAAAAAACAAGAATAAAGAAACTTATTTCTTTGTTAATTTGACAAACGTCTTAGATGGTACGACGTAATCGCCTTGATGTTATGAAATGGCGGTAGGATTCAAAACCGGTG
>OY744529.1:99176360-99191360 GCA_963556195.1 Sepiola atlantica
ACACACTGCCACCTGAAACCAGAAGGGTAACCCGACGGTTTAAGAACCTCACGAAGAAGATTTACAAACGAGAAAGTTTCGTGACGTTCTACAACGCTTGCTTGGATATATATATATATATATATATATATATATATATATATATATATATATATATATATATATATATATATATATATATATATATATATATTAGTAATAATAGCAATAATAATAATGAGACTAGTAGTAATATTGGAATTCTGCACCTTCTATGAATCACTTATATCAACCGTATTCATTATTACTCGTAATATTAATTATAAATGTCACTGCGCTATCGAACACTCTGCATGTCGAGGGTGTTTATACTAAATTTGGTACAATTATGACCAATAGTTTTAGATATTATTGCTGTTGTTTCTGGTATTAGAAGCAACAGTAATTGTAACAGCAGTACAAGTAACATTTATCTTCAGCTGTCACATCCAACGACTCGAGGGTGCTTCATGTCAAATTTAATACAATTATGTCGAGTAGATTTCTAGCTTATAAGTATCCAACAGGAAAATTAAAAGACGGACCGATATACAAAAAAAAGTGATAATAATTCTTAATTTTTATTCTCTACTAATCGCGCAGGTTTTGCCCCGGAAAATGTCGACAGAAATAAATCATCTGAAGTAAACACTTACGCTTCCTCCTCTCATTTGCTCTTTTTTATATGGATGTTATCCGGCTAAGCTCGAGATTGAATTTTCTGCTTGAATTTCCATGTCACACAAAATTCTATGTCTTTCCTGGCTTCGGGTTGTATCTGAACTATTTGTCTCCAGTTTTAAAGAACAAGCGTTTGCAGAGTTACCGGTGGACTCCACTTAGAACGTAGTAATGTCTGTTTTTTTTGTATTTTGAGGGTTAGCCTGTTGCATTCACTTCTCCTTGGCCTTTTTGCTAAGATCAGTGTGTAGTATCTGTTCCGATGGATGCTACACTCTGTAAACCGGCACCTTCTTGGTTTTCGGGCCTTGATTCCATCGATCTGTGTAGTTCTAGGAGGTCCATCCTCCCAGGCTTTACTTTCTCTTTGAGAAGGGGTTAGTTTATTGCTAATTGTCTGAGTCGCCATGTTATATATATATATATATATATATATATATATATATATATATATATATATATAGTCTAAAGAAGCTTTGAGTTATTTTAAACAAAAAGACAAAAAAAGAAGGAAAATGCAGTTTAAATTCCCACAGAAACTAACTAAATCCAAAATAGTGCGGACTTAACAGTCGTTGGAAAATTCATAAAAAAATAAAATATATAATAGTATGTAACTAAAATAAAAAGGGGGATTAAGTATCTAACAGTGAAACAAAAACAGGAGACCTTAACGTAAGCATCTAATATTAACACGGGGATCATCAGCTGTTTACCATGAAACTGTTTCGGAGATTTAAATATATATAGATGAGGTTAATACAACAAAAGATATAAGAGGCAACTAATATCTTTAATTAGTGAAACATCCGGATAAAACTTAAGCTCAATATACTGGATAGAGCATTAATAGCAATAGATAAAGTGAAATAATAAAATAAGGTGCGAATCAAATTTTATTAGAATTACATGTTCAAGCAAAGTACTTTAAAGTCTTAACTCATGAGTTTTCAAAGAAAATCTTCTCCTCAGAGGACCATTACCGCAATGACATTACTGCAGGTAATAAAATTAAACTTTGAAAATTGAATTCTAATAAAATTTGATTCGCATCTTATTTTATCATTTTGCTTTATCTAGTGCTATATATATATATATATATATATATATATATATATATATATATAGTCATCCACATACAGCCTGTTTCGCTGTTTCACAGCTCATCAATGCGGCTATATATTCTGTTGATAAGGATCTATCTACATGTATCTATCGATCAATCTATGTTTTAAAATCTGTAGTAGTGTTACATTATGCATAAAGAGGACACGGGTCTTTTTGTTCGCCAATTCGATGAACTGGGTTACAAGAGGCGACGAACAGCAAAGACTGTTACCATGGTGAAACGATAAAAGATGGCTGACCACCAATAGGAAGTATATTGCGATGCGATCGATATACTTATAATTTGTTCGCATTAGAAATCAGCTTTTTTGAGCGGGAAAAATCTTCTGTGTTCGAAAAGAACACCTTTTTGATATTCACGTTTTTACACCAATGTTCTATTCAAGTGTATATTTTCATTTGTCTTAAAAGATCTCAACTTCGCTCACTTATCAATACTTATACTGACGCGACGTGTCCGTGTGTATGGGCGTCTTTTTGTCCGCCTGATCAGTACTAAACGTGATGTAACAGGTGTCAGTGAAGGGCAAATTAGAAAGCAGTGGTGGGAGAAGTGGGATAGTGGGAGGGTGCATTAAACACAGACACCCAAATAAACTAAAGGATGCAAGTTCAATCCACAGAGAGCGCAGTGCATTACTGAACAAAATGCTGTGTTATCTATAACACATGATAAAATACGAAAGCATCTTATGTAAATCGAGATCTTGTCCGTCCGTCCGTCCGTCACACTTTTTAAACGTAATAAATACATTGTGGAATTTATCTTATTTCAATATATCAGAGATCTTAACTATTTTCAAAGATGGAGAATATTGCATTAATAGTAAATGATACATTCCACACAACAAACGCAGATTCCGTGACTGGAAATCGAAACCGACACCTTAAGATCTTAAGGTCTGAGATTCTACCAAATAACCTATTTGAACTTTCTTATAAATAGATCTTAAAATATTACATTTACAAAATAATTATAACTTTGACATGACGTCATATTTAATTTACTAGAATTAATAGGACCGTAAGGCATATTTAATTTTAGTATAATAAACATTTTAAAAAATGTATTGGAATTATATTTTCAAATATTTGCTTTTTAGTTCATTACATTTTTTTAAATATTCCATCCGGTGATTAGCGTTCTCTATAAAATACTAAAACTTTGCGAAGCTTGCATGTTTGACAATTGGAATGGGAGATAATCTTCATGTTTAAACCATACGTTGAGAATCAGACACTAAAAAACACAATGGATTCCGTTTATGTTATGTCATCTCTCTAGTATATTCATTCATGTCATCCCTTCGAGCCGAATGCATGAAGAACAGTTTGACATGTCAAGTGTTACCAGTCGAGGTCAGATGCCGTGGTTTATTGGACGGTCAACCATTTCCTTCTCATGCAGAATATACATGACTGGCTGGTCGCTTAAGGCAGCCATTGTACATATCAGTCTGTAACTGGACAGGATTCAAGCTGGGTCCTGTGTCTGGTCAGAGACATTCTGATCAAATAAATAAAATATTATGAAATCTCGTGAACGTTCTCAGGTGAACGAGAAGATCACTTTAACAAATGTTTTATCAACGGAAAAGACGAGACGAAAGCAAATAATATAATGTCCGGTGGCGAAATCTTCCGATGGCGCCAAGGGTGACAGTATAGCCATAACCAATGAAACTGTTAGAACCCATGGCTGGCGGCTAGAGAAGACAGGGTATAGAACGTGCAAAGAGAGATGACCTCTGGAAAAGAGGCGGGTTAGGGTAAAGGTTAGGGTTAGAATTTTTGGGTAACGTTCTGGAAAGGCAGAAATTGAACACATACCGACAAGCTCAAATACCGAAAAAAATATATACGATGTCTATCCGTAACTGAAATTACGCCACACTTTTCAAATATATCAAGTCATATGTTAACAGATATTTGTCTAAAATATTGAGAATGGTACTTCTACTATCTGTGAAAAATGTAATATTGAATTATAATATAGGGTGGGCAAAAATAAGGGTCCTATTTTTAAAAATTCATAACTTTTTTATTTATTGATTTTTTTAAATATTTTTTTAGAATAAGTAAAGGACCCCTTCCGAAGCAAGCATGAGCCGTATTAGCCCTAAGGAACGTACCCTCATTTAGAAAACATTATTTTTGCTTAAAAAACTCAAAACAGTGTAAAAAACAATACTTTAGTTTTTGTAAGTTTTAAGAAGTGTTTTTCGGCTAAAATTTGTTTTGTTTATTTCAAAAAATCTCGGAAGGGTCAGTCTACACACACATAAAGTTTGGTGAGTTTAACTTTTATTTTGTGGAAGTTATTCAAATTCAAGTTATTCAAATTTAAAGATAGGACCCTTATTTTGGCCCACCCTGTATATATATATATAATATATATATATATATATATAATATATATATATATATATATATATATATATATATATATATATATATATATATATATATATAATATATAATATATTTTAATATATCTCAATAATATGTACTATTACAAATATGAACTAAAATTTTAATACATTTTTATATCATTTCAAAATTTAGATTATCGAGAAATTTACTGTGTATTTATTTACCATAACCTAAACGGTGGTCCAGTGTGCTACCTGAGGGATACACTTGGCTCGACGGGTTGTGTTGAAGTCCTGTCATGAACCATTGCACCGCTTTCAATGGAGATGTTGGAAACCTATTGGTAGCCTACCTGTGATTATCCGATTTAAAAATAGAACTGTAACTTATATTAGGTCACATTTTTCAAATATTTAACGTAATATTTTCAAAGATCAGTCATTCTGAAACTTGGAAAATGATTGTATTGCCAGTGTACTCGTTTGCTTTTAGATTAATATTTTTATTGCAAAATTATGACGGTTTATTCATTACTGTCGATTACACAATTAATTTGTTATCACAAACGATTGTGTTATTTTCACACTATTTAAAGATAGGTATGTGCATACCTTTCTATATTTTTATCTGGAGGATTCACTAATAATTAACTGATCATAATGAATTTTGAAACACAGCTTATAGGCGTAATGTTTTGTAAGGTTTGCTATATTTAGTTTAATTTAGTTTTTTTTGCAAAGGGGGCAAAGAGAGGGTAGAAATGTTCGTGAAAATTTAGATACCTCCAACATTTGTGAAATTTGAACAATAGGTAGAAGACATCAATTTATAAATATTCTCCTAATTTCAGTTTCTTTGGGATATTTTAAAGGGGTTTTCGGGGGTATACCATTGACACAATTTCCCATTTGAATATTCAAATATTTCAGATTTGCATTGCATTTGATACAACTTGCAAACCCCGATCTCTCAATATTTGGTGAAATAGAGCTGAGTATATACATGAATTTGATACGATTTAAATTATTTTCAAATTTTATTCCAAATAAAAATGACGCCTAAAGTTATTAAAGTTGTTTACAGCTGTTTAAATACGATATTTATTTTATGTAGTACTAGCAGGGCTACCCAGCTTTGCCCAGAGACATAAAAATAAAATAGAAGAAATGAAGTAGTGTGTGTAAATCTTTATAACAAAACTTTAATCTCCATCTCTTTCTCTCTCTCAAGTGGTCTCTTTATATTTCTTTCTTTCCCTCCCCTCCATTTTCCCTCCCTCTCCCCAACTCTATCTTTCTCCTCTACCCACTCTATTCCTTTCTCTTATTTTAATGCTCAATGTTTAATTTCTTGCCCCCCCTCAATTTTAACTTATTAAGAAGGTACGTAATACTAATGAAGTTCAATATCTATCAAAACAAAATGTGTATCATATAGATAGATCTATGGAGAACTTCCTCGGTAAGATGTTAAATTAGTTTCACATCAAATTGCATATTTATAACCCAGAAGGCAGAGAAGTTATCCAGGTGATTTATAATTAAAGAAACTGTCAGCCATTCGTTTTGGGGGCAAAATGGGCACTACTGTTATATACCTTATCAAGGGAGATAAATAAGATATACAAAGTAAAACTGGCCTTGTGCCTAACCTCCTGGAGAGGAGGTAAATAAATACTCTCATCTATCTTTCTTAGGCGTCATTCCATTTACAACCCCCCCTAAAAGTACCGCAGCTTTGTGCTTCTCTGCATATCTACACATACTCTCTCTCACACATATTTGTACAAATTTGTCGATATTATTTTCCTATATTTTTTGTCATTATATTTCAAATCTCACTTGCAGGGCTCTACATTTGCGTGTATCTGCACGCCCACCAATATTCACACACAACACAAACGCACACATATCTAGATTCATATAGCGCATGCACACACGCATACACACACATGTATATATATACATACAGACAAATATATATTTACAGATACCTGTGTATATCTATTTATTTTGCGTTATTATAATTTTACTTCAATTTTACTAATATTAATGGTTCTTGCTTCGTAAAATGTTGTAGATGTATACATATATATGCGTCTACATATGTGTGTATGTGTTTAAATACACATATATATGTATGCGTGTATGTGTGATTTTATGTGTGTATATATGTGCACAAATGGATAGATGTATGTACATATGCGTATATATATGTGTGTCTGGGTGTATATATATGTATCTGTTTTTTTTTCATTTTACTTCAGTGTAAAGTCTCAGTAATCAAGTGTCTTTTTCCTGAGGTTAGGGTTTAGGGTTAAGGTTAGGGTTAGGGTTAGGATTACCACTTAATCTCTATATGAGATACATAGATATCCGACTGTCGAACTAAAGTATTCTTTTACCTCTGAAACGTTTAGTTAGTAGAGTTAGTCTTACCGTATTCCTGGACAAGAATTCATCTTGTCTGGTGGAGTATCCAGCTAAGTGCTGTTACTTGAGGTAGCATCACTAGGAGCAGATGCACCATTCCTTGTATGAGATTAGAAATAGAATGACAAAAAATATGATATCTAAAAGATTGTAATTAAGTGTGTGTGTGTATTGAGGGTATGTATATATGTAGACACGCACCTAGCTGCGGTACTTTGACTGAGATTGCTAATGGAATAACACAGAAAGAAAGATAGAGGAAAATAATACTTTTAAAATCCATTTTCAAATTCCCTTATTTTAAATCTTATTTATCTCAACTTTGCCCCCAAACTGACCACTAGCAGTTTTTTAATCACAAATCCTCTGGTTAAAAAATATGCATATTGATGTGGAAATAATTTCACATCTTACCGACGTATTTCACACTGAATATATTCTTGTGACTTTCTGTTTGTGATTAAACATTTTTTTCGGACATTGTTGTTTTTTCTGAGCACATTCGAAATGCCATTGAAGTCGGTGTTTAAAAAAATGTTATGTTGCATTGTATGATTTAAAATAAATACTGTCTTGAATCAACTGTGAACAACTTTAATACATGTGCGTATATTATTTATTTGAAATATGATTTGAAAGTAATTTATATCGTCAAAAATACACATTCTGCAATATTACCTTTTAACGCCCACCATGTTTAACTACAATGAAGAGCCATGATACGGCGATAAAATAATGCATGTTTATTACTATACACGCACACACACACATACACATACACACACACACACACACACATATATATATATACATATATATATATATATATATATATATATATATATATATATATATATATTAATTGAATGATATAATAAAATGAGAAATTAATCAGATTTAATTAAAGTCCAAAAACAAGGACTGATATTGCGTCTTTAACTCATGAGTTTTCAAGACAAATCTTCTCCTCAGAGGACCATTACCGCAATGACATTACTGCAGGTAATAAAATTAAGCTCTGATAATATATAGAAATATATAAAAAATACATAAAAGTATATGAAACATCAAATATATCTGATTAATTTCTTATTTTATTATGTCATTCAATTAATATTATTGCTCTTTACACTATATTGAGCTTTGTTTTTATATTGATAGTCTACTGGTTAAATATATTATTTATATCTTTAAATTATTATCTTACCATATGTATATGTATATATTTATATATATATATATATATATATATATATATATATATATATATATATATATATATATATATATATTAGTGTGTGTGTTTTTGTCTATGCTATAGTTGAATGACGGAAACGTCATAAATAGTTAAGCAAGCCTCAATGTCGTTTCTATGAGTCCACTCTTGCGGCACCTGTTGAACCACTATAATTATTTGCATTTGCATAAATAGATCAATGGCCATCATTTGTTAATACTATTATCGTATATGTATTCGGAAATTAGGTCAAAAAAATCGTATCATCAATGGAAATATCAACGACAAAAAAGGCATAGATTTAACATTAACACAAATGAACCAAACACATAAAAAAGCAAAGCTGACACGTTTACACAGGTTAAAGATCGGGTTCACGGTACGAATACACGTTCTAATACACAAGCGCCTGTCCACGTTGGCCTTTCACATGCAACCTATGTCAGAGTTATTTACCTTTCCCAAACTGCAACATGGTTAGGCACGCCGTCAGTTTAACGAGGGCAAGACACCATCTTACTTAAACTACGGGCACTCAGGATCGGTGGAAAATTTCTCTTCTGAAAGAAGAAGAAATGCCAGGGGCGATGTCCTAATAGGATCACATAGAACCATACCTCATTCATATTCAAGTGTCGGGCCTCTGTGCAACAAAGCTCCCTGTGATATGTCATATGTAAGCGGTGATATTGACTCACATGGGTAAAACGTATATGGAACGAAAAAGTGAAGTTATTGGAAGTAGGAAATACGTGAGTTAGAGTTAGGGTTAGGGTTAGGAAGTGAAGTTATTGGAAGTAGTAAATACGTGGGTCAGCCAGTTTTTTTTAGAATGTATGCGTTGGAAAATAGCAGTGATCATTCAACTTCACCTCAGTACACATTTAATCAGGTCCGTATTTCAGTCGATTTCTGTCAATTGAGACTTTTGAGATTTTAACATTTCGATTCGTTTTCCGAAAATACCGAAATGGATTAAATCTCGAATGTACGAATGTTACTTTTGCAAGAATTTCTTAGTTTAATCTGAAAACAATGTGCCTTCTTAAAAAATGAATTAAAAATGTAAAACACAAAAACAGGTCGTTCATTTTTAGAGCAATATGTTTAAAGGACCAATTATTGATAAAATATGCAATGCATGCATACCTGCATACCTGTATACATAAATATATACATACATACATACATATATACATACATACATAAATATATACATACATACATACATACATACATACATAATAAATATATACATACATACATACATAAATATATACATACATACATCAATATATACATACATACACACAAACATAAATATATACACACATACATAATACTTTCTCGGCCTTTTGGCCAAGATCAAACTGTAGTATATGTTCCGATGGATACTACACCCCATAGACCAGTATCGTCTTGGTCTTCGGGCCTTGATTCCGCCGGTATGTGTGTTTGTCCTGTGCAGTTCTAAGGGGTCAACCCTCCCAGGCTTTGTCTTCTCACCCTTTGAGTAGGTGTTAGGTTATTGGTAATTGCCCGAGGTGCCCCTACCGGGCAATGCCGACGGGGCTGCTCAGACATTTTTGAGGGTCACAGGTGCGCTTCATCTAGGGTGCAACTCATTAAATCCCACTTTCCGACCTTGTGTCATATTTTAAATTGTGTGAGGTACATACATACATACATACATACATACATACATACATACATACATACAGCGATAATGCATAGCAACTCGTATAAATATTAGAGTAACTTAGGACAAAAAAAAATATGAACCTTAAAACACTTATACAAATCACGTGCTGCATTCACGTTCTCATATTTGATAGTGGGAAACAACAGCTAACCCATTTGGCCCGGCTGTAACAACAAAAGCCGGTAGGAAAAAAATACAAATCCGATGACATCAGGATATATTACACACCGATGGTGCCAAGATTTTGGCGAAATATCTGTATCACTTTAAACTAACAAAAAAAATGCTAGTTTATAATTAAAAAAATAAAAAAAAATCGGTTTCGATTTATTATTTTTCTTTTTTATACAAAAAATTGATATCGCATCTTTATGTTTCAAAAGGTATTTATTTTACCTATTCCTTCTTAAATTTAACAATAGATGCTTTTTAATAAAAAAATATGAACCTTAAAACACTTATATATATATATATATATATATATATATATATATATATATATATATATATATATATATATATATATTATACGTACATAAAGGGCGACTAATAATGCAATTTTCTACATCTTAATCACTTAGGAAGTGAGACGATCGAAATAATAGTAAGAAAAATAACAACGAACGCTACAATCACCAATAAAAATAATTACATGAAAATACATTAAATATTTAGGTGATAAAAATCGTACATATTTCTAGACGGAGCGTCTTTGTCCAGTGGTAAAACGCTGGACTATAGACATCAATATCGAAGGTTCGATCTTTGTCTAAGTTAGCCATGCTGATAACGGTTGTGAGCCATAACCACGTGTCCATGGATTACTTTTATGTACGTATAAAGTAAATAAAATATATATATTAACGAGAAATATGTCCTATGAAGTTAAGGGCGACTAATACTGCAATTTTCTGCATCTTAATCACTTAGGAAAGTGAGACAATCGAAATAATAGTAAGCAAAATAACAACGAACGCTGCAATCACCATAAAAATATATATATACATATATATTTATATATTTTTAAACTTGAAAATGGATGATATTATAAACGATTCATATCAACTTTCTGACGTCATTCGTATTTTATGACGTAATCCAAGATGCACAGTGAAAATACTGTGTAAAATATATACATATACACACATACAAGATCCATAAAGCTTTATTAGTATACTAGACGATCATCACTTCAAGCCCTTTTCTTTCATGGATGACGTCATTCTTTTATGACATCATTCACTGTGCACTGATACGAACAAGACAGATAATAATCATTTTCTTTGGAAACAGATATAAACAGAGGCTGAAGAGAGTCCGGTAAAGAAGCCTTTTATAGTTTTCCTTTGTACGGATTTGAAACAGACGGTACCGATGTCCTTATCTTCTGTAATATAAAAATAATCATTATATATATATATATATATATATATATATATATATATATATATATATATATATATATATATATATATACTAGCAGAGCTACCCGGTGTTGTCCAGGTTAGAGTGTCGGATAGCACCATATGCAACATCATGGTAAAGAGTTAACTTTAACAGCAACCTTGATGCTGTCGGCTAGATATCTTACTCACCGAGCTATTGAGATATATGTTAATACTCTTAAACTAACGCTAATAAATAGATTACTTTCATTGTATAATATGTTTGAAAATTGTCATTAGCTTCTTTAAGGGACAGCCAGAGACACCACAATACTTCCATTATGTTCACATGCAAATTGTACATGTGAATACAATTATATTGAAAGTACACTTCCTAGTATGTCTTCATTTTTCGGGACAGACATGCACAGACAGAGAGGTATTCTTCTTCATTATATATGTATATATATATATATATATATATTTCATTTAAATCAAAGGGATAACAGTTTTTAGTGGAGGAGTTGTACCACCAGGGACCATCTTAATATTATAAAAATCATTCTGAAATTTTGGGAATAAACATCATTTTTGGTCATTTCTATATTGTTTACCTTTTATTTGAATCAAAGGGAAACCATTATTCAGTGGGGTGGGGAGTGGTAGTGAGATGCACCGGGACTCTCTTAATAGACATAATTTTTGGTCATTTACCTATGGTTTAAACTTCATTTAAATCTAAGGGAAGACAGTTTTCAGTGTGGATGTCGTGGCCCCCGGCGACCCCCAGCGTTGAAATGATATATTTCTTATATAGCTTATGACCTTCACTGAGAGGTCAGTAGTCCACATGCGAGTTCTCAAGCAATTCTGTCCAGCGGTTTTGGTGAACATAAAACACAAAGATCAGGCTGACACACACACACACGGACAGTGTTACACAATTTAATTATGTGTTAGTGTAAGTGGGTGTGTACATATGTATTGAAGTGTATTTTTCTATAGAGTATATAGTAGCATGTGATATGTATGCAAAGAAAATCTAAAAAAACTGCTGAAATACCAAATGAAAAATAGCAAATGTCTTCAGTACGTTACAATCTATTGCAATGCATTTGAAATGATAGACGGTTGTCAATTTATTTGTAAAGTTTGTGAATATTCATAATAAACATTTTTATAGATGCATATTTTAAGTTTTTTCCACAATTGAATGATCATTCCTTCAATGTAAGGTTTTCAATGGAATACGGTTGATAATAGAAATCACTAGAAAATGGTGAGGGGATAAATATTATAGAGAAAAATACACATCTAAATAGAATAAGTTTATATATATATATATATATATATATATATATATATATATATATATATATATATATGTATATATATATATATATGTATATATATATATATACATATATATAGATGTATATATATATATATATGTATATATATATATATGTATATATATATATATGTATATACATGCGTATACCTATGAGATAAAGTAAAGTTAATTTCCCATGTACCTTTAGATATGATAGCTTAATAACCAACTCCTTTATATGCTAATTTTTTCCGTCATCCCATTAGGCTAAGTCGTCATTCGTATTTAAAAAAAAATGCGTTCCTTTCGTTTTCTTTACAACGTTTTTTTTATATTTTCTCCGGCTGAACTGTTTATTTAAAAAAAAAAAAAACCTTCCAAAATGTATGGAGTTGCTATTTTTACTCACTTCTTAATATCTACTCCTACCTCCACCAGTAACACTGTGGCGTAATTGTTCATGGTATAATAATGTCGTGAACACCGTTTGTGTTTTCTTTTTTATGCTACATTTTCTCTATTATCTACTACACATTTTCAATCGAAAACATAACTGCTCCCAAATTTATCGAGTATAAGAATAGCGGTTTCGTAATTTTAACATACGCACTTCATTATAAAAACTTATACCTATTTTCTTTCGTTTTACGTTCGTCCTGCATTTTGAACATAATACGATTAATGTAAAAAACAAATACTAACATTACCGAGGCACTCCACAGGAATTAAGCTAATTCAAATTACTTTTTCAGAACTCGGAATTTATTCGCGAACAGCAGATTAGACTCCAGGTTCAAACACATTCTTTTATTTATTTACTAGTTAGTGTTAACTTACTGTGCCTGAAAAATAAAATAAGAAAAGTTTTGACTATAATTCAACCGAACCGAATTTCGTGCAACCCACTTTCTGCCTTTTTCTCCAAACGTTTTTACTGTCTTTCACATTCCAACAAAATTTCGTGCAACCCACTTTCTGCCTTTCTCTCTCCAATCCAAAATCGCTTCTCGCCTTCACAGCTTTTCTCTTGATTTATCTCACCTAATATCCACATATGCAAATCACATAAACACCTGCACCTATGAAGAGAAGCACTTTTTAAATTTGCATACGACATGCAAAGCACTTATTTCTTTTTCCTGATGGTGCGTGTTCCCCCATTATTGTCACAGTTAGTTTATTTAATTTCCGGTAAGGTAAGATTTGGATGACATTCGAAAAATAACGCATTCTTCAATAGTTTCTTTTTTAATTTGCTTCATGTGTATTTAATAGCGAAATGTACAAAACTAATAATATTTTCGGTTACTCAACTAAGTAATAACACTGTCGTCGTCTTGATTAAACAAAAAAACAAATCGATGACTATTCAACTTCGTCAAAAAAACAAATATAGATTTACTATCTGCATAAAAAAACAGCTTCAACGTAACATGTGGTTGTTTTTTTACAAACTTATTTAGGATTTAAGTCAAACAAGGCGGAAACAAACAAACAAACAAACAAAAAATGCACTCACACAATGAATTCAGAATTTACAATGGAGGACGAGTTTCGCATAAAACTTTAACGTAACATTTACAAAATATTCCACAATAAATAAATATAAACATTATTATGCTTTCTGGTCGTATTCTTCAGAAAAAAACAAATCGGTGACTATTTTACTTCAGCAACAAAACAAATACAATAATATTTTCGGTGACTGAACTAGGAAATAATACTGTCGCTGTATATCTTAGCCGGAATTTCTTGAATAAACAAAAATACAAATCATCGTTTATTCTACATCACCAACAATATTATAGAATAACTGTCAACGAAAAGAACAAACAAATACATCTGTTTTTTTTATATATAGCGGGAGGGGGGGAGGGGTAGTTTCGCATATACCTTTAGCGAAATATGTTGCTGTTTATTTATTTTTTAATACTTACGAAGTAATCCAGAAAACATAAATACTAACTCGAAGATCAACTGTATAATTACCAGCAAGAAGACCAGACGTTGCTCGGGATTTGATGAGAATCAATGTAGATTCTTTAACCTTTCGTTGTATAGGGAAAACACACAAATACAAATAGACATTAAGTTATATATATATATATATATATATATATATATATATAGCTATATATATATATATATATAGAGAGAGATAGATAGATAGATAGATAGATAGATAGATAGATAGATAGATAGATAGATAGATAGATAGATAGATTAACAATATCTGTAGTTTAATGTTCAGGTCTAAAATTCTTGATTAAATATATTTCCCGGGCAATCCCGCTAGTTATATACATATTAGCCTGACGATTCTCTCAGAGATGAAACACGGGCGCGTCTGTATAGCTTAGTTGCTATAAATATATTTTCATAATTTTCTGTCTAGCTTTACTCACGTATTGAACACTGTTGGAGTAAATACTGAAAATCGATACATTGTATTTCTCTGTATATAATACTATATGTGGATACATGATATAATATATATACACACACACATATATATATATATATATATATATATATATATATATATATATGCTTATATATATGCTTATATATCTATTTATTTGATTAATAATCCAATTAATCGATCATGATACCTTTTGGATCACAGCTCTGCAACGGGGTTTACATGTAGGCTATATTTTTTTTGATTTATTTTAATGAAAAGTGGATAAACATGGAAGTAGAACCGATTC
>OY744529.1:99193860-99228860 GCA_963556195.1 Sepiola atlantica
ACGTTAGTTTTAAGTCTGTATATGGAAGTGTAGCTATCCTCCCACATACATCGCCTAGATTTTTCAAATCGTCACCCATCTGGTACCGACCATGCTAAATCCTAGTGCTTTAACGAGATATATCGTATATAGGCGGAGATATCACATTTATATTATACATCATTAAATGTTTTTATATTGAGCTTTCATCTGCAATTTATATGTTCCTCCTTGAAAAGTCTGATGCTAGAGCCATGACATGAGAGTGCTTTATCGACAATGTAGATAATCCAATAATTGACTGGCAACCATTTCATGTGAAAGATTGACCCTGACAACATGGGTAAAAATGCAAGATTTATTGGTTTATCATGAAAACTGACCGAGTTTGTGTTTTACAACGTAATGGAATCATGTCTCATTGTGTTTTATTTATTTATCCTGATGTTTCCGAATTGAGGAAGCACCATTTTTCAAGAAGGCGTTTTCGAATCATTGCTGGCGAGATTGATTCTACTCTTGTTGTTCATTATTATTTGAAGACTCCTGTCATTGCCGTATCAATTATTAGTCAAGAGCAGCAAATGTCTTCTTTCCCCGAAACTCTTACATATCTCTTGTGCTGTGGAGATATTTCGGGGTCGAACCAAATGTGATATGATCGTGGCGAATTGCTCTGTTAATAGCTGTGTGTGAAGATCCTCAAAATAGCCTACCGATCCATCCACTGCCGAAAACACATCTTGAAGTCTGGCTTTTGAAATGGTGTTCATCTCCGCAGTTGCGTTAGATTCAGCAGGTGTTTGGAGAAGATGCGATGGATGTAACACAAATTAAAGGAGTGGTTCAATCAATTCAAAAATGGCCGCACATCAGCGGAGAGTGGCCAGCGTCCTGGCAGGCCCCAAACTGCTCGGAGTGCAGCTGTTGTTGAGATGGTGCGAAAATAGAGATAATGCGGAACGCGAAGGCGGAGATGAACACCATTCCAAAAAGAAGACTTCCATGGGTGTTTAGACAGGCCTCGAATCCTAATCATTTTGACATCCGAATCATTGTGATAATAACTGTGTTATTAAATATTAAAACCAAATGAAAATCTAGCTATCAATGGTTCCAGTATGTTCTGAAATTGAAGTCCTTTTATAACCGGAACAAAAGGTTATGGGACATTTAGTGATATCGACAGAATCGTCCTGGTTCTTTTAAGGTCAGTTGTTTAAGCGCTGCGCCCATCTAAGTATTAGCAAGCAAACCTTTTTTAAATATTACATTCTCACTTATATATATATCTATATCTATATATATATATATATACAATATTAATTTTAAATAAATAATATTAAATTATTTTTATCTACATACGCTAGCGTTTCAAGCTTTCGCTCTCATCATCAGTACAAAAATGATAATCTCAGAAGGTCGCACGGTTCGCACCCCTGCCACAGAATCAACCTAGACTCAGTAAGCAAGCGCCTGTAACCATGTGTATATATATATATATATATATATATATATATATATATATATATATATATATATATATATATATATATATTGACAATGTTTATATAAAGCATTGAGGTGTCACTTACTAACAGCACCCACCCCGTCGTCAAGTGGTTAACATCGCTGACTATCAACTAGATATAGTAGGTTCTATCCCGACTTGGACTGGGTGCTAGTCTATCCAAACCTTCTGTTGATGAACATTATCTCCCAAGAATGCTAAAACACTCTCGCCCTGGAACACCTCAGCAATACATCCCTTTACACACCCGATAACATCATCTCAGCTACCCACATACAAACCTCTATCAACAACGCTTGGTCCCAAATTTGCTCCAGACGTAATCTCCCCAAGGCTTATAGGCTCAATCTCACCACTAGGAACAGCAGACTCCCCACCTTTTACCATCTCATTAAAACCCACAAAACCAGCAGCCACTTACAGATCAGACCTATAGTCTCCAGTACTGAGGGACCTCTTTACAAGATCACCTGGCCTCTCTCCCACTTACTTAAACCGCTACTCCCCACTTTCCCGGCACATGTCAGCAGCTCTGACCAGGTATTAGATGGACTCTACTTACTCC
This sequence comes from Sepiola atlantica, assembly GCA_963556195.1. NCBI lineage: Eukaryota > Metazoa > Mollusca > Cephalopoda > Sepiida > Sepiolidae > Sepiola > Sepiola atlantica. The sequence continues at coordinate 99,195,936 of OY744529.1, forward strand.
AACCCCAACAGCTCCGCCTCAACAACTACATCTTCAGCCTTGACGTTGTCTCCATTTATACTTCCATTCCCGCACACCCCGCCATTGACCTCATAACTGACCACATCTCCTCTAACAATCTTGACTGTTTTGGGCTTACCCCGACAGACATTCATCAGCTCCTACGAATCATTGTGGATAATACCTACTTCAAGTTCCAACAAGACACATATAAACAAGTCTCTGGCCTACCCATGGGTTCCAGTCTCTCCGGCCTCCTCGCCATTTCCTACATGAACAGACTGGAACAACAAGCACTTAGCACCTGCCATTCCCATATTTTCTTCTCGATATACGTTGACGACATTTTGATCCTCACTTCATCCCGAGAGGAAGCTACCTCTATCTTTAATACATTTAATAATACTGACCCCCACATTAAATTCACCATCGAACATCCCAACACCTCAGGCTCTCTCTCACTTCTAGACTTTAAACTCAGCATTAATGACGACGGATATATATAAAGAGATGGAGAGAGAAAGAGAAAGAAAAAAGAGTTGCAGGTATAGAGTAAATAGCGCACACCACTTTCTCTTCATATTCCACTTTCTCTTTTCTCCTTCCACCTTCTGAGTACAACCTCTCCCACAAACCTCCGTAAAAACTATCGTGTATACAAAAGATGAAGATGCTATTTCTTCTTGCTCTGATAATTTTCTCTAAACAAATGAAACACAACGTTTTATTTGATTTTGTGTCATATTTTTTGCGGTTTTCCATGTTTTTATCATTTACTTTTTTATCTACATTAGTGAATAGAAATGTATCATTTGCTATCTTTATATAGTTATCAAACGGAATGCTGCTCGATATCGGTGATAGAGCTATTGTATACCTACTTTTTAAAAAGCGTAAACATGAAGTCTACTGTTGGTACTTTTATAGATGACGCACCATGTTTCCGTGACATCGCGTCGTCAACGTTTGGACAGGTCTCGGAAGCGCCCGAGAGTTGACGAGACGTAAACGAGGCGAAAACTGTCAAACGCTAAATTGAAGACTGGCAGACGATAATAACAAATCATAGCTAAACAACCGTTATTAATTAGATGTTTATTTATTTATTTTTGTCAAAGGAAACATTGTAAATGAAAGGTTTGTTAATATATCAGAAGATTTTGTTTGCTATTTTAAGCAAACGTTTCTGTTTTTATGTTGTTTTTTTTTTAATGTTTTAAATTTTTTCAATGTTTTTTTTTCAGTTTTTGTCAATGTGTTTTTTCTTGTCAACATAAACAGCGAAACAACTGTTTCTAAGCAAACATTTTCTTTAATGAACGAACTGTTTTAAAGAAAATAGTTTATTTTTCCCAATTTTTTTTCTGTTTCTTTTCCTTTTACGACAGTTTCTGGGTTAGGGTTAGGGTTGCAGCTGGTCCAAAAGTTTCCTTGTGTACTGCTTCTGTTGCTGGCAGAACTCAGTTAGTCCTTCGGGAGATTCAACGAGCTGACAGAGATTATAGAAATCGATTTTTTTTATTGAACGAGATTAATTTCTTACAAAAGTTATCGAATGCTTGCTGTAGCCTGATTGTCTAATGCCTGCTGATACCTGAATGGTTGATAGTTTCGTCAACTCACGGGCTCTTCCGAGACCTGCCCGAACGTTGACGACGCGAAGTCACGGAAACATGGTGCGTCATTTATAAGAGTACCCTACAGTTTATTGAGACTGGAAGTTTTGAGTTTTGCATTTATCAAATCAAGGTGCCCCCCAGAAGCGAGAAGCTGACAGTCACCGTTCAATGTTTCTATTAACTTGCTTCCCCACGATGGCAGAGTTAGACACAAGGTCGGTGTTTTAATGTGGGAAAAACTCAGCTCCCCAAAATTGCTTGGAACACAAATAAAAATTGCCCTAGTCTAGAAGGATCCCTCCTCCCACGACTGAGAACAGAAAAGATGAAAGTGTAGTATCAGAACAGTACTCTGTACATCTACATTTATACACATGAAATAATTTATCTCGCACTAGAAAAATGTGAGCCGTTGGGTCACCCATTAATCTCTGGTTAGATTATATCAGGAAAAAAACGACGGACAATAAACCAGCACCCTCTCAAAGGAGGGGATAATGCCTGGAAGGATGGCCACCTAGAACCGTACCATACCTAATTCATATAAAATGGTCGGACCATTTAGGAACCAGACCCTATAATCAGAATGCGCCTAGGATTTCCAAGATAGTATGAAAAGAAGAGAGCCGAAAAGAAGCCCTTTATTTATATGTCTGCCACGGCAGCAACCTTGGCACAAGGTCAATTTATTTTGGGAAATTCAGCTCCACTAAAGCTCAATTTGGAAGAGTCCTATAATATCTGTGAACAGATCCGACAGCATTTCTCTGTAGAGATGCCTCGGGCAACATGCAGTAAACCAATCTTATCCAGAAGAAGGAGGTAATTACTGGGAGAATGGCCTCAGGGATCCATATCGAACTATACATTATTCAAACAAAGAAGATTCTGCCAAGAGACAATTCAGTCCGTACGTCACCATAATGATGCCAATAATTCTCTCGGTTGATATGAATCAATAGTGAATTATCAATGCTTGAGCAGATTAGGGTTAGAGTTAAGGTTAAGGTTAGGGTTAGAGTTAGGGTTAGGGATAGGGTTAGGGTTAGATCTAGCATGAGAGTTAGCTTGGGTCCTAATCTGCACCAGTACCGAATTATCAATACCAATTACATCTAAAAAATAATAAAATAATAAATAATAAAAATTAAAAGCCAAAATTAGTCTTTCTGTTTGCTATCAATCTCGCCTTACTTCTTTAGCTATGAGTTGAATAGTTTTAATTCTGTGGTGATATTCCCTATTTTTATAATGGACTATTCCAATCTTCTGTTTTTATAGTTAGTCTTATTAACTTTGACTGTAAAGAAAAAAAGAGAGAGAGAAAGATAGATAGATAGATAGATAGATAGAGAGAGAGAGAGAGAGAGAGAGAGAAGGAGAGAGAGAGAGAAAGAGAGATACAGACAAATAAAAGGTAGAGTAATATACACTGCATAAAAGAAAATAAGACCACGGGTCAAACGACATAGTGAAAGAGGGTGAGAGTAACAGACAGACACTTTGTAAGAGATTGGTGAATTTGTGAGTAAATAAAATTGATTTTTTCGTACATAACTCATTTGTAAGATCAAGTAATATTTTAACATGTATTTTGTGTGAGAAAAATGCTTATTAATTCAACTTTACTATAATAAAATATATAAACATACGAACACAAGATTTGTATTATTGAGACATGTAATTATTTAATTTGAATCGATGTTTGTGTTCTCATTCCGCTAATTAGTTGTTTATTAATTATCGCGAAATACATGAAAAATTACTCGTAGACATAACAAACACGCAACAAAATATTTTACTTTTTCTTCTAAATTATAGGACAATAGATAAACGATGGTGTCTCATTCTTTAAACGAACTAGCTTCAGATGAACTGCGAAATTTGACATGGTAGCCATTTGTTGAATGTCCACCATTTTGTTTTCAGAGAAAAATGTTACTGTGAATCAGCATTTTATTGACGATGAACACCAAACGAATTCCGAACAAAATATAAAGAGAATGCGACGACGAGCGGAAATTAAATTAAAGAAATATTGATTTTACTTACTCTTTTTTTGTATCTGTCTTAATTGGTTTGCAACACCTTTCTTAAAACGGAAGCCATTTGAAACTCTCACCCCTACTTCCGGTGGAGGTTATCGGTCTTCTGAAAAGAAGAAAAAATACTTATAATTTCAAGAGACAGGATACAAACGTAGCATTTTATTGACTACAGAATTTAATTAAAAACGCATTTAATTCCTAAAACGTCATCCTGTGTTGCTTCTAATTCATTTGGCATTGTTAAATACTAGACAATTCAAAATGCAATTTCTATGGCTGTTATTTAAATACATTTTCGCCATTTTTTGTTTTCAAATATATTTTACATTTTCGTAAAGTCCTATTTTGTTTCCTCCATACTAGAACAGATTTAGTCACATGGTTGTTTTTTTTAATGTAAGGATATTCCAGCTCTCCAATAAGAGGCACTCTTGATTGGGAAAACATTAGAATTACCTCAGTCTAAAATGATTTCTAATTCACTAACCTAGGACAGAAAAATAGTGTTGTATCAAAAATGATACTACATTTTGCTCCTAGCCAAAAGGCAAATGAATGTTGTAATAAAGAGAAGTCAATTGTAAGGAAATATCAGATTGTAATTAGTATTAATTGGATTATTCGGACTACTGTTCTCATATTAGGAGCCGTAGCGAAACAGATAAAAGTGTTAAGTAATAATCAGTTCTAAGTGACACTATTCTGGAGGTCGAAGGTTAAATCCTCAGTACAATCGATACTGAGAATACAATTAAGAATTAATTTACTTTCACTCGACCATGGCTGACAAAACAAGAGTAAATTACCCCCGTAGATTAAATAAATTGTACCGCTTTCCGAGTTCGAAAGACGAAACTGAAGAATGTCGGAGGTTACATCGGTCGAAAAGTTGTGAGAATAACTTCCAAGATGAAAACAGTACCTCCGAATAGTTAAAATAATGAAGAATCTAATTCATCTACAGGATACAAGAAAAAGTCAAAACCAACGAAAACAATAATTGATTACTTATCAAACTCGACGCAGCAGCACTAGAAAAATACTGAAGCGTCCTTACCAGATGAGCACGCGACTTAATAATCCGGGTTACACTATAATAAACTTGTAATTAACACGCATATCTATTTATACTAAATCGCGGACACCCATTCTATTATTTAAAGATAAGAATTAGAACTCAGATTGCGACAGTGACACTAATCATATATGACATTTTTCCTTTGCAATAATTTCTCTGATGACGATATTTCTTCAATCTGGGTTCAATATTGTACACTTTGGTGTTATTTTTTCTCTTACTGTAAAAATTGAGTTCAATAATTTGACTAGGGGCAAAGTGTAGTATTTCTTCTGATACTACACTTAATCTTTCGACAAGAAGCAAAGTGTAGTATCTCTTCTGATACTACACTTAATCCTTCGACAAGAAGCAAAGTGTCGTATCTCTTCTGATACTACACTTAATCTTTCGACTAGAAGCAAATTGTAGTATTTCTTCTGATACTACACTTAATCTTTCGACAAGAAGCAAAGTGTAGTATCTCTTCTGATACTACACTTAATCTTTCGACAAGAAGCAAAGTGTAGTATCTCTTCTGATACTACACTTAATCTTTCGACAAGAAGCAAAGTGTAGTATCTCTTCTGATACTACACTTAATCTTTCGACTAGAAGCAAAGTGTAGTATCTCTTCTGATACTACACTTAATCTTTCGACTAGAAGCAAAGTGTAGTATCTCTTCTGATACTACACTTAATCTTTCGACTAGAAGCAAATTGTAGTGTTTCTTCTGATACTACACTTAATCTTTCGACAAGAAGCAAAGTGTAGTATCTCTTCTGATACTACACTTAATCTTTCGACTAGAAGCAAAGTGTAGTATCTCTTCTGATACTACACTTAATCTTTTGACAAGAAGCAAAGTGTCGTATCTCTTCTGATACTACACTTAATCTTTCGACTAGAAGCAAAGTGTAGTATCTCTTCTGATACTACACTTAATCTTTCGACTAGAAGCAAAGTGTCGTATCTCTTCTGATACTACACTTAATCTTTCGACTAGAAGCAAAGTGTAGTATCTCTTCTGATACTACACTTAATCTTTCGACTAGAAGCAAAGTGTCGTATCTCTTCTGATACTACACTTAATCTTTCGACAAGAAGCAAAGTGTAGTATCTCTTCTGATACTACACTTAATCTTTCGACTAGAAGCAAAGTGTAGTATCTCTTCTGATACTACACTTAATCTTTTGACAAGAAGCAAAGTGTCGTATCTCTTCTGATACTACACTTAATCTTTCGACTAGAAGCAAAGTGTAGTATCTCTTCTGATACTACACTTAATCTTTCGACTAGAAGCAAAGTGTAGTATCTCTTCTGATACTACACTTAATCTTTCGACTAGAAGCAAAGTGTAGTATCTCTTCTGATACTACACTTAATCTTTCGACAAGAAGCAAAGTGTAGTATCTCTTCTGATACTACACTTAATCTTTCGACTAGAAGCAAAGTGTAGTATCTCTTCTGATACTACACTTAATCTTTCGATGAGAAGCAAAGTGTTGTATCTTTTCTGATACTACACTTAATCTTTCGACTAGAAGCAAAGTGTTGTATCTCTTCTGATACTACACTTAATCTTTCGACTAGAAGCAAAGTGTAGTATCTCTTCTGATACTACACTTAATCTTTCGATGAGAAGCAAAGTGTTGTATCTTTTCTGATACTACACTTAATCTTTCGACTAGAAGCAAAGTGTTGTATCTCTTCTGATACTACACTTAATCTTTCGACAAGAAGCAAAGTGTAGTATCTCTTCTGATACTACACTTAATCTTTCGACTAGAAGCAAAGTGTAGTATCTCTTCTGATACTACACTTAATCTTTCGATGAGAAGCAAAGTGTAGTATCTCTTCCTATACTACACTTAATCTTTCGACAAGAAGCAAAGTGTAGTATCTCTTCTGATACTACACTTAATCTTTCGACAAGAAGAAAAGTGTAGTATCTCTTCTGATACTACACTTAATCTTTCGACTAGAAGCAAAGTGTAGTATCTCTTCTGATACTACACTTAATCTTTCGACAAGAAGCAAAGTGTTGTATCTTTTCTGATACTACACTTAATCTTTCGACTAGAAGCAAAGTGTAGTATCTCTTCTGATACTACACTTAATCTTTCGACAAGAAGCAAAGTGTAGTATCTCTTCTGATACTACACTTAATCTTTCGACTAGAAGCAAAGTGTAGTATCTCTTCTGATACTACACTTAATCTTTCGACAAGAAGCAAAGTGTTGTATCTTTTCTGATACTACACTTAATCTTTCGACTAGAAGCAAAGTGTAGTATCTCTTCTGATACTACACTTAATCTTTCGACAAGAAGCAAAGTGTAGTATCTCTTCTGATACTACACTTAATCTTTCGACTAGAAGCAAAGTGTAGTATCTCTTCTGATACTACACTTAATCTTTCGACAAGAAGCAAAGTGTTGTATCTTTTCTGATACTACACTTAATCTTTCGACTAGAAGCAAAGTGTAGTATCTCTTCTGATACTACACTTAATCTTTCGACAAGAAGCAAAGTGTAGTATCTCTTCTGATACTACACTTAATCTTTCGACTAGAAGCAAAGTGTAGTATCTCTTCTGATACTACACTTAATCTTTCGACAAGAAGAAAAGTGTAGTATCTCTTCTGATACTACACTTAATCTTTCGACTAGAAGCAAAGTGTAGTATCTCTTCTGATACTACACTTAATCTTTCGACAAGAAGCAAAGTGTTGTATCTTTTCTGATACTACACTTAATCTTTCGACTAGAAGCAAAGTGTTGTATCTCTTCTTATACTACACTTAATCTTTTCTCAATGACGAAAAAATCTTTCTAGACTTGGGAATTTTTATGTTTGTTTAAATCCAGAGTTTCCTGTTTTGGGGGAGAGAGCTTAATTCTCTCCACATTAAAAACCGATCTTGTGTCTAACTCTTGCCCTCGTTGGCAAGTAAATAAATAAGAACAATTTCTGCTGGCGTCAATATTCCTAAAAAAAGTCAAATATGTCATACAATATTGTCATGTGTAACTTTTTTTGTCCACTTCGTTTTGTACTGATCAAAGTGTCGTCTATCTTCTCGCCTTTGTCACTGTCCAATGTCCGTTACTTTAACGATTTCTCAGAATTATTTTCTGTGTCGATAAATTTGCAAAGACACTTTATCTCCAGGGTCGAAGTACTTATTCCCGTAATGGCTTTTTCTTAGTGTTCTCGTCTATCGCCTTGGTCATAATTTATTAAAAAAACAGACTTAATGTTCCTAGCAACAGCAGGCGACATTCCAGACACACCAATGATCAAGAAAATTCTATGATATCGTTGAAAGCATTTTAAAATAAATAAAGATTTTTGAAAAGGTAGTCGAAGAAAATGGAAAATGTGATCAGACTCGGTTACGAGCAAATATTTAAGACACGACTGCACGCACACATTTCATGTCATTCATGAGATGAGGTATTGTTGCTATATATATACTAAAAGGATACCGTGATCAGAGACGACAACATTCTATTTATAACGTATTAATCGATTTTGGAACAATTCATCTTGAAATGTGTAAAAACTTAAATTATTATAGCAATTACTTTTTGGAATTTCATTTTTAGCGATTTTATTTAGGCGAAAATAAACGGTTACAGCAAATATTTAAAATGAAAACAAAAAAAAACAATGCCTGCAGCAGTTCCTGTTCGCCTTAGGCACAAGGCCCGAATCGTTATAGGAGGGGTGTCGTTGGTCATACAATTGGTCAGTCTATGTGAACTTTACACTTAGCTAGACTCTCTCATTCATCGGAATACCTCATTCACTCTGTGGGTTGGTCCTACTTAAGTGGTCCCCAATTTGTTTTACAATATTTTTATTTGTAGAAAATTTCATTTTTAGCGATCAGACGATTTAAATTGTTTGAATAAATGTGCAAACTCTATACGTACGTAAGGAATGTATACGCGTATTATTATACAGATTATTGACACAGTATACACGATCCTGCTTATTGATAGATAAACTATGTTTCAGACGTTGTACCCTAATATATATATACATACATATATATATATATATATATATATATATATATATATATATATATTAGAATTCGGTAGATTTAAAAAATTATTACATAATTAATTAACAAAATGTATATTATAATCAAGCTCCGAAAATAAACACTTAACAATATCTAACAATATGTACGCACGTTTCGAAAACTATTTTATTACAAATAATAAAATAAATAATAAATTGATTTTTAAAAAGCGCCTTCATATAAATAAACATTGTTAAGTTTTGATTATGAAAGTTTGATGATAGTATTTGAAATTTTAAATAATTATGTAAATTTAATATTCTACCTAATTATAATACGAAAGCTCTGTTTAACATAACTTTATAACCATTGAGCTTACTGCTATATCCAGTATTAAATATATCCTGAATGCTTCATAAGTTCTAATTAATAATAATAATTTCATATTATATATGAGAATATCTAGAATTGTTTTGGTTATCTAACTTAAACTTTTCCTTTATATATACACTAGCTAGGCTACCCGGCGATGCCCGGGTACAGAATCAAAAAGCAACGCTTGTATACTCAATTAATCGGCAGATTAAGTTATCACTTTTATTACTCTCTTCATATCACTTGCTTTTATACCCTTATAAACTCTTATCACCTAATATTGAGTGAAGGTAGTGCACTCATAAAAAAGTAGATTACAATCTCATAGCTCAATAGTAAAATTAGTATAGCTTGTTCTATGTACAGGCGGGAGATTTTTTATACATGGCAATATATATATATATATATATATATATATATATATATTTACATGACAATGACAAACAGTGGCGGATGGTGGCGGACACTGGCCAGCACTGGCGGGCAGTGTCCACTAAAATGTAAAATCTAATAAATGCTGACTCATTTTTTGTTTTGAAGTATGAGTTGGCTATTTCTTTATAGGACTGACAATGGCGGGCAGTGGCGGACAATGGCGGACACTAGTGGGCACTGGCGGGCAGTGCCCACTAAAATCTAAGATCTAAAAAAGGCTGACTCATTGAATGTTTTGAATAATGAGTTGGCGATTTCTTTAGTGGCGGACAGTGGCGGACAGCGGCGGGTAGTGTCTACTAAAATGTAAAATCTAACAAATGCTGACTTATTTCCTGTTTTGAATTATGAGTTGGCTATATCTTTATAGGACTGACTGAAAGAGAGTGACGGACAGTGGCGGACACTAGCTGACAGTGGCGGGCACTAGCTGACAGTGGCGGGCAGTGCCCACTAAAATGTAAAATCTAAAAAATGCTGACTCATTTCCTATTTTGAATTATGAGTTGGATAAGTAAAGCCTGGGTTAGTCGTCCTCCTTCTTCCTCTTCCTAGAATGATCGCATTAGAATTTTGAATTCCCCCATCCACTCCGCATTCCTCCTATAATGTCATTTCCGGTTACATTTGAGGACATGTCTTGCAGTTGTTTTCGGGAAAGACATGTAATTAAAAAAAAAGAAACTACATGAGATAATTGTTTTCTATTTAAATTAATACATAATTTAATTGAAATTAAGCTGAAAATAGCTGAAATAATCGACCCCTCCAGACGAAATCTGCCTCATAGCCCCCTTAAGAGTGAATTTAGAGATTTGGATATACGCCTATTAACTTTCTCGGTGAATTTTACATTAGAAAACACTTTTTAATTTTATCTAATTTTTTTCTTATATAAGGCACACGCGGACTAACACACATACTTACATATATTGAGTTAAGAAGATGTGGTGATCTCCCATTAAAAAGCATTGGATATTTGAATGTAAGAAAGCCGTTTGACCCCTAACAATTCATTTCTTTTAAAAATAAATATTATTTTATTTAAAATTAGTCCTAAATTTTCGACGTAATACGTCCTCGTCGGGGGTGCAAGACATTTTTGTCATATTATATATATATATATATATATATATATATATATATATATAAGCAAACATTGTTAAACATAACATATTTCTCTGTTTGACTATATTTTACATTTTTTTTTCAATTTTCGAATGTCTTTTTTTGTGCCAAAATCAAAAAAATATATGTTCCATATGTATAACTAACCTTTTATATTCTTAGCCGAATCATCTTCATGTGACAAATACCAATGAACAAAAAAGCTGGAGAATTGTAAAAAGTAGCATAGAACGCGCATGTGATGTCAGTTCGACGTCAAAAACGCAAACCGGTGCAGTTCCAGGAGAAACGTTAACAAGTTAAATTCCGGGCAGTCAGAATTAGCGTCACAGGGTGAATTGTATTATGTTAAGCATTTTAAAATGTTGTTACATTATGCATACGTGATATTATTTATTGAACCAGTAAAATGTTTAACGTGACATTCTACCGCCTTCGAGGTACATGTGGAACACTCCAAAAATGAATGAATATACATATTCCTGCTCAAAGCCCTGTACCATTCATTAACATTTACAATCTTATTATTTTTTATTTCTATAATGTTTAAGTTATAATTTTAAAAAAATTGACAAAACATGTTTACTTTTTATGTAAAGCGCGAGAATTTCATCAACGGGATTTTTAGACTAAAATATCCTTTTTTCGCAATCTTAACTCTAACTCTAACCCATTAACTCTTACCCATTAACCCTAACCCTAACTCTGATCCATTAACTCTTACCCATTAACCCTAACCCTAACTCTGATCCATTAACTCTTACCCATTAACCCTAACCCTAACTCTAACCCATTAACTCTTACCCATTAACCCTAACACTAACTCTGATCCATTAACTCTTACCCATTAACCCTAACCCTAACTCTAACCCATTAACTCTTACCCATTAACCCTAACCCTAACTCTGATCCATTAACTCTTACCCATTAACTCTAACCCTAACTGTAAACCGTTAACTCTTACCCATTAACCCAAATCCTTACTCTAACTCGTTAACTCTTACCCATTAACCCTAACCCTAACTCTAACCCATTAACTCTTACCCATTAACCCTAGCCCTAACTCTAACCCATTAACTCTTACCCATTAACCCTAACCCTTACTCTAACCCATTAACTCTTACCCATTAACCCTAACCCTAACTCTAACCCATTAACTCTTACCCATTAACCCTAACCGTAACTCTAACCCATTAACTCTTACCCATTAACCCTAACCCTAACTGTAACCCATTAACTCTTACCCATTAACCCTAACCCTAACTCAACCCCATTAACTCTTACCCATTAACCCTAACCCTAACTCTAACCCATTAAATCTTACCCATTAACCTTAACTGTAACCCATTAACTCTTACCCATTAACCCTAACCCTAACTCAACTCCATTAACTCTTCCCCATTAACCCTAACCCTAACTCTAACCCATTAAATCTTACCCATTAACCCTAACCCTAACTCTAACACATTAACTCTTACCCATTCATCCTAACCCTTACTCTAACCCTAACCCTAAAATATCCTTTTTTCGCAAAAGCCCGATTAGAAATAAACTCAGAGTTCATAATATCACAGATCAGCAGATGCACTTGGCGTTGCCTTTAAATCAAAGTGTCTCTTATACGTCAAAGTCACATCTACAAAGCTCTAAATAGCTTGCTTGCTGTATGGAATTTGAATTTTTCTTAACTTGATAATTTAATAGAACGGAGAACAGTCAACTGCATGTTTTTCTGAAACTGCACCGCGATGATTGACGAGGGCTCAGCAACAGGGGCCAGCCACAGCACACTGCGAGTCTTATTGAAATGCATTTGTAAATTAAATTTCGACTCTATTTTTGTTCAGCTAGAAAGGGTGAACCACATGACATCCAGTTGTACGGTTCTTCTTGGGACGGCTATTATATAATGCGACACAGTGGAGTGTGTAAATATCTCCACTGGACCATCTGTAAAAATTGACCATCCAGCGTATCAATAAGTCCTGGGACTATACACCAGACAGAACTGTTAAAATCAAGTCATACAGCATCAACTATTACTATGCAATTTCTACATATACATACGTAGAAAATGCAGGTGTTAAATATGATATCAGATAAGAGGGAGAGAGTAGCAACCCTAGTTGAAGTCAGCGTCCCTAATGATGCTGACCTTAAACGAACTGAGAGAGAGAGAGAAGAGAACTAAATACCAAGGTCTTGTGTACAGCATGAAAAGAAACTGGAACCTTAGGAAGAGTTCACCAATTCAGTAATCATAGGAGTCTCTGAGCTGATGGAAAATTAATAAAAAAATGAACCTAGCGAATATATCCGGTGAACCATGCACAAGAGAGATCAAAACAATTGCACATAAAGGGACGCTTGTAATCCTTAAAAAAGATTTCGCGGTTGGAGTCTCTGAAATAGTGGGTGAATGCCTGACATCCAGTTCGATGGCCACTCACCAGTAAAACGAAAATAAAATAAAATTGAAAAATAAAGGGAGGGATATAGAGCTATCGTTTTTTTTTCTTTATATAATTTATGATTCTTTCTCTTCCGACACGGAGCACGTCGTCTAATGAGCGGAAAGTGTCTGGTGACCTATAATACGTTTAAAACCAAGCTTCTCTCCTGTAACCACTAACGTTCTGATAGGCTTTGCCTCCCCTCTTTGGGGAGGAGTAAGTTTATTGCTTACTGCCTGAGGCGCCCCTACCGGGAATGCCGACGGGGCTGCCCAGGCAATTTTTAAATGGCCAGAGTGCTCACCTCTCGAGCGCTGGCTTTTCAAACCCCACTTTCTCGACCCGATCTTGGGTCACATCTTACTTGTGGGAGTAAGATAAAACTGGCCTTGTGCCTAACTCCTGGGGAGGAGTAAATAAAACTAACGTTCTGATCATCACTTTGCCCCCAATTGTAACGAATGTAATCCCGAAGAAGCCCCTGCTTTAATAAGCTTCTAGAACTAAACCCCAATCCAGACCTTAACTGGAATTCTTGAATCAAATCCGTTGCCAAAGTCGCTGGGAAAATTGTTGGATACATCCGGTGAACCATGCCCAAGAAAGATCAAAACAATTACACTTAAAAGGAACGGTTAAACTCTTAAAAATGATCTCGTGGTAAAAGTCTCTGAAATGGTCGGTTAATGCCTCATATCCAGTAGGATACCCCATCCCAAGCAAAAACAAAATAAAAGATAATTGAAAAAAAAAGAAAGACATATATAGCTGTTGTCTGTTTATTTTAACTTTGCGTTTTGGTTTTAAGAATTTCATTTTAATTTTAAAATAGTGTTTTAACCTCCCCGAAAAAAAGAAACAATAAAATTAACGAATAAACTAAAGAAAAAGCATTGTTGAATTATTTTGTTTCTTATTGTTGAAGATATTAACAAAAAAACTGTAGTTTTTTTGTTAAATTCATATTGATGTTATTATATACAATAACTCCGGGCAACGCCGCATAGTCTTGCAAGTTTAGATATACACCTGATCAAATCTCAACTCTATGACTAATGCATCTAGTCTACCATATGCGGATGCATGTATATCTCACAACTTGCGACGTCTTCACTTATGCTAAGCCGCCATTTATGTGATTACTTGACCGAACATTCCTCTTGAAAACGATGTTGCGGGTGGGTCTTCGTGTTAATGGTTTCAATTAAGACCGCCAATCTGACGCGGCTATTCACTGCGAAGAGAGTTAATAATTATAATTGATTTCCGATTTCTACTCTTCACAAGTGGATTGTTTTCCTTTCCTTTGGAAACAGAGTTTACTACACAGAGACGTAAATAAGTCAAGTATATGTCAAGTAGATATCTATCTTTAAACAGTAATGTATATTTATATGTTTTTTTATATCTATATGTACAGGATTCCCTACTAAACTGATTAACCGATCATCATAAATTTTCAGAACGCAGCTGATAGACGTAAAATGTCCCAATCTGGATAAAATACATTTTAATTTACGATTCAGATACCTCTGAAGTAAATAAATACCCCTTAGAATTCATCTCCTGTGGAGCATTTTAAAGTGTTTATAGGGTGTAAAATATGGGCACAATCTACCATTTGAAAATTCAAAAATTTCAGATTTGCATTGAATATGGTCCATAGTCATTCGACACCAAACAAGATTGCCTGAATTCACATTTCTTCTTAAGACGCCTTACGTTTAACCCTTAAATTTAAGAAACTTTTCAGAATCAAAATAATGTTATGAATTTTTAGTAAAATTGGAAAAAAGATTATAGACGTAAGGATTTGTACCATTATATCTTTATTTTACTCTCCATAAGAGACATGAAAGTTGCCATTAACTCTTCTAATCGGTAAATTAATTGGACCGGTCCTGAGAGCCGTTTTATTTTAATTTTGTACCATTGTACTGAAGATATTGTAATTACAACTATATACCGTTACTTTTAACAGAAAAATCATATCTTCCATGTGTAGGTCGATGAATGGACCGTTTACGCAAAGTTTGGGAGGTCTCCTTATTTTTACTTTTGGTCAACGTACTTTACATATTGTAACAATCAAACTAATTTAGATCTGTGCTGCGTTTGTATCCTTACGTCAGACTCATGAACAGTTTAAGTAAGTTACAAAGACAGACTTTTATCGTTTGAATAGTGGCCGTGTGGATAGGAGTTCGACTTCAGCTCCAATATTCTATGCCATTTTTTATAGTTAGAATCTCGCACAAGATAATTATTATTTTTCATGTGCCTTCAAGTAATATCCTCTCTTATATCGATGTCTATAATCAATGTCAGTAATGCAATTGTTTTATATTTGTTGTTATTTTATTGCGATTCCAAGTAAAAACAACGTTTTTTATTTGAACTGACGCACAGAAGAGAAACTCGACATAGATAATACATAGACTTGATAAAAGCATATAAACTTTATAAAATATTTCAAAATAAAATAAATTTTATATATTACATTATTAGTGATATAGAAGACAAATAAAATATGCTTGTTACATTATTATATTATATTACATTATCAGTAATATACAAACCAAATGAAATATGCATATTACATTATTATATTATGTTACCTTATTAGTGATATAGAAGACACATAATATTTGCATATTACATTATTATATTATATTACATTATTAGTTTTATAGAAGACACATGAAATCTGCATATTACATTATTATATTATATAACATTATCAGTGATATAGAAACCAAATAAAATATGCATATTACATTATTATATTATGTAAACTTAGTAGTGATATATAAGACACATAAAATCTGCATATTACATTATTATATTATGTTACCGTATTCGTGATATAGAAGACAAATAAAATATGCATATTACATTATCATATCATATAACATTATTAGTGATATAGAAGACAAATAAAATATGCATATTACATTATAATATTATATTATATTATTAGTGATATAGAAGACAAATAAAATATGCATATTACATTATTATATTATATTACATTATTAGTGATATAGAAGACAAATAAAATATGCATATTACATTATTATATTATGTTACATTATTAGTGATATAGAAGACAAATAAAATATGCATATTACATTATTATATTATATTACATTATTAGTGATATAGAAGACAAATAAAATATGCATATTACATTATTATATTATATTACATTATTAGTGATATAGAAGACAAATAAAATATGCATATTACATTATTATATTATATTACATTATTAGTGATATAGAAGACAAATAAAATATGCATATTACATTATTATATTATGTTACATTATTAGTGATATAGAAGACAAATAAAATCAGCATATTACATCATTATATTATATGAAATTATTAGTGACATAGAAGGTAAATAAAATATGCATGTTACATTATTATATTATATTACATAATTAGTGATATAGAAACTAAATAAAATATGCATATTGCATTATCATATCATATAACATTAATAGTGATATAGAAGACAAATAATATATGCATATTACATTAACATATTATATTATATTATTAGTGATATAGAAGAAAAATAAAATATGCATATTACATTAATATATTATATTACATTTTAGTTATATAGAAGACCAATAAAATATGCGTATTACATAATTATATTATATTACATTTTAGTTATATAGAAGACAAATGAAATATACATATTCCATCATTATATTATGTTAAATTATTAGTAAAGGTAAATAAAAGGTAAATAAAATATGTATATTAGATTATTATATCATATTACATTATCAATGATACAGACGACAAATAAAATAGGCATATTACATAATTATATTATGTTATATTATTAGTTATATAGAAGACAAATAAAATATGCATGTTACATTATTATATGATGTTAATTATTAGTGATATGGAATGGTAATTAAAATATGCATATTACATTATTATATTAAATTATTAGTTATATAGAAGACAAATAAAATATGCATATTACATTATTATATTATGTTACATTATTAGTGATATCGAAAGTAAATAAAATATGCATATCACATTATTATATGATATTACATTATTAGTGATATGGAAGACAAATAAAATCGGCATATTACATTATTATATCATATTACATTAATATCATATAGAAGACAAATAAAATATG
Source organism: Sepiola atlantica (assembly GCA_963556195.1). Taxonomy (NCBI): domain Eukaryota; kingdom Metazoa; phylum Mollusca; class Cephalopoda; order Sepiida; family Sepiolidae; genus Sepiola; species Sepiola atlantica. The sequence continues at coordinate 99,213,270 of OY744529.1, forward strand.
CATATTACATTATTATATTATATTACATAATTAGAGACATGGAAGACAACTAAAATATGCATATTACATTATTATAGTGTATTATATTATTAGTGATATGAAAGAAATATAAAATCGGCATATTACACTATTATATTATATTACATTATTAGTGATATAGAAGACAAATAAAATATGCATATTACATTATTATATCGTATTACATTAATATCATATAGAAGACAAATAAAATATGCATATTACATGATTATGTTATATTACATTATTAGTTATATGGAAGACAAATAAAATCATCATATTACATTATTATATTGTATTACAATGTTAGTGATATAAAAGACAAATAATATATGCATTAACATATTATATTATATTATTAGTGATATAGAAGACAAATAAAATATGCATATTACATTGATATATTATATTACATTATTAGTGATATAGAAACCAAATAAAATATGCATACTACATTATTATATCATATTACATTATTAGTAATATAGAAGACAAATAAAATATGCATGTTACATTATTATATTATATTAACTTTTAGTTATATAGAAATCAAACAAATAACGGTCAGTTAAAACATTTAATTATATTTTCTGCGCGATGAATATCCAAGCCGACGAGAAATTGTTAAAAAAAACTGACAGTGAAACGCACACGGCGTGCGGATGTTGCGATTTGGACATGAACCCTCTATTTGCATAAAAGAAAAATGAATACGGACTGTAATCCAGGCTTTACTTGCCTGAAAATGTCCTTATTTTGTTTCTTCATATACAAGCACTGATGATAACATCCCAAGAAATATATGCATAGAAAACAAGAACATTTTATAAATATCTTGGTGGTAGGCCGAAACAATTGTATGCTAGAAAGAAAAACAGACTTTTGTTAAATGGTGTGAATCTTCTGTTCTTCCCTACACTTGATATGGTTTAAATTAAATTAAAATTATGATAACCATAGCTCTAGCCTTACACTATTTAAATATTAAATATTAAAGTTTTAAATATATATATATATATATATATATATGATTATTATGTAAATTTGATTATATTGTGATTATGTACTTTGAAGAAAAAACATGAAAAAACAACTCAAAAAGAAACGATCAAGTCCTAGAAGAAAGAAAAAAAGGTTAAGACCAACATAACAACAGTTAGGTAAAACATTCATCTTATATTTGACTGTAGTTTAAGTGAAAATCTATATCGATCGCAAACGATTGAAGGATAACGCACATTGTACGAAGATACGACGATTCGTATGTGCGGGTGTAAAATATCCCATTGAACAATATGATCTGAAGAATAAATGAAAAACAAAATATTTTATGGGAATAAAATATAGTAAAACAAAATATAACAGAATAAATGAATGAGGAATACAATACAATTTATTTCTGGAGGGTTAGCCTCTTTTTTACAAGCACTGATGATAGGCTCTTCAAGATGAAATAAATGCCTGATACATTTTGAACTTTATAGATAGCTTGGTGGAAGGCCGAAACAATTGTATGTGGATAAAACTGATTTTTCGGAGAATTTATAGAGTTTGTTCCCTAAATTAGATGTAGTTTTTATAATATTAAATATATATATATATATATATATATATATATATATATATATATATATATATGTATATAAGCTATCAAAACATTTATCTGGAACAAAACTTAGATCTAATATACGGAACGTTTATGTTGTTGTCTTTTAAGGGAAGTGGGGTCTGATCGATTCTGCTGGGAAGCCATGAAATAAAAAAATTGTTTTGTTTTTAAATTCCCAACACAGTTTTTTCATGGTAAACAACTGATGATCCCTTAAATAATGTTAATACTAGTGTAAATTCGTGGAAGCAAACTAATATAGTGACTGCAAAAAGTAAATTGACTTACAAAAAAATGATTTTCCACCGAACGACTTGGGACTAAAATGTTGTTTTTTTAATATATAGTTTTAATAGTTGAGAAACTTCCGAGACTATATATATATGTAGGGTGTGTGTTATGTGTCTGTTGTGTATGTATGCGTGTAGATGTATATTGCTCTCTATGTAGTGTATGTCACTTTCTTATTCTTGTGTGTCATTGTACGCTACTTAATTGGTTACCTTACTGTACAGAGCACTGGCTTTTTCGCGGAGCCATGGTAGTCTACAACCTAGCCGTATTCTGCAATGTTCCCTTGGTTACTTATACCATTTTGTCAGGTCATCGCTTACTGTATCCCCCCAGGACAGAGGACATCACCACTAAACCGTGGCCTGAACAAAGAAAAAAACGACGATCATCTCCCTGAGGTGAGCTGAGGTCGCGTGTGGCCATAATTGCAGCCTGTCAGCAAGCTGACACACTGTAATAGTGTGGGGGCGTTTTCCGTTTCCATCTGCAAACGGCATTAATAAGTTTCGAACTTGTCCTGACAGGTACGAGATAAGCTGGTGTTATTGTTTCAAGCTATTTGCACTATTTTTTGTATGCTCCACATTATTCTTTAAGGTAGTGATAGTTTGTAACAGCGTATGAATACAATCCGAGGCGCTTTTATGACAAATAATAAAAGAAAATATTCCTCTATACACTTGACTGAATAGTGTCTTCACTCTAAATGAAAATAGTGCGTGCGGTGTCAGCAAAGATGCCGAAACGGATTCTTCAAAGAAGCAACTTTCTTCATAAATATGTTGTTATTTCCTGGAAGAGTTATATCGAAGAGTGAGGTTGATATGCGCTGAGTAATAAAATACTGCTTAACGATCAATGACATGAATTCTGTTGAAAATATGATATATTCTGTCGCTCATTCGTAACTTCACACTTACTAGCTTAAATGCCGTATTTTTATAGTTTCGTATATTTCATATATATATATATCTATATAGAACTATATATATCTAGATTAAAATCTATATATATATAGTTCTTCTAAATTTCCACGATAATTGGGTGATAAAAAGACTCTAGGGTTTAATAATATCATAGATAAATATTTTGGTATAGCACAAGAAAAACACACACACACATAGGAGAGTTTGAATTACCTACTAGACAACATTCTCGAGTGTCTGCAGTCTGTCCATATAATGGTTTGTCAGGACAACCTGAAATGAAGATACTTCACCCTCCAAGTAAACCATGACCAAATATTGAAAATAACATAGTATTCGAAGTCCAAATAAGATCCCCTGGACACGGCTATACACTGCCCGATTCGAAGAATTGTGCACCTTCTCCACTTAACAGCACTCAAGTAACAGCACTAAGCTGGATAGGATACTCCACCAGACTAGATGAATTCTTGTTCTTGAATATGGTAAGACCAAGAGACCACAAGAAAGACATACTATAACAGAGAGAAAAATTAATGTTCTTTACTTCTTTACAAATTCAACGTTTTACAGGTAAAGGGGAACTTTAATGGAATATTCGATTATCTATGTAGAATTTGGTATGTTCGGACTACTGTTCTGATCTTGAGTGTTTTTATCACAACGTTTCGGCTGATGTAACCTCCGACCTTCTTTAGTGGATATAGCACTAAGTATAATTCAGTTCTAAGTGACAGTCATCGGAAGGTTGAAGGTTAAATCCTCAGTGCGGACGATACGAAGAATTGCGAGTTACTGAAGACTTCTCCCAGTCATGCCTGACGGAACAAGAACATGATACTCCTGTGGATTTAATAAAGGGTTCCGTTCGAAATTCCGTCCAGATTCCCGAGTTCGACAGAAAGACTACCGAGTTCGACAAAGTACACCCGAAGAAGGTCGGAGGTTACATCGGCCGAAACGTTGTGATAAAAAACACCCAAGATGAGAACAGTAGGCTTAATATACCAAATTCTACGAATTATCAACCCTCATCTAAATAATTCCAAAGTCGAATATCTATGTATCTCATATATAGATTAAGTGTTAGCCCTAAGGAGTGGACCATTGATTTTCGACTGAAGTAATATATATATATATATATATATATATATATATATATATATATATATATATATATATATATATATTTGAAAATGTTTGAGAAACCAGTTAATAGACGCGTGAATTTATATCAATAAATGAACATTTAATCATTTAAAAACATTTTTTTTATAAATTCTAATTTTTGGTTGAAACAAACCATAATCATGGTAAACAGACATTGTGTTTTTTCTTTTATTCTTTTTCATGGTAAAAATCTAACGGCGTGGCCGAAGATTTACGATCTCCTCCGATGTTATTGAAGAGTTTGTCCGGTGCTTGTAGTGAATGTCTTGGCAGGCTTGATATTAATAATCTTAGTGTTACTACACTTTTGAAAGCGTCGCTAGAAGAAATATTTGTACATTTTTGAGAAACCAGTAAACAGACGCGTGAAGTTATATCAATAAATGAACATTTAATCATTTTTTTAATATTTTATAAATCCGAATTTTCGGTTTAAAAGACCATAATCATGGTAAACAGATATTGTATTGTCAGCGTGACCGAGGATTTACGATCCCCTCCAACGTTAGTTACTTATATTTCCTATATCGCTCCCCGTCGTCCCAGGACTGTACTCTGCTAAACTCTGTCTCTGAAAGCATAGATAGAGCACTCTTAATAGACTCGAATGCCCAGATACATGTATTTGGGGATTTTAATGCCCACCACCGCGACTGGTTGGGATTCTCCAGCCTTACTGATGCAGCCGGCAACTCTACGTATAATTTCTCCTTAGCTCACTCCCTCTCTCAGACTGTTGATTTTCCGACCCGCATCCCCGATCGTGTGGATCAACAAGCCTCACTTCTAGACCTCTTCTTGACCTCAATACCCGAGGCTTGTGTGACGAAAGCTCATAGCCCACTCGGGAATGCTGATCACATTGTGCTAATGATACATATCACACTAAAAAGTCGTCCAAAAGCTGATGAACCGTTGCTCAAAACAACAAGATACTACGAGCAAGCTGATTTTGAGTCAATCAGAGACCACATCAGTGACGCCCCATGGCGGGAAACCTTCTTACTCCCTGCCAACCAGTGTGCAAACGAATTAACTGAATGGGTCAAAGCAGGCATTGAAGCCTATGTCCCCATGCGAAAATTCTTTAGCAAGCCCCACTCTCCTCAATGGTTCACTTCGGAATGTGCAGCTGCCATTTCTGAGAGGCAACAAGCATTCCGTAAATTCGGCCGCAATAAGTCAGCTACTAATAGGCATAAATTTATAGAGTCAAGAAACAATTGCAAGGCTGTGATAGGCGAAGCGAAGAGAAGGTATAATGAGTTAACAAAAAAACGCATCCAGTCACAGAAACTAGGTACTCGCGATTTCTGGAAAATCTACAATAGTGTAGTGAATAATGGTCAATCTACGATTCCCCCACTTTCAAACCACAATGATGTCGTTTGCACGGCCACTGATAAGGCTGAACTACTCGCACAGCGTTTCGCTTCTAACTCTACTTTAGACTCGGGTAACCACCCTCTCCCTGAATTACCATTGCGGACTGAAGCCACACTTGATAACCTGGTCATCACCCCATCCCAGGTCAGAGACATTATAAAAAGCCTTGACACCTCTAAAGCTTGTGGGCCTGATCTTATACCTGTAATAGCAATAAAGAAATGCTCTGCTGAACTGGCCCCTGTTCTCTCCAAACTCTACAACAAATGCCTAGCTGAATCTTGCTTCCCCGATAGCTGGAAAATTGCCTCTGTGGTACCAGTCTACAAGAATACTGGGAATAGAACCGACCCTCAGAACTACCGCCCAATCAGTCTACTGCCGATCTTTGCCAAAATCTTTGAGTCCTTAATCAATCTAGCGATAGTACGTCACTTAGTTAATGCTAAACTTCTATCCGACCGCCAGTATGGGTTTAGACAAGCACGATCTACTGCAGACATCCTAACGGTCATCTCTGAACGCATGTATCATACTCTCGACAAGGCAGGTGAAGCTAGGGCAGTAGCGCTTGATATATCCAAGGCCTTTGACAAGGTATGGCATAAAGGGCTTCTCCTGAAAATACGCTCATACGGTATTACTGGGCAACTACTTAATATAATTAGATCCTTCCTAAACAAAAGAAAAATCCAGGTTGTCCTCGATGGCCGTTCATCTAAACAACATGACATAAATGCTGGTGTGCCCCAGGGATCTATTCTTGGACCTTTGTTGTTCCTGATCTATATAAACGATCTCCCTGATGACATAGTGTCTGAGATCGGTTTATTTGCTGACGACACCACGCTTTACTCTCGCCATGTTGGCAAAACGGACGCGATCATATATGAGGCAATGGCTGCATCCTTAGAAAATGACCTCCAGGCTGTAGTGGATTGGGGCCATAAATGGTTGGTGACTTTTAATGCCGCAAAGACAAAGCTCCTTTCCTTCAACAACTACAAGAAGCCTCTCCAACCACCGATTGCCATGGCAAATAACACCCTACCTGAGAGTTCATCATTCAAACTCCTTGGCCTAACCTTCACAGGTAACATGAATTGGAACACATACATTGAAGACATTGCCAAGGCTGCCGCAAAGAAGGTTGGCTCCCTCTACCGTGCTAGTGGACTCCTTACACCTGACATTATCCTGTATCTCTACAAAGCCACCATTCGCCCATGCATGGAGTATTGTTGCCACATCTGGGCTGGTGCATCATCTACTAGTCTCTCCCTCCTTGACAAAGTCCAAAAAAGAGTAGTCAACCTAATAGGTCCCTCACTGTCAGCTAAGCTCCAGCCCCTGTCCCATCGCCGCAATGTAGCATCCTTGTGTTTGTTTTACAAATACTTCAATGGATTATGCTCCGATGAGTGTGCTGCTCTGGTACCCCCTCGACGTAAATTCACTAGACTAACTCGACATTCTACTAAATCTCACTCATTCACTGTGGAGGTCCCCAGATGCCGGAGAGCATTCTACTCAAATAGCTTCTTTCCTCGTGCTGCTGGCCTCTGGAACTCCCTCCCTGCCCCCTGTTTCCCCGACAGTACTGACATGCAGAAATTTAAAACTAATGTAAACAGACACCTCGCTGCTCAGATCCCAATTTAAGCTGAACCACCAATCCTTCCCCCCCTTTTCCTTTTTTCTCAGTAGCCCCTTACGTTTACAGTGGCGTCCTGCCTTGTTTGGGGTGAACCATGTAAAAAAAAAAAAAAAAAAAAAAAAAGAAAAGTGTTATTGGAGAGTTTATATATAACAAAATTCAACGTAAAGAGATGTTTTCTTTTAGTTTTTATGTGCAGGGCGTCTAATATCCGTAGTCTTGGTTTGTTAATTTTTACTTCTAATATAATTATGCTGTCTATTTTGAATAAAAATACATATACATAAGCTTGACTTTGGGAAATTTGTTTTTTACAGAATTTATTCTGGGGGAGAAAGGGAGGTCAAACAAATAAGCCGTATTTCATTTACCTCTTCTCCATCAGGTTAGACACAAGGTCAGGTGTGAATTTTGATGAAAGTGTTTCTGTGGAACGAACTAGATCCGAACCCGGCACACCCACGTCATCAGTCCGCGTCGTTAACCACTGTGACAAGCCATATAGTTTAAATCTCAGGTTATTCGTCAAAATTATCCGCCAACCCATACTTTGCATGCGTTTTTTCATAAAATTTCTTTCGCCATAACCAGATTACAGTTATTTCCCATTTTCCCTCTGTGCACCTAAAGCTGAACAGAATATCCATAGGAGACATTTCTTTTCTAAAACTGTCTGTGGAACGCAGTAATATTGGGCTGCTTCCCGGCTGACTACAACATTGCCGTTTTCATTTCTAATGTAAACAAATTATTGTTGGGCTGTCCTCTAAAGTAATCAATTTCTGATCAGTTACAACCATCGTTAAAAATATCATCCATGTTTCACCGCACACCTGACAAACTTAGTAACTCTTATTCTTTAGTAGCTTTTGGGACTTATTAATATATATATATATATATATATATATATATATATATATATATATATATATATATATAACTCTGACAAACTAAGTAACCCTTATTCTTTAGTAGCATTTGGGACTTATTAATATATGGGCAAACATTTATTAAAATACAGCAACTTATAATAAATAACATTACGTATGAAACGAGTAACAACATTTTAAAATGCCTAACGTAAACAATTCATCCTGTGACGCTTATTTTTGCGTCTTGGAATTTAAATTGTTAACGTTCATCCTAAAACTGCACTGTTTTGTTCTTTTGACGTCTAACTGACATCTCATGCGTGTTTTCGGTGACTTTTTGAAATTCTCTTCTTTTCTCCAGCTTTTTTGTTCATTGTCACCTGAAGATGATTCGACGAACAATTGAAAACATTTCTACAACCCGGTTATAAACCCGGTTGAAATTATTTGGATTACTACCCTGTGGATTTTTTTACCTGGATTATTACCATTATATATATATATATATATATATATATATATATATATATATATATATATATATATATATATATATTTCTTTCTCCTCCCTCCATCTCATACTCCTCCCCCTTCTACGCCATTCCCTTATGCAACTTATATATTTAATCCCCCCTCTCCTGCATCGACAACCATCTATTTCTTCCTAATAAACATGAAGCACACTTCTTTCTCCGCCCTCATGGTTTAAATAACTTGGTCCGCTACCAATTTTATCCCTACACTTTCCACAGTGAACTTATTTTCTCCCACTGCTACCATCTTTTTGAGACAATAATTTATCTTTTCATGAGCGGCCCTTTGGACTTACGTCACGCACGCTCCCTCATCCTCACTCTCCGACCGCTACCATACCCTAACACGTACCACATACTTTCCACAATTAACTCAACTTCTCCCACTGCTACCATCTATTTGTAGCTCATAATTTATCTTTTTCATCAGCAGTCTTTTGAATTTACAGTTTCTACTGCTCCTGTTTAACGTGTGTTATTTCTCCAGACCAATCAGCCTGATGAAGTCTTGAGATAAAGACGAAACGTTGATGAATACATAAATCATATTTTCGTTATTTTTTCATTTTTCATATATATATATATATATATATATATATATATATATATAATTTTTATACTGTACATTGCATCCCGGCGAGTACAGTAATGCAACCAGATCGAGCACTATGATGTTTTTTCTACTGACTTGTAATACATGACGCTTTCACTCTGTATATGTCTGTCTTTCTCTCTCTCTCTCTCTCTCTCTCTCTGTGTGTCTCTCTCTAAATATAAATATATTCATATATATATATATATATATATATATATATATATATATATATATATATATATATATATATATATATGAACATCAAGGAAGGAAATGCATATTCTTGTTTGTAAAATGTCCACCAAGATCGTTTTTGCCTCGAGTGATAAATGACGGTCTACCGCCACATTTATAATAGCGAAAACCTAATAATAACCGATTCCGTCCCAGGATTGGCTCGTAAAACGAATCGCAATACTACACACTTTCTCGATCTGATCGGCCGATTCTTTGATACAAGAAATATTACAGATGCGTCAGGTCACGGAATCCTCGGATGCCAAGAAAGATGAATTGTTTTCTCTGGAACGTTAGAACATTTTCCATCTACAATCTCTGTCTTCTGTTGGACAATTTGTAATATACTCCCCGCTAATGAGCGACAGGAGTAAGATGTGACACAAGGTCAGAAAGTGGGATTTGATAAGTCATCACCCTAGAGGAAGAGCACTTATGACCCTTAAAAATTACCTGGCAGCCCAGTCGGCATTCCCCGGCAGGGGTGCCTTAGGCGATCAGCAATAAACCAACCCCCTCTCAAAGGGTGAGAAGGCAAAGCCTGGGAGGGTGACTTACTTTCTTCTTTCAAACTGATATATTCTTTGACTTGGAAAACGTAACGCACGACAACTTCAACTTTAACAGAATTGCGCCCAGACTATATTTATAATAAACAAAATTTCCATCTTTGTATAATTGAGAGACGGTCATATTTAAATTTTTCCGCGTTGGAACCCTAACCCTAACCCTAACCTGGCCCCCTCTTCACGTTAACCTACTCTATTTCTAACCTTGCTGCTAGTTAGCTGCAGGTAAGCACACCTTCCAGGGTGCCTCCCCTAAGGGGCTCGATTCTCCCTCCCCTACGTTAAACTTTTATCTACATTTTACTTTTTGAATAAGCTATTTTGTGTACTATGCCCGTAACTAAAACGACTGCAAAGAGATTCCAAAAACTTTCCATCTGTTAATACTTGAAGTTAGGGTTAGAATTTTAAAGCAAGTTTTGATGACTTTCTATCCGACAGTTTATATATATATATATATATATATATATATATGTATATATATATATGTTAAATAAATAAATTTATATATATATGTTAAATAAATACATTTTTATATATATATGCTAAATAAATAAATTTATATATATATATGTTAAATAAATAATACGAATGCCCCTTTTTAAGTCGAGAACAATGACATCATTCATGACGTCATGTTGGTAAAAATTTATTGAAAAATGGGAAAAAACTAAATTTTTCACAGACAGCGACATCAGATATGTCTAAATTCATTTTTATAATTGGTGTAAAAGGTTATAACATACGTACAGATGAATGTACAAGCATATGTGTGAACGGATAGGCCAAGTATTTAGTTGCTGAGACAATAATGTCGATGTTTATTCCCTCTAAAACCATTTTACTTATGAATAAGCTTACGCTCAGCTTGTCTACATGAACCCGTGGCTTAACAGTTAAAGCGTTGATTACCTATTAGTTGTAACCGACAGTCTTCCGTAGGTTGACGATTCAATTCTTACAACAGGCGATACTACATAAGAATAACAGAATGATTAACACTTCTAACCGGTTTAGTGTGAAATTCCATAAATGTTCCCGAATTCAATATATAGATTCCTAATTTCGAAAAAATGCACTTGAAGAAGGTCGGAGGTTTAATCGATCAAAACCGTGGAGCGTTAACTTTCTGATGTCTGATCTGTATGACGCCGGAAAAAAAATGTATTCACTTTTTTTTGCTTTTTTTGTGCTTGCACGTTCGTATACTTTGCAAGCTGAATGTTTTTATGATATGTTCAGTGAGAGATACAGTGATGAGAAAAGGCTGTACGAGGATATAGCTAGCACTTCTACACGGTTCAGTTCTAAATTGCTCTAAACAAAGAAAACCATGAAGAACCATAATAAGAATGTATAGAGTAACTCAAACCTGACCGGCAATGATTGGTAGGGTTAATATATTAATATTATAAAGATTAGGGTTAGGTTAAGGTTAATATATTAATATTATAAAGATAAGGGGTAGGTTAAGGTTAATATATTAATATTATAAAGATTAGGGTTAGGTTAAGGTTAATATATTAATATTATAAAGATTAGGGTTAGGTTAAGGTTAATATATTAATATTATAAAGATTAGGGTTAGGTTAAGGTTAATATATTAATATTATGAAGATTAGGGTTAGGTTAAGGTTAATATATTAATATTATAAAGATTAGGGTTAGGTTAAGGTTAATATATTAATATTATGAAGATTAGGGTTAGGTTAATGGTTAATATATTAATATTATAAAGATTAGGGTTAGGTTAAGGTTAATATATTAATATTATGAAGATTAGGGTTAGGTTAAGGTTAATATATTAATATTATGAAGATTAGGGTTAGGTTAATGGTTAATATATTAATATTATAAAGATTAGGGTTAGGTTAAGGTTAATATATTAATATTATAAAGATTAGGGTTAGGTTAAGGTTAATATATTAATATTATGAAGATTAGGGTTAGGTTAAGGTTAATATATTAATATTATAAAGATTAGGGTTAGGTTAAGGTTAATATATTAATATTATAAAGATTAGGGTTAGGTTAAGGTTAATATATTAATATTATGAAGATTAGGGTTAGGTTAATGGTTAATATATTAATATTATAAAGATTAGGGTTAGGTTAAGGTTAATATATTAATATTATAAAAATTAGGGTTAGGTTAAGGTTAATATATTAATATTATGAAGATTAGGGTTAGGTTAATGGTTAATATATTAATATTATAAAGATTAGGGTTAGGTTAAGGTTAATATATTAATATTATAAAGATTAGGGTTAGGTTAAGGTTAATATATTAATATTATGAAGATTAGGGTTAGGTTAAGGTTAATATATTAATATTATAAAGATTAGGGTTAGGTTAAGGTTAATATATTAATATTATGAAGATTAGGGTTAGGTTAATGGTTAATATATTAATATTATAAAGATTAGGGTTAGGTTAAGGTTAATATATTAATATTATGAAGATTAGGGTTAGGTTAAGGTTAATATATTAATATTATGAAGATTAGGGTTAAGTTAATGGTTAATATATTAATATTATAAAGATTAGGGTTAGGTTAAGGTTAATATATTAATATTATAAAGATTAGGGTTAGGTTAAAGTTAATATATTAATATTATAAAGATTAGGGTTAGGTTAAGGTTAATATATTAATATTATCAAGATTAGGGTTAGGTTAAGGTTAATATATTAATATTATAAAGATTAGGGTTAGGTTAAGGTTAATATATTAATATTATAAAGATTAGGGTTAGGTTAAAGTTAATATATTAATATTATGAAGATTAGGGTTAGGTTAATGGTTAATATATTAATATTATGAAGATTAGGGTTAGGTTAAGGTTAATATATTAATATTATGAAGATTGGGGTTAGGTTAAGGTTAATATATTAATATTATAAAGATTAGGGTTAGGTTAAGGTTAATATATTAATATTATAAAGATTAGGGTTAGGTTAAGGTTAATATATTAATATTATAAAGATTAGGGTTAGGTTAAGGTTAATATATTAATATTATAAAGATTAGGGTTAGGTTAAGGTTAATATATTAATATTATGAAGATTAGGGTTAGGTTAAGGTTAATATATTAATATTATGAAGATTAGGGTTAGGTTAAGGTTAATATATTAATATTATAAAGATTAGGGTTAGGTTAATGGTTAATATATTAATATTATAAAGATTAGGGTTAGGTTAAGGTTAATATATTAATATTATGAAGATTAGGGTTAGGTTAAGGTTAATATATTAATATTATGAAGATTAGGGTTAGGTTAAGGTTAATATATTAATATTATAAAGATTAGGGTTAGGTTAAGGTTAATATATTAATATTATAAAGATTAGGGTTAGGTTAAGGTTAATATATTAATATTATAAAGATTAGGGTTAGGTTAAAGTTAATATATTAATATTATGAAGATTAGGGTTAGGTTAATGGTTAATATATTAATATTATGAAGATTAGGGTTAGGTTAAGGTTAATATATTAATATTATGAAGATTAGGGTTAGGTTAAGGTTAATATATTAATATTATAAAGATTAGGGTTAGGTTAAGGTTAATATATTAATATTATAAAGATTAGGGTTAGGTTAAGGTTAATATATTAATATTATAAAGATTAGGGTTAGGTTAAGGTTAATATATTAATATTATAAAGATTAGGGTTAGGTTAAGGTTAATATATTAATATTATAAAGATTAGGGTTAGGTTAAGGTTAATATATTAATATTATGAAGATTAGGGTTAGGTTAATGGTTAATATATTAATATTATAAAGATAAGGGGTAGGTTAAGGTTAATATATTAATATTATGAAGATTAGGGTTAGGTTAATGGTTAATATATTAATATTATAAAGATAAGGGGTAGGTTAAGGTTAATATATTAATATTATGAAGATTAGGGTTAGGTTAAGGTTAATATATTAATATTATAAAGATTAGGGTTAGGTTAAGGTTAATATATTAATATTATAAAGATTAGGGTTAGGTTAAGGTTAATATATTAATATTATAAAGATTAGGTAGGTATGGTTTGGTAGTTTAGTTTTACGGCATATCAACCCTTTTTGGGTTATTTAATGCCGAATCTGGTCATTATAGTAAAAGATTTATGCTTCAAGTTCTAAAAATAAAATAAAAAAGGGGAGGGAGAAAGGGAGAGGGGCTGTTGTTTTTGTTTTGGGTTTTGTAGAACATAATTAAGTTTTACAAAAAAAAAAAAAAAAAAAAAAAAAAAAAAGAAAAAAAACGTCAATGTAGGTGAATTTCGTCTCAGGGAGCCACAGGGCAGCCTGATCTGGTATCACCAGTAAAGATTAGGGTTAGGTTAAGGTTAATATATTAATATTATAAAGATTAGGGTTAGGTTAAGGTTAATATATTAATATTATAAAGATTAGGGTTAGGTTAAAGTTAATATATTAATATTATAAAGATTAGGGTTAGGTTAAGGTTAATATATTAATATTATGAAGATTAGGGTTAGGTTAATGGTTAATATATTAATATTATAAAGATAAGGGGTAGGTTAAGGTTAATATATTAATATTATGAAGATTAGGGTTAGGTTAATGGTTAATATCTAAATATTATAAAGATAAGGGGTAGGTTAAGGTTAATATATTAATATTATGAAGATTAGGGTTAGGTTAATGGTTAATATATTAATATTATAAAGATAAGGGGTAGGTTAGGGTTAATATATTAATATTATGAAGATTAGGGTTAGGTTAATGGTTAATATATTAATATTATAAAGATAAGGGGTAGGTTAAGGTTAATATATTAATATTATGAAGATTAGGGTTAGGTTAAGGTTAATATATTAATATTATAAAGATTAGGGTTAGGTTAATGGTTAATATATTAATATTATAAAGATTAGGGTCAGGTTAAGGTTAATATATTAATATTATAAAGATTAGGGTTAGGTTAAGGTTAATATATTATGATTATAAATATTAGGGTTAGGTTAAGGTTAATATATTATGATTATAAATATCAGGGTTAGGTTAAGGTTAATATATTATGATTATAAAGATTAGGGTTAGGGGTAAGGTTAATATATTAATATTATAAAGATTAGGGTTAGGGGTAAGGTTAATATATTAATATTAGAAAGATTAGGGTTAGGTTAAAGTTAATATATTAATATTATAAAGATTAGGGTTAGGGGTAAGGTTAATATATTAATATTATAAAAATTAGGGTTAGGTTAATGTTAATATATTAATATTATAAAGATTAGGGTAAGGGTTAAGGTTAATATATTAATATTGTAAAGATTAGGGTTAGGTTTAGGTTAATATATTAATATTATAAAGATTAGGGTTAGATTAACGTTAATATATTTATATTGTAAAGATACGGATTAGGTTAAGGTTAATATATTAATATTATAAAGATTAGGGTTAGGTTAAAGTTAATATATTAATATTATAAAGATTCGACGTCGTTTCTAATGATCAATTTATACATTAATCCAGCCACTACGAAAACTAAAATTGAAACTAGTTAGTCTGATATTGTTTTATTTTTCCTTTTGCACTTGCATCAATTTTTAATTCAATTTACCGGCACGAAAAAACACAGTGCAACAAGCCATATAACAAAGTAAGAAAATATTTGCATTTATATACACCCTGAATGTTTTTTCAAGGCCACTTTGAATATAGATAATCTAGGTATCGTCACGACCTACTCCGGCAGGCTGT
>OY744529.1:99236360-99241360 GCA_963556195.1 Sepiola atlantica
TAAGAGCGGCCGGTGTAACAATATATATATATATATATATATATATATATATATATATATATATATATATATATATATATATATATATTTATTTTTCGAAACCTATCATATCTTTTTAACATCATTCTTTCATTGCTATTGCTTTTAAATTATTGATATATATATATATATATATATATATATATATATATATATATATATATATATATACGTTTATATTAAACGTGTCAAAAGCAATATATCTTTTAAACGAATTCTCAGAGGGGTATACCTTTGAGAATTCTTTGAAAAGATATATTATTTTTGACGCGTTCCATAATAATCAATATGGCTTAGCCTTCCCCACTGTTTTAATTTCACATTCAACTCGTCAATTGCCCAATGGAGTTGGCCTTGATCCTCTGCATCTTTTCGCGGCTCAGCAGCCTCTTATTGTTTGTTGGTGGTAATTCACTTCACAGCGTCATACATCAACAGAGAGAAAGCCTTGAGGCCTACGAGTTGCACTGTGGACGATAATATGCGTAGGTTGCTGCACATATCTCTTCTTTTGTTATGACGCACACCTGGTTCATGGAGTAATTTATTATTGCCTGACTGTTTTCCGCCTTTTTAGTCATGTAATATGATTTATTTCTCATATATATATACAAAATATATTAAAAATATATACAAAAAATATATACATGATATATATACAAATGTTTGTGTATATATATATACATATATATACATATATATATATATATATATATATATATATATATATATATATACATATATATATACATTTTGGCACACTCAATTTCCCCATTTGCTCTTTCTTTCGACGTTATTATTAATTAAAACTATCGATTTTCTCCTGACGAGATGATAGTCGAAAGGGCCTTAGAGAGATTTCCGCGTATTCTTTTTAAATGCATCTATATATTTTGTACCTCAAAACATTTATTTATATATATATATACATATATATATATATACATATATATATACATATATATATATATACATATACATATACATATATATACATATATATATATATGTATATATGTATATACATACCTATAATCATCTACAGATAGCTGTTTCGTCTTTTCCGGACTCATGGCTAGACACAAGAATTCCGGACATAAGTCATTACCAATCGTAACAGTTCAACGCTCTATCGTCTGAGCTAATGCACCTGCTTTTGTCAATAGATGAAAAATATATATATTGTAAATATTGAGGACATAGACGATTTAATTTCTTCTCATATATATGGTGAGGTGTGGCATGCATTTTGATGGGCTGGGGAAAGAGAAGGGAAAGGGGAAACTCAGTGTGTTTCGTATGTAGGTGGTATCATAGTTTTTGAAACAGATTTGAAGAAATGAATATAACTTGAAAATAGTAAGAGTATGAAAGTAGTTGAAAGGGTAAGATAGGTGAGAGGGAGAGGAGGGATTTTGTTGTGGTCAGATGTGAATTTTTTTTCTGAAGGAAGGGAAGGAAGGGTAGGAGTATTGACCAGCTGGCTATGTCAGGAATGTGTGAATATAAGTGAGTATGAAAGAATATGTTTAAGTGTGCTGTGAACATGACAATATAAAGAGAAAGAAAAAGAAAAACTATTTTAATTTGGGGGAAGAGGTTTATGTAGTTTGCTTGAAGCATTGTTTATTAGTATATAGAAATGTGATACTTAGAAGGCAATACAATGCAGAGGTGTGACGGATAGACACAAGTTGGAGCAAATAAGACATATAATGGTGGAACAAATGAAATAGTTTCACCCTTAATACAATGTATACATATATATATATATATATATATATATATATATATATATATATTTATTATTATTTTTCTTTTCACAAACACGCATATATCTGTCTATCTACACAATGTTACAATGTTATGTAATACCTGTATCAAGATGGTCTGGTAGAAACTCCGTATGATATAATATATTTAATATTTCGGGAACTCTTTTTTCTTTAGAACTGTGCTCAACTCAAGTTCAAGCGTGCATATGAAGGTGCCGTAGGATGCAGTATCGCAGAAAATACCGGTTAAATTTGAATTTCATATATATATATATATATATATATATATATATATATATATATATATATATATATATATATATATATATATATATATATATTACCTAAAGGATTTGCAGAGGGTTAGTAAATTTTCTAAGTTGTGATCCAGGGCTGTCAGTAAATGGTTTCCACGTATGCTATACCATGCAATACACAACATATAGCCTGTCTACAGTGAATCACCGTCCATGGTGAGTTCATGGTGAGGATCCACGGTCTTATTTGTGTTACCCTGTTTATATGCATGGGCATATATATAATACGTATGATCAAGAGGGGTAAACCTTCATTTCAAATCCTGTTATTCAACGGGTGGCAGAAGTTCAGATTAACTTATTGACAAACTAATGATCTGGTTCTGCAAACCTCATGGCTTCGGAGATAATCAAATTTATTTTACAATGGTAAAGCCTAGCTGCCCAAGTTAGTGAAGTTCCATATGCAGGTTTTGCGTGCGAACATAGATAATGCTTCTTAAGGGAAAAAACAAGAGTTTCACGATCTATTGATGGATAACTCAAATCAATTCAAAGCATATCGCTCTCTCTCTCTCTATATATATATATATATGTATATATACATATAAGCATCCACATACAGCTGTTTCGTTTTTTACAGACTTATCCTGCGAATATTACCGTATCTATATGATATTATTCAATAACAAATAAATCTCTCTCTCTATATATATATATATATATACATATAATATTTGTTAATTATCTATGTACGTATCCGTTTCGTCCTTTATAATCGGAACTCATCAGAATAGAGATATGGTCATGCGATTCGAAACCCCGGTTTCGAGTATTCTGCAACTCAAATCCCGACATCTAGAACCACTCGGCCAACACTGAATAGGGAATAAAGACTGATAATTTTAACACTTTATCCGGCGGCTTGACGTCATAAGAACATATATATATATATATATATATATATATATATATATATATATATATATATATATATATATATATATATATATATATATATATATATATATATATATATATGTGTGCGTAAATGTGGCAGCTACAGCTTTATTATGCTAACGTTCATCAGGCCAAGTACTTAAAATGAAATTGGAAAGATTTGAAGAAAACAATTTTCAAATTCACAATAGACATGTGACCGGAATAACAGTTCCTCTATTTGGTTCAGTTTCATTTGTTATTATGTGTATTTTTAATTACTTGTACTATTGAGAACTTTTACTTGCCTCTGGTTGGTAACAAATGTTGTCTCTATGATTTTATGTACCGACGAAAAGTTCGAGATCAAAGCAAAATAAGAATTTCTTAAGACTGTACATATAGTTAGAATGTTCTCAGTTATGCTAATTAGGTACGTTGATATATTTTATGTAGAAGATTCACTCCTAAATTTAATCACCGATCACTTAGGGGACACAGCTTTAAAGCGCCAGTAGTCTTAATATGGGGTTGAATTTAGTTTTATAAAAATATGGGATTGAATATAGTTTTTTATTGTGTTCGTCGTGGGACGGGTATATATATATATATATATATATATATATATATATATATATATATATATATATACATACATGCAAGTATGTATATATACATATATATCTGTATATATACATATATATACATGTATATATATATGTATATATATATGTATATATATATATATGTGTATATATACATGTATATATATGTATATATATATCTAATTTTATAACAATGCGCTTATTGTAAACTACAGAAACATAAACGAGTTTCACACTAGTAGAGGGACTTTGAGAAAATGTGTTTGCAGCTTACCATAATTATATTTTCATACATTTATAAAGAATTCATTGAAATAGTACTGCAACAATATTCCCAAAATATATTCTGTCACAATATAAGTATATATTATATAGTAATATATAGTCGGGCGGTATTATTACCACATATTAGACTCGTACGTCTTATAGAGTAAAAGTAGTTAGTGGGAACACACTCATACACACATGCACTTATATATATATATATATATATATATATATATATATATATATATATATATATATATATATTAGTGTATTTATATGTATATAGGAGTAATAAGTTGACACGACATCATAAGCGGGTAGTGCAGTATCAGTGCAGTTCCAACGAAAGAAAAGTATATATGTAAATGAATAATGCTACTAACATTCGTAAAAGTTTTCTTCGACATTTATTTATTCTTTTGTTATTTTATCATTTTATAATTTAATATAACGCGTTTAAAGCGGTAGTCCGCTCTCATTAAATATGTAAATCCATTTGAAGAAATGTCTTTTGATTTGAAAGAGTGTTTTTATCATTAATAACAATAACACATTTCCTCAAATGAAACAACACTCAAATCGAAAGTAATTCCTTCAGATGGATTTACATCTCTTCTTTAAAACGTTCCCTTAGTTTTTTTTACTTCCGTTTTAACTATTCCAACACATGTAATACTTGCTCCCTGACAGCTAATCTCCTCGGTACATGTTTTTGCAAGGACTGAAGGACACTTGATATACAACATCCGTAACACATTCGGGTAAAATATATTCTTAAATATAAATGGACCTATATATATATATATATATATATATATATATATATATATATATATATATATATATATATATATATATATATATGTATATATATATATATATATGTATATATATGTATATATATATATATATATATATATATATATATATATATATATATTATACCAATGTCTCAACGTGTTTTATTTACGAGTATCGTGACGCGTTTATTGGGGTTTCACATGAACATCGATGATCCCATTAAACTTCTGCTGTGAAAGTTATAGTGAGGACACACTCATACACACACGCACCACCTATATATATATATATATATATATATATATATATATATATAT
>OY744529.1:99246360-99313860 GCA_963556195.1 Sepiola atlantica
TTTGCTTCTTTTTCCGCCTCTTTGATCTTCACTCTGTGGTCCGCTGGAACGGCAAAGTCTACGATTTTGCAGGATTTTTCTTTCTTGTTGATTATTATCATATCTGGTCTCCTTGCTGTTATGGGTTTGTCTGTTTGTACATTCATATCCCATATGATTTTGTATTTTTCGTTTTCTAGTACAGTTTCTGGTTTTTGTTTGTATCGTTTTTTTGCATATTCGAAATTCAGTTGTTTGCACATTTCCCGGTGTACTTCTTTCCCCACGCTTTCATGTCTGTTCTTGTATTCCTTTTGGGCTAGCTTGCTGCATTCACTTATTATATGATTTATCGTTTCGTCTCTGTGTCCACACAATCGGCATTTGCTGTTTTCCTGGGTTTTATCTATCTTTGCTTTAATAAAGTTTGTCCTAATCGCATTGTTCTGTGCGGCCGTCAGCAGAGATTCCGTTTCTCTGTTCAAGTGTTCTTTTCTTAGCCATGCCCAGCTGTTTTCATTGGCTTCATCGCTTGTGAGTCTTATAAAGCGTCCATGTAGTTGTTTTTCTTCCGACTTTTCCTTTCTTGTCTTTTTGTTTCTGGTTTCAATGCTTCCGGAGTTGTTTGTTGGGCTGGTGTCTCTTGCTGTGGTGATCAGTCTTTCCGTGTTCTGGGTTACATATTTCTCCAGCTCTTTTTTGGTGTCTTCCACACAGTCTTCTATACTTACCAGTCCTCTACCCCCTTCATTTCTTTTCATGTAGAGTCTGTCCGTATCGTCTTTTGGGTGCAATGCATTGTGCATAGTCATTAGTTTTCTAGTCCTCTGGTCAAGGTGCCTGAGTTCTTCTTTGGTCCAGCCTATGAATGGTCCAGAGTATCTTATTAGTGATACAGCCCATGTGTTTATCTATTTTACTAGGTTTCTGCTATATAGTTTAGTTTCTAAGAGTTTCCTTGTTCTTCGTAGATATTCTTTTCCAATCTTCTCTTTCATTTGATGTATATTTGATTGTGTCTGCTTCCAGAACTCCCAGGTATTTATAACTCTCTTGTTCTCCTAGTTATTATTATCATTATTATTATTATTTTATAGAAGTATTATTATTTCTCATTATATTTTTATATACATAAAAAGACTTATATTCCATCTAATTTACATACGTGTTTGTGGTGGGTACAGACGCACATATGTAAATTGAATGAGATTCACTCTTTCTGGAAATGCTCACAGGTAGGGATTCATTATAGGAGACAAGAATCGGTCAGATTGAGCTTAGTTATGTAAGGTGGAGTGCGCAGTAATTCAAATCGATTGTTGTCTGTTTCTGTTACCAGTTTTTAGCTTTAAAATCGATGTCATTGAAGCAACATGGTCTTAACCAAATTAGTTATAGTTAAATAACAATGTTGTTCAATAAATAATTTAATGACCAAAGATATTGTAAGTTATTGAACCAAATTGTTATAACATTATAACAAATTTGGTAAATATAATGTTGTTTCAATGGCAACAATTTTAAAGCTAGAAACTTAAACATAACTGATTTATCTTTAAAACAGAATACACATGTGAAGGAAGCAAACTATATGAACTTTTACTGGAACGATTCAAAAAATGAAGCCGCCTCTTCCTTCTTTGGTTGAGACTGATTGGCTATCGAACACAAGTTATCCATGGTTTGACCCTGAATTGTATGAAGACAAATGTATATAAATAAATATATATATCAGTTTATTTTTTCTAACATAGAGTAAGAATGATTATTTCCCCATAAACTGAAAGAGTCGCTATTAAACACTATTTCTTTTCAAACCACGTGATCTTGATTGTGGTATCTTTTTGCGCAGCATGCTTTTTTTACGATACGCATGAGTAAATAAATGCGAATTTGAATATGTGAGGAAAACGAATATCTGTTAGCTTATGGCTTGACTATCAACATTGCCGCCTGATCGAAGCCATTCCAAAAAGAATACGGGGGAAAATAAGGAGAGAAAGAAGAAAATAAATAAAAGAAACGGAAGTGTTTATTCGGATTATATCCTTATTGGAAATACGTCTATGGTGAGGCGGAAAGCACGGAAACAGCAAGAGATAGAACGAGAGTGTGTGATCGGGAAAAAGAAAGACAGACATACATACAGAGAGAAAGAGAGAGAGAGAGAGAGAGAGAGAGAGAGAGAGAGAGAGAGAGAGAGAGAGAGAGAGAAAGAAGGGGCAGATTTGGGAAGAGCAAACGGTGAAAGAAAAACAGACGTCTAGAGAAAGAAAGATAAATACAGATTGACACAGGAAATGAAATGGAGAGAGAATAGCAGAGACAGACATCAAAAGAGAGACTAATGTCGAGAGACATACAGATATACAGAACGAGAGAGATTTTCATACCATGTGAGAGTCTACATACCACGTGTAGTATCTGTTCCGATGGATACTACACACTATAGACCGGTGTTGTCTTGGCCTTCGGGGCTTGATTTACGCCGGTCTATGGGTCTGTCCTGTGCAGTTCTAGGAGGTCCACCCTCCCAGGCTTTGCCTCCCCTCTTTGAGGAGGAGTAAGTTGTTAGCTTACTGCCTGAGGCGCCCCTACCGGGGAATGCCGACGGGGCTGCCCAGGCAATTTTTAATGGCTAGAGCGCTCACCTTCTCGGGCGCTGGCTTTTCAAATCCCACTTTCCGACCGTGTGTCACATACTCTTATTGTGGGTAGGTGTTGAATAACGAGAGATAGACAGGCATATAGACAGATAAAGACAGACAACAAAGCGAACGGGGGACAAACATAGGCACATAATGATAAAGTGTGTGATAGAGAGAGAAAAAAGAGAGAGAAAAAGAGAGAGAAAAAAAGAGAGAGAGCAGGTAGAGAGAGATAGACGGCGAAAGAAATAGAAAAAATAAATATGAAGACATACGAATATCGAGTCAGAGAGCGCGCGCGAGAGACAAAGAGAGAGACTAATAGGCAAGAGAGAGAGATAAACACATATAACAATAATAAATAATTAATTAAAAGAGACTTATCTTTCTCTTACAAATAGCTCTGTCTGATCTTAATAATCAACCATTAAGCTAATTCAAATATAATACATTAATAATTGGAGCATTTAAATGCTTGTATTTCGACGTTACTTGCATTTACTAGAACTGAGTTGTTCTATTGTACATTTATACTAAACTTAAGTCAAAATATTGTTTACTAAAAATGTTAATTATATATATATATATATATATATATATATATATGAAACTAAAAGTGTAGTTTTAGTAGATAGAACCTATAGTTAAATGGTTCAAGCTCAATATACGAGATAGAGCAATTATAAAGATAGATGAAAGAAGAAGGATAAACATAATGAATAATTAACATGTTTTTACCGAGTACACCTTGCATTGAACAATCGAAGTTGAAATAAATTTGTCATTCGTACATGTTTATCCCTCTTCTTTCATCTATTTATATATATATATATATATATATATATATATATATATATATATATATATATTATATCAAACCCAGGTGAGGTAAAAATTGATTCACGACGTACATGTCCAACTACGAAGATTATAATCAAGATGTAATGAAACTTAACCTTATGTCTAGAATCCTTATTCTAATTTTGATCAAAATCCATTACATTTGATTCTAGAAAATGTGTCAAATTTTAGGCATAAGCTTCAGGGGTCTTTATAAGAAATTGAAATTTAGGGCATGTGGCCTAATTGGTGTCTCATGACTACGGTTCAAATTCTAATCTGATTTATTTGAATGTTTAAATGGGAGGTTGTGTTCATAAGAATCCACCTAAATCATCTTTAAAATACCCAGAGAATCTGAAATTTACAGAAAATTTATAAATTGATGTGTAATACGCATTGTAAAAAATTCACAAAATCGGAGATCTCTGAATTTTTCCGAACGGCTTCAACCCCCGTTTTGTGGCATTTGCACAAAACTAAATAAAACTAAATGAAGCCCAGATTACCAACAGTTACAAATAGCCGCTGTATTCTAAAATTCGTAATGATTGGGTGGTATGTGGACAATTTCAATGCAATGTCATCATCATCATCATCATCATCATCATCATCATCGTCATCATCATCATCACCACCACCACCACCACCACCTCCACCACCACACCTCGCACATACAATGAGCATCAAAAGTAGAAATCCTATAGTCGAGTTTAGCTTCTTTAAGGCTCTTTAGTGGATGCATCCGGACCCAAGATTTGAAATCTGACTCATTTACATGCTAGATGCCAATTCTGCGGGTATCTATAATGCTCTATAATAAAGAGCTATATATATATATACATACATATATATATATATATATATATATATATATATATATATATATATATATATATATATATATATATAAGCCATGTTCCGACAACGTTGGTTGAACACTCTCGATTAGTCTACTGTCTGTGTCCACTTTGTTTAAACATTAATAGAACTTAATTCACTTTCTTTACGTGATAATTTCTCGTGGCCGTGTAGTTAAAACCTTTGCTTTCGGAGTCAACGGTTATTTTGTAACTGGGTTCGGATCTTACGACCGTCTGAAATTATCATCTACACTGATGATAGCACCACCTTGAAACGCCGGCGTATGTAGGTAAACATGATTTAATATTTCTTAACTAAATACAGGTATATATATATATATATATATATATATATATATATATATATATATATATATATATATATATATTAAAATATTATTGTTTATCAGCCCCCCTCCCCACAAGGGCTGGGCACTTTCGAGTAGCTTTAATAACAAGCAGTACAAATAGCTATATGCGCGATTCGAACACCGTTTCGTAAGATCACTCTAGCTGCCTGGTAAATGGCGGCCACGTGTCGCTATTTACAGTTAAAGTTACTTTATATTTACTAACTAATTGACGATGGCCGTTTGGATAAGATCACCGACTACGAATCAGTGGCGATTTGTGTTCGGGGTTCGCGCCTACCGACCATCGGGAATTAGTTCCTAGACTTAAGATTGCGTTAGCATGAAACATCGATGTCTCTAGGTATTTAAATATTTAATATTTATTTATTAAAATATTATTGTATATACAGTCGCGTCCAAAACTAAGGGACAAAATTTTAAAACCTAATATTTGTTAGAAATAATAACCGTAAAAAGCTGAAATTTTGACAACCGGTAGTTGTTGTCATCCATAATAACATACTAAAATTTGAACCCTTTGTATAGAATAGAAAAAGAATTATAACAATTATTCATTTATTTCCAAATTTGGAATGTCCAAAAGTAAGGGACATAATTGAGAAAAACGGTGTAAATAGCATGCTACATTCAACTTTTTTTATTTCCTCTACTGAAGAACTCTTATTTAGTCATTTGTAAACGTTGCATCAGTCAACACCATGGCGAAACGTCAAAAACTTGATTCTCTGTGAGACAAGCTATTGTGAAGCTACACAAGGAAAAGCACACCATTAGAGAGATTTCAGAGAAAGTGAAACTTTCCAAGAGTGTTGTAGGCAGGATTGTTAAATCTTACAATGATACTGGCAAAATAGCTAGTGCTTTTAAAACCGGCAGACCCCGCAAAACTTCAGCAAGAGAAGATCGAATAATGCAGCGTATGTCATTAAAGGACCGTTTTAAGTCTTGCACAGAAATTAAAAGGGTTATGAATAGTACCTCATGTGTTAATGTGTCAAGACAGACTGTTTCTAGACGACTGCAAGAAATAGGGCTGTTTAATAGAACGCCAAGGAAGAAACCACTTGTTAGTTCGAAGAATAAGAAGAAGAGATTAGAGTTTGCAAACAGGTATGTAATTTGGACATATGAAAATTGGGCACAAGTATTTTTCAGTGATGAAAGCAAGTTTAATCTATTTGGAAATGACGGAAAAAACTTTGTAAAGAAACGTATTGGTGAAAAATTAAGTACAAAGTGTACTAAGAAAACTGTCAAATTTGGGGGCGGAAACGTCATGGTATTTGGAATGTTTTCTAGCCAAGGTACAACGCCTCTTGCCCGATTACAAACTCGTGTAAACGCGCAGATGTATAAAAACATTGTTCAAGATCATATTGTGCCAATCATACATAATTCAGGATTCGATAGGGCAATGTTTATGCAAGATAATGCTCCATGTCACAAGGCAAAGGTGGTAATGAGTTACCTTAGCGAGCAAGATTTCGAAATTATGGATTGGCCACCGCAAAGTCCTGACTTAAATCCAATAGAAAATCTTTGGAAGATCTTAGGAGTGAAAGTTAGGGAAAAAAATCCCACTAACACGGAGGATTTGTGGGTGAAGCTTCAAGAAGAATGGTCTAAAATTAGTATCAAGGATTGTCAAGAACTGATCCGTTCTTGTAGTCGAAGATGTGCAGCTGTCATTGAGAGCAAGGGCTCATTTACTAAATATTGATTACACATGTACTTTTATCGTTTTTTTTTGCTGTTTACATTGTTTTTCTCAATTTTGTCCCTTACTTTTGGACATACCAAATTTGGAAATAAATGAATAATTGTTATAATTCTTTTTCTATTCTATACAAAGGGTTCAAATTTTAGTATGTTATTATGGATGACAACAACTACCGGTTGTCAAAATTTCAGCTTTTTACGGTTATTATTTCTAACAAATATTAGGTTTTAAAATTTTGTCCCTTAGTTTTGGACGCGACTGTATATATATATATATATATATATATATATATATATATATATATATATATATATATATAGTAAGCTATGAAAATAAAATATATTTGTGGCAATTAAGCTACACAGAGGCTTTCGAAAATTGATACATTAAAAATTATATCTCCTTATAAAATTTTATGTGATTACATGAAATAGGTATATATATATATATATATATATATATATATATATATGTTCATCTCGTTACAGAATAGTTAACAAGTATTTTAGGGGAATTAAGAAAGCAAATTAATTTCTATAATGGAACGTTCATATACCGATTAATACGTTTTTCTTTCTTAAACTTTAAAGTTTGAATCGTTTTCTTTCTTGTTTAGTTTTTTCTTTGCCCATTAAGACGTTATTTTATATAAATACTAGCGGAACCCGTCGCCCCGGCGTTGCACGGGAGAAAGTAGTACCTATTGCATGACGTCGAATTAAAAAAAACGGTCTATAGTTCTTTCTCCACCCCACCCCTATACCGTGTTGGCGAATGTTTTAAATTAAAAAAAAAGAAAAAGTGGCAGAGTAGAATGGGATCGAACGCTGAAACTGTCATTCATTAAATCTCCCTTCTTACCCAATGCGCCACGGTTACGACTTAAAAGTACATGTGAAAATAGGCGAATAACGCTATGCTTGTTTATTGACATGCGTGTTATGTTAACATTAACATTCTGCCGACCAAATGGAAACTTCAACAATGACACGGTGTAGGTCATTTTTTGATGAAGTAACTTCATTTGGGCAATTTTTCGATAATATGCGTGTTTAAGGTGTATGATTTTGAAAATGTAAATGTATCCGCGTCTACCAGTATCTTGGTGCTTATTGAGTTAAATAGGAAGTCGATTCGATCAAGAAATTTTAGCCGCCATGTTGAATCAATAAATGTTGCAGGAACTGTGTTCGTTAATTTCATTCGCTTAATTCCGGAATGAATTTAAATGTAGAAGGTAGAATTAGATAGAACGTAATCTGATATTCGCGAATAATCATCGGAGTGTAAGGGAGCGGTTGTTAAGTTTTTGCGTATTGCTTAATATTATGTAGTAAAATAATGCCAGACAAATACGAAATAACAATGGGTGCTTTATGAAAATTATACTGTGTTTATTAGTTCCCGGTGTCGATGAGTGTAGTCACAGTACAGAATTGTTAGGGAGAAAAGCTTTTACTACCACCTATATGGAGTTGGTATTTCGGAGAGTCGTGGCGGCCGGGCCGAATGTAATATTCAGTGTTAGTTTGGAAAGAAAGAATAAGATATATACTAAAACACGCTCGAGTGAATAAGTGCAATGTAATTGTGAGTCTAGTAGCCCGTGATGCATGTGGTTATTTTCCTATTCTCCGAGAAGGTACAGGGGAAAAAACATCTCTACTTTATATATTAGATGAATATTTGTGCAAACACTGGTGAACCATATTGTTTTCCTGTCACTTTTAACTGATGGTGTACATTCGTAATTATATATATTTCATACATTAGATTCAGTATTCTGTTATCTCACGACATTCTGTTGCCGAACGATATCGTCATATTGAGTGTTAAAAATGCCCGACAGTGAGACATCGGTCTCGGTTCGTACAAGTTTAATAACTGCACCTATTTTGGGCAAGATAAGTTAATCTCACTGTCGGCCGGTCATCGTGGTTTGTATATTCCGTCATAGTTGTAAGACCCCGTGTGCAAACGCGGTGACCCACTAGCTAGGACTGCCCCGTAAATCTCCCTTGCCACTGTTTTCTCTTTTAGTTCGCACATTCCATGAACGATGTTTGTGACAAAGAGGAGAGGATTACTCTTTTTTTGGGGGGGGGGGAGGGGTCAGCTGGTGCTTTGAGTGAGTTAGCGTTAAGGTTAGGGTAAGGGTTAGGAGATTTTCAATCGTCTCATAGTATTCTTCATTATAATTCAACTGTCTCATTAACCCGTAATTTTCGAGTAAAGAAATTGTGACTCATTTTCGTATATACATTTCTTCAGTGTTTACTGCAACAGTGCTCAATACGTGAGTAGAGCTTAGTAGTAAAGTATGAATATATACTAGTTGCAAGTAGGCTTTATAGAAACGTTTCTTTCTTTCTTTCTCCCTTTCTTCTGTTTATTACACGTGACTATTTTTCCCCAAATTGCGTTCTTTGTATAAATTTGAAAACTTTTCTGTTTTTAATTAAAGCTTTGCTACCAATTGATGATGATTGTATTTTAACAATCGAAATATTTTGGTAGAACTTTTCAATATGTGTTTTTGAGTTTATTTTTGCTAGTTGTTGATTTGCTTATCCTTTATTCCATTTTTATTTTTACATTTTGTCTGAAACATTGTTTCTTTTATTATATATATATATATATATATATATATATATATATATATATATATATTAACTGTACTACTTGTTGCATGTTGTATTTCTTGTCTTACTATTAGCGGTGCGGTACCATCTCAAGTCCATATCTGAACGATCTACAATGGCGACTATGATATATGTGTTTTTCTCACTAGGGTCACAGGTTACACATCAATCTAGGCAAATAAAACTGAATAAATAAATGCATAAACAAATACGAATTTTAACAACTGACAGTTCTCCCCTGCTAAAAAAAAGTATCGTTGCAACACGGTTTTTATCGTGTCGATCTCGTTTGGTCTTGTGTCGACATCAGCTATCTGAATATCGACCCTCCTGCAAGCGTGTGAGTCGATAACTGAGTGAGAAAGAAATGGACTAAAAATAAAAAAGTACACAGGCATGAAAGAAGTAAATAGACAACCTTATTATAATTAATAACGAAGACTACATTCAGAACGTCCTGATCGACCTAGGCGAGATAATGTTGATTATTTACCCTTGTTGATGAATTGGGCACGAATACGGTTAAGAATCAAAAGTAGAAGGTTTGCGGCAATTTAACGCTGATTAACATATAATATGTATTCTCTAAAACTCTAAAAATTAAAATGCTTCTTTGTCTTCGTGTCATTCTTACATGATGATATTTTGTGTATCTGAAACACAAAAAAATTAATTCGTGTAAAATATCGATGTTTCAAACTTTTACTGCTGCTTTGTACGGCTCCGAGTTCTGGCCGTCGACGAAGGAAGCAAACATTTTAAACATGTATGAATTATTTTTATGGACTGTGTATTTATTTATTTCATGTCTATGTATGAACACGTCTATTAAATAGAGCCGCCATTGCCTACCTGCGGCTCAGGACAGTCGGTGCCAAAACTGCTAGGGGTTCTTGGAAAATTTTAGCGGTGCCCTGGATATTTTCGTAAACTTATGAGTAAAATATGTCCACTGTTAGAATGCATTTAAATGTGTGATTTTAAAACGGTAAAGAGACTAGTCAAATGGATTTTTTTTTAAATAAAATATTATTTTGTTTTAAATTCGAATTTTCGATTCACGCAAGAATCTTTATACTAAGAGTTTTTTTTAACACAGTTGAATTGAGAAGATAGCTAATGATGAGATGCCAAAGGAGGCATAACACACAAATAATAATAATAATAACAACAACAACAACAACAACAACAATAATAATAATAATAATAATAATAATAATAATAATAATAATAATAATAATAATAATAATAATAATAATAATAACAACAAGCCGCGCGTGCGTGGTCCCTCTCTGTATGTGACTCGATGTGACGAGTGTAAAATGCAATAAATTTGGGCAATTTGGGGCATTTTGACCCCCCTTTGACCCCCCTTTGACCCCCTGGTGGCGCGAACCATAATTTTTTGAGGTCAAGGATGCTCATTTTATATCCAGAACAATTGCCTCTACATTTTGGCCAAGTGTCAGAAAAATTGAATGGATGGATCAAACGTTATGGGAGAAAAGGGTTATTTTGCCATTTTGGGGGCTTTTGACCCCCTGGGAGCGCGAACCAGATTTTTTCCAAGGTCAGCGATACTTATTCTCCATTAGGAACAATTGCCTCCATATTTTGGACAAGTTTCATAGAAATTGAATGGATGGATGAAAAGTTATGGGGCAAAAAATGTCATTTTTTGCCATTTCGGGTCCTTTTGACCCTCTGGGGGGGGGGGGCTAACCAGATTTTCTTTCAAAAATCGAAGAATGTCACTTTCTAACCTGACAAAAGTTACAACTTCATGCAAAATTTCAGAAAAATTCAATAGATGGTTCCGGAGAAAAATCCGGACGGACGGACGGACGCACGGACGGACATGCCTCAAAACATAAGTCCCTTGATTTTATAAATCGGGGGACCAATAAAGACAATATTTTTTCTTTCTTTTTTAAGCTACGTGTTGCCATTTAGCTTCTGTTCTTGTGGAAAAGCCAAGTGACAACATGTCGCTTAAAAAAAAAGAAAGAAGTGTGAATCGAAAATTCGAACTTTAAAAAAATAATATGTTTATTTAAAAAAAAATATTTGCATTTGACTGGCCTCTTAACCGTTTCTTAAACTTACTTTTTCTACTTCTTTAAAACGTCGGTCTAAAACCGCATGAATCCGTTTTGAATAGTAACTGCATATTAAAAAAAACACTTTACTGCCATTTGCATCTAATTGATAACAAACTTTAAATTCCGTTGAACTTCCAGTCGAACTTCGCGCTTGTTTTAAAGCACTATAATATTAAATTTGAAAACTTTAATTATTTATAACAAATTATGCTCAGATCTGGCAGCATCCTATACCTCTATAAGTGTTGCAATATCTGGGCTGGTGCATCAACCACTAGCCTCTCTCTTTCCCTCTTGGATAGCAAAAACAGATTTCTAACCTAAAAGGTCCCACACTGGTTTCCAAGCTCTAGTCCCTGTCGCATCTACGCAGTGCTGCATTTCTGTTCTTGCTTTACGAGTACTTCCACGGAACATGCTTCGTTCAACTTACTGCGTCCGTACACCCCAACGCAAATATCAACAACCCACGGGACTAACAGCAAAATCACACAACTTTACTGTAGAAGTCTCTAAATACCGAAAGTTTTTGTACTCTAATGGCGGCCTTACCCAGGCTGCTTACCTTTGTAATTCCCTTCCTGCTCCCTATTTCACCGACTGTATCAACATGCGAAACCTTAAATGTAATATGAAAATACTATTTGCTGCCCATCTCCATATCATGGTAACCATCTATAAATGTGTCACCTACGACAGTAGCCCCTTACACTTCAGTGTCTATATGCCTTATTTGGGATTAAGACAACTATAAAAAAAACACCAAATTAGTGCATGAAGGTAGATTAGAAAAATGCCTTTATTCAGTGTCACTGGTAAATGTTAAAAAAACAATACTGAAACTAGGTCAAATATTAACTATTTACTTAAAATTGAATAATTCGCTGTATTTTGGTAATTTAACAACAAGATCAGTTATTTTTAAGATTCGACAATTAAACATAACCGTTTGGGGATGAAAGTCCTATTTCACGCCTAAGTGTGACGGATAAACACACCGACCGAAGAGTGACGGACGGAGCCTCGTACCGATGTGCTTGATCGCATCTCAAATAAATGCGGCCATTCCGTTTGCGCGTTAGCAATTAAGACAGACCATTAAATCGTGACGGGCAGATACGTGCCTTCATCTAAAAAAATAACAGATTCGTGTTCATACAAAGAGGGGTTTACTCATGATTAGAAGCACGGGGTTCGACTTTAGCGCCGAAGTCCCTATTTACTTGCTGATGATGGCAGAGTTAGACACAAAGTAGGTTTTTAATGCGCGGGATTCCAACTCCTCAAAATAGAGCACTCTGGATTGGGATAAAACTAAAAATTATATCAGTCTAGAAAGATTTCTCCTTCACTGATCTATGACAGAAAGGATGAAGTGTAACATCAGAACATATACTGCGCTTTGCTCCGAGCCGAAAGGCCAAGCGAAGTCGATGTACATTAAAAAGAGAAACATACAGGCAGAGTACTTCGAAGAAATGCTTCTCTTAATTATGGAACGTGCAGTGATGCTTACGTTCTTACGCTGCAATACGACTAACTCGGGGAAATATCGACAATTAGAACTGGCCTGTGGCCAACTTGGTGTTTTTTAAAATTCATATATTAATACACTGGTACTTTCTTACCTTCGTCCTTTCGTTTTATTTATCTTCCTCCCACAAGGTAAGATGTGACACAAGGTCGGGAAAGTGGGATTTTATAGATGTCATTCATTTGATTAATTTTGGCGATGATTTGAACGAATTCCACTATTTGTACAGTAAAGCATTTTACCAATGTGATGCCCTCATATATGGAGCGACATATATTGTTTTTTAGATAATTATTCACAGATACTACTCTTCAGCATGGCAGAATCTGGTGAGATTCGAAACCGAGACTTCAGAGACTGACTTCGACGCAAGTAGATAGAATGCATCTCTTGATAGATTTTATTAATTTGTTTATTTTTTATTTACGTATCGTAAATAAAAATAAACAAATACATAAATGTATGCAAAAAAGTGTTTTAGCTAAATGCTAGGTACCGATAAATTTTCCATTCACCAATGTGATGTCCTCATATGGGGAACGGCATATATTTGGTTTAATATCAACAACCAATTTTACGGCGCCTTTTAGTTCATATATATATATATATATATATATATATATATATATATATATATATATATATATATATATAAGGTACTTAAGCTTTATTTTTTATTTATTTATTTTTTATGCAACTTTAATTCCTATATAATGTTATTGCTTGCTACCATATTGCAGAATTGTTCTTGGGTGTAGTGTTTAGATAGTATTATTATTATATTTTTTTCTTTTATTATTATTATTGTTATAATTAATGTTATTTGATATGCAAATTGTCATATCATACGGGCAATATATTATTATTATTATTATTATTATTATTATTATTATTATTATTATTATTATTATTATTATTATTTATTTATGTATATATTAGTGAAATTTTAAGCTGAATTTTTTCGACACTTGATTATTGGGGAAATGATAGTTTAATCAGTACCATTGGAGAGCCATGATTATTATAACTGTCCTGTTTTTAAATCTCCGAAACAGTTACATGGTAAACAGCTGATGATCCCCGTGTTAATATTAGACGCTTAAGGTCTCCTGTTTTTGTTTCACTCTTAGATACTTAACCCCCCTTTTTATTTTTTATTTACTTATATATTTCAAAAAAAATTTTTTTAATTTTTAATTTTTAATTTTTAATTTATTTTTTATTTTTTTAATTAATTCTCCAACAAATGTTAAGTCTGCAATATGTTGGATTTAGTTAGTTTCTCTGGGAATTTAAACTGCAGTTTACTTTTTTTGTTGTTCTTTTGTTTTTTTTTTTGTTTAAAATGACTCAAAGCTTCTTTAGACTATATATATATATATATATATATATATATATATATATATATATATATACATATATATATATATGCATATATATATATGTATATTCAGATGTACTTTGCCTATTTGCTGTTGTTGTTGTGGTTTGGGTTCATTTTTTGGGGGAAGGGGGGTACGTTTCACTTCGATTAGTTTTTTTTTCAGTTCGTAAAGTAAGATTTACCACGCGTGTGACAACAGTAAGAAATCAATTGTTATTGATTAAAATAAATTACTAATCATCCGGTCAATATCAGGTAGCCCTACTAGTTTAATATAAAAAAGTTTTCAAACGCGAAACATTAACATTTTGGTAATTTCGAAACATTTATTTATTTTTTTAATGTGATCTAAAAAGAAAAGAGAAAATGGAGGAAAACAAGTTGTTTTTTCACTGGCAATTTACGAAAATCGAGTCGGTTGCTTTTTCGAGAGAGCGACCGTTGTTTGAAACACTTGAACGACGTTAGAAAACGTTTGAACACAAATGCTAACTATTTGTCCAGAAAATAAAATGATATTGCGAAACAGAACATTTGTTAGATTAAAATTTAACAAATCATTGACTAAAAAAACAATACCAAAATAATAGTTAATTAATAAAATTAAATTTAAAAAAAACAATATGCAAATTAGTTAAACTCGCGAATCTGATATCACATCTATATAAACGTTATATAAAAAAGATGGTGCGCTTATAAAATAAGTTGAATTGATTGGAAATATGGCGTTTTGAGTTTACCGTTCGTGCGAGAAATGAGCTTTTGAATTTCAGTTAGTTAGATAGATAGATAGACTCACAAAGGGGAGGCATAAAAGGCTATTACAATGTAAAAATAGAAAACATGCCTGTGTATAACAGTAGGATAAATACACATTTACTTAAAAATATATATAGTAAATGTTACTAGTTCTGTCACAATTTCTACACAGTCATCAAATGTGTGTAACAGTGTTCCATAATATATTTCGAGGTAAGAGCTCTTTATCAAATAGCGTTTTTCAAATCCCTTGAAACTCGTCTTTTACACACACTGCTACTATTAGACTACACCACCTTATTAGAAAACCATATTTTTTAAATGTAATTATATTCGTCGAATTGACACCGCAAATGCATGTTGTTTCGAATTCAACCATATTTTCAGAATTTTTTTTTACATCTTTAAAAGGTTAGCGATATTTATATGTTGTAATTTGAGGTAAACTAGTATTATTAGAAAAAACTGATTAATTAAGTATCCTTTTTAAATGTATAACTTATATTACATATGTTTAGTATAAATATATCGTAATTTTAAAAACTAATATTTTTCATATAAATTACACCCTTGAATATTAATGAACAACATTTTTTAGAAAGTTTTTGGTAGTCATCCTTTTCTATTAAATCGCTTTAATTAATTACTGTCAACAAAACTATTGCACATATATAGGTAAATAGGACAAGAAAAGTAACAAATAAATGACACCAAACATTAATTTATTATAAACTGTTTAAAAAATAGATATGCAAATTAGATGTGTAAATAGCTGTGTTTGTGGTCTTCGCTCTTTACTATATATATATATATATATATATATATATATATATATATATATATATATACAGTATTCCAATATACTATGTTGTATTATTGATTTTACTAACAGTTCTGTTCATAGGTATGATAAATGAAAAAAACTTGCATTTGTGTGTTTAGAAGGTTCAATATTGGTGGAATGTAGTAGCTGACTTATCTCTAGCGGACAATACATCCATTGGATTTCTATAGATTAACACGGACGAAATTTCTAAGACCTTTATTTCATTTTCCAAAATGTGTGTATTTTCTTCCTATTTTTTCCAGAGTCTTCGATTACGGCGCTCTTGAAAACACTTTACCGGCAATCCGTCTTGGAGAAGTCGCGAACAATTAGTGCTACAAAGCAGACATCAAACGTTTTTAAGGCGAATCTCTTGTAAAAGCTACGGAATTTAATACCTAAAGCGTCCTCTACAGAATGTTTTCGCCGTTTTCCTGGCGTGTTCTAATGGATAACCTCACTTGAGAACTGTGGCTATTAATGGCGTACAATTTGTTGGAAGATAAATATTTCTTGAGTCGTTTCGGAGGGAAAATATCTTAATGGACCACTCGACACACCAGGATATTGAAGCTTAATTACTTGAGTTGACAAAACCTACCAACTGATGAGAAGGTCATTTATCTCACTGTTTTCCCCGACATTCATCCCATCATCTTGCCACTTACAAGAAGGACAGGTTACAATAATTTTAAAAGAAAGAGAGAGAGAGAGAGAAAGAGAGAGAGAGAGAGAGAGAAAGAAAGAGAGAAAGAGAGAAAGAGAGAGAGACAGAGAAAGAAAGAGGGGGGGATACATTATACACTCAGTCACTATATAAATCGAAACTGCGTACATTTTCAGTTAAACGCTTTGCTGTACGGCATATCAACATTTATGGATTATTTAACGCTGAAACAAAATACCTATTTTAAACGATTCGTTAATATATTTTATTGTTTTACGGCATATCAACACTTTGTGAGTTATTTAACATCAAAACCTTATAAATATTAGGCACGACTCATTGATTGGTTAAATTTATCTTTTTTACGACATATCAACCCTTTTTAAAGATATTTAATGTTAACACACGATACCCATTAGGAATTAGCCATTGATTATTTAGTTTAATCGCATATAGTGTGTTTAATGGCATATCAACTTTTCTGTGATTTTTTAAAACGGACATACAATGACTGTTAGATTTTCTGTGATTGTTTAATACGGAAATAAAATGACTATTAGATTTTCTGTGATTGTTTAATACGGAAATAAAATGACTATTAGATTTTCTGTGATTGTTTAATACGGAAATAAAATGACTATTAGATTTTCTGTGATTGTTTAATGCGGAAATACAATGACTATTAGATTTTCTGTGATTGTTTAATATGGAAATACAATAGCAATTAGATTTTTGTGATTGTTCAATACGGAGATACAATGACTATTATATTTTCTGTGATTGTTGAATACGGAAATAAAATTACTATTACATTTTTTGCGATTGTTTAATACGGAAATACAATGACTAGAATATTGTTTATGATTGTTTAATACGGAAATAGAATGCCTATTAGATTTTTGTGATTGTTTAATACGGGAATCCAATGACTATCAGATTTTCTGTGATTGTTTAATACAGGAATCTGATGACAATAAGATTTCTGTGATTGTTTAATACGGGAATCCAATGACAATAAGATTTCTGTGATTGTTTAATACGGAAATACTATGACTATCAGATTTTCTGTTATTGTTTAATACGTAAATAAAATGACTATTAGATTTTTTGTCATTGTTTAATACAGAAATACAATGACTATTAGATTTTTGTGATTGGTTAATACGGAAATCCAATGACTATTAAATTTTTTGTGATTGCTTAATACGGAAATCCAATGACTATTAGATTTTTGTGATTGTTTAATACGGAAATCCAATGACTATTAGATTTTTTGTGATTGCTTAATACGGAAATAAAATGACTATTAGATTTTTGTGATTGGTTAATACGGAAATCCAATGACTATTAGATTTTTTATGATTGCTTAATACGGAAATCCAATGACTATTAGATTTTTGTGATTGTTTAATACGGAAATACAATGACTATTAGATTGTTGTGATTTTTTTAATACGGAAATCCAATGACTATTAGATTTTTGTGATTGTTTATTACGGAAATACAATGCTTATAAGAGTTTTTGTGATTGTTTAATACGGGAATCAAATGACTATTAGAAACGATTTATTGATTTGCTTCTGTTTTGTTCGTTTTACGGCATATCAACTGCAACACAATACACAATGACAAGAACTAATTTGAATACAATAAGTTGAATACAGTCAGCTTCACACAGTTCATTATTTTATACAGTGTTGTGGATAAATTGTCGGCTCACAACTTTTCCCAGCATCATTAGTGTTTAATTGAATATGACTTTTTTATGGAAATCACTACAGCCAAATGTTAAATGGATAGATTCCGCCCAGAAAACAGCAATTATTCCTCCTATGTCAGAAACATCGCTCATGAAATGTGATGACGAGAAGACAAAATAAGGGAAGTGAGAGTTACGAGGCTGCTGAAAATAAATCCAATTCCACTTTCTACTATCCTAAGATTTGAACTCCATAAGTCTGTGACGATATCCATTGTGCAAATGATGGCTAAATCGTATCCAAGTAGATGCAATAGATTCGCCCGAGTTTAAACAATTCAATAGTTTTAATACTGTAATTGTATCTGTCATTTCTGACCGGTGTTTGGTAATGGCAGATCACAACAGACAGCCTAGAAATAATCGTTGTACTTTAAGATTGGCAGGAGGCATTCGGCTTGCAAGCTCATTAGGATCGGGATTTACATACAGAACTTGGTATTCGCAAATGATCAAGCTTAATATCGCTTAATTTTAATGATCGTACGGGAACTGGTTTGTCAACGTGATATAGCCGTGTATATCGCATAGTGTTTGCCTCCCAGCTAGTTAGAGAGAGGGATAAATAGAGAGAGAGAGAGAGAGAAAGAGAGAGAGAGAGAGAGAAAGAGGGAAAGAGAAGAAGAGAGACAGACAGACAATAAGTGATAGAAGTAGATAGGTATAGATGGATATATATATATATATATATATATATATATATATATATATATATATATATATATATATATATATATATATAAGGTTAATACAACAAAAGATATACGAGGCAATTAATATCTTTAATTAGTGAATATCCGGATAAAACTTAAGCTCAATATACTGGATAGAGCATTAATAGCACTAGATAAAGTGAAAGAATAAAATAATGTGCGAATCAAATTTTATTAGAATTCAATGTTCAAGCAAAGTACTTTAAAGTCCTTAATTCATGAGTTTTCAAAGAAAATCTTCTCAGAGGACCATTACCGCAATGACATTACTACAGGTAATAAAAATTAAACTTTGAAAGTATATTAAAAAGTATATAAAAATACATAAAAGTATATAAAACATCTAATATATCGACCCAAAACATACTTTTTTGTTAAACTTATACAGTGCATCTAAGTCATTAGTTAAGGACTTTAAAGTACTTTGCTTGAATATTGAATTCTAATAACATTTGATTCGCACCTTATTTTTTCACTTCATCTAGTGCTATATATATATATATATATATATATATATATATATATATATATATATATATATATAAAGAGAAACAGACAAAAAGTGCCAGAGAGATAGATATATATATATATATATATATATATATATATATATATATATATATATATATATATATATATATAGAGAGAGAGAGAGAGAGAGAGAGAGAGAGAGAGAGAGCACCCATAAATCCATAAATATTAAGTTTCTGCTTCTACGTGAGTTGAAAGCTAATACCCATAATTTATTTTCTAAAAGTCTTCGCATGAAGTTTTAGATTTTCTTTTTATTCGCCCAATTACTAAATATTTTTTTACATCATATTTCTTTGTAGGTAATAATTCACCTTTTTTATGGATGCATTCGCATTTCTTTAGAATATCGATTTAAGAAAATCTTTACTTGAATAATCATCTATTTTATTGACCTGACCTCGTTATCAATTGGCGTCGCGTAATTTCGCGAGAACAGATGTGTTTACCGGATGTAGCTGTATTTAACAGCTACTTCCGGTTGACACATCTCGCGAAATCACCGAAGTTAAGCTCTGTTCAACCTGGTTAGAACTTTAGTGAGTAAGCATTTGAAGAATACTAGGTACTGTTAGTAAAACACTA
This sequence comes from Sepiola atlantica, assembly GCA_963556195.1. Classification (NCBI taxonomy): domain Eukaryota; kingdom Metazoa; phylum Mollusca; class Cephalopoda; order Sepiida; family Sepiolidae; genus Sepiola; species Sepiola atlantica. The sequence goes on from OY744529.1 coordinate 99,266,287, forward strand.
CACTCTCGTGTATAAATTGGGATCGCCCTTGCTAGGAATATAACCGGTGACAGACCAGCGTCCTGATATGTTATGCTTGTTAACTTTTCCATTAAGCAGATTTGGGCGGCAATTTACATTCCCCGTCGTAAACTTTCACGATGTAAACAAAAGGAATGTGTTATTCTCTAAATCGAACGACTGAAAAAAAAGAAAATGTGGTTCCATTTAGCTTCAAACGGTATTTCTCAAATTGATATTTATAATTTCTGGACAAATTTTCTTATTTTGGTTGGCATCGCCCCTTCCTCCCCAAATCCTTCATTATCTTCGAGTTGAACAAGGAATCTGTCATGGAATTTGGAACCCAACCATTTATGACACTTTTAGGAGGAATACACAGTTAGCATTTCCGTTTTGGTGTCTTGTGATAATCTTTCAGTTAATTCGTAAAATCGGCTTTACACAGGATTGAACAGACAGCCACATATTTCACACAGACGTAGCCGAGACGAACAAGATGTCGATTAAAGCGTGCAGGTTATCTTGGGGTTCTTAGTTCAATCCCACACAAAGGCAGCAGAATTTAGCAAGTCAACTTAAATATGTCAGGAGATTGAAACCCGAACAGTGTATCCCCGGTAACTCTAATGAAGAGTTGGGTTCAAAATTCCAACGTACCTGAGTTTGACAAAAGACATCCGAATAAAATTGTCGAAACTTCGTGATAAAAACAAACAAGACAAAGAAACGCGTCTGAAAATCCTAGATTACAATGCAAATTATCAAAATATTGTAAACAAATAATGTACTCAAATGAACCCGCTTTTATTTTGTTTTCTTTGTTCAATGCCGGATGTTACTGTGCGCTTAGTAAATCTAAGGTACTAGTTCATACTTGCTTCTTGTGCGATGTCGGTACAGTACCTGCCTAAATAAATTTATTGCTTACTGTCTGAGGCGCCCCTACAAAGGGAATGCCGACGGGGCTGCCCAGGCAATTTTTAAATGGTCAGAGTGCTCACCTCTCGAGTGCTGGCTTTTTAAACCCCACTTTCTCGACCCGATCTTGGGTCACATCTTACTTGTGGGAGTAAGATAAAACTGGCCTTGTGCCTAACTCCTGGGGAGGAGTAAATAAAACCTGGCTAAGTAAATTTCCATTTTTACTTAGATTCTAACAATGTATACCTAGTACGAAGATAAATATCTGTTAAAGTTTGTGGAAAAAATACGCGACTTATTATTTGCATGCGAGAGTAAGTAACTACGATGATTGTATTTTAGGATTGTTTTCACTGACAAACATCATTAGAAATCATGTTTTAAGCAACAATAATTCGCTTTGAACTAATGCCGAATACGCTATACATCTTCTTTTTGGCGGATTATCAATAGAAACAGAGGCTTTCTTTGAAGTATTTATGTAATGCAATTTAAGTTATTTTGTTTTGTTCATTTTTTTTTTAATTTATAAAACACGTATCCAGTAAAAATAATCTTCTACGCTTACGTGAGATTCGAACTCCTGTATTGCTATCGTAAAACCTACTACCCTAGTAATGTGTATTCTGCCTACACCTTTCCAAAAGAAGACGTCCAGACGTGTTTCCGGCAGTAGATGGATCGGTGGGCTAAGCGTATGCAAGCACAAGAGGCCTACTTTGAAGGCGATTAGGGTCTCAACCCCGTCACGTATTTGAAATATCTTTTTTCTGGCCTAAGGTCGGATACGTTTTAGACAGGCCTCGTATATCCGAAAATCAAAGCAACAATAAACAAAGTACAAAAACGTAATATTTCTCTGGTCTTGTCAATTAGTAAGATTTTCTTCGCAATAGTTTAAAAAAAATAATGCATCTTTCACAATGATCTCTAGAATCCTGGTGCCTGCTTTCCACCTCTATAAAAATAGAGAACGAACAAGAGAGTTAACAAGGGACAAACAATACAAGGGCGTGATTGGTCGAACGTGTGATGTTGTTCGACCAATCAACAAGGAGGATACAAAAATAATTTATTTGATAAATTACATCATTCAAGAAAACTTTCTGCACACTAGGAATCTTAGTCTGATCAATAGTTTTTTTCTGAATGTTTTCTTAGTTTTTGGCATGAGATGGGGATAATAATACTAATCATAAAAGAATTGAGCGGAGAAGAGAATAAGTGAGATTGGTTGATTTGCTGTTTATTCGGTTTTACGACATGTCAACCTTTGTTTGGTCATTTTATGGCGAAACCGTAAATATGTCTTCTCTACGATTGGTTCGTAGATTAACTAGTTTTGTAGGCGGATATTTTGTAAATAATAGTTACTGCTTTACCTACAACTGGAATCAAGACTGGTACAACCATTCCGGTGATAGTGGACCTGAGAGTAGTGGTAACAAAGTGATGACTTCAGAATCCTTATATCACCAAAATTGGAGACTTTATCCCTGAGTAAAATCTTGTCTTATACCCAAGGCCTTTGTGAAGACAACACTTGAGTAGTTTATCAGGTTGGGAAATAAGGTAGACAGAAATAAGGCAATTTTAGGGAAACTAATATTTTAAATTTATTTGTAAAATAATACTTAAAAGAGAAAAATGAATAAATGGTTAACAATAAAATACTTACGATACGTATATCATTCATGCATCTTAGTTTGTACGTACGTTATCATCTTTTATAACCACTTTTTAAACGTAAAATTCGAAACACTTGAAATTGTGCACTATTTGATGTCGCTAAATGCCAAAAATTTGCATCTTACACATTTAAAAATTCATTGTTCCAAAATCGAATAAGACGCCATGAATAGAATTCTGCTGTCATGGTCGTTTTTTTTATTTAAAATATATTTAGCCGAGACTTATTTAATAAAAAAAAGAATTATTTATTTTTTAGAGATTTATATTGTTACAATAAATAAATAAATTGATTAAAACGTATATACATTAGATTGCAAGTATTTTAAGGTAGGAAGAAAAGGAATACGATATGCAATTAACCGTCGAATTTCCTGCTTAATATTAGAAATGTGGTGACAAACCAACATTTTCAAGGTAGTCACTAAACTACAATTGTACTAACATGTTTATTAACAATCTTATGAAAGTGTAATGCAACAACCGGCCGGTTATCATCGCGGTACGGAATTAATACATTATTTGTTTTGACTAAAGTCCACATTAAAAATAAATTTGATTAATTTTAAAAAAAAACATTACATGTATGTACGAGCGAATAATTAAAAACTATATAATCTAAAAAATGATAAAATATACACAATAACTGATAATAGAGGTACTCAAACAAAATAAAAAAACTGATAACATAAGCAGAATCAACGTTACTAATTTTTTTAATTTATAATGTATTCACAACGAGCATCTTTTGCGCATTTTAAAACAGAGTAAAAACTCACACATGCAGAGGTCAATTTTTCCCGAAAGATTATGTCATATAGACCTTACACTATACAGCAGCATGTAAGATTTATTATATATATATATATATATATATATATATATATATATATATAGTAGAATCAAATATAAACTAAAAGTAAACTTTTAGTAGATATAACCTATAGTGAAATGGTTTAAGCTCAATATACGAGAGCAATTATGAAGATAGAAGAAATAAGAGTGATACACATGTACGAATGTCCAGATTTATTTCAAACTTTGATTGTTCAATGCAAGGTATATTCTGTAATAAACTAATGTTTACTATTCTTTCCTTAAACCAAGGCTTTTCAAAGATCGAAATCTTATCATCAGATGAGATATACAGATAGATAAGTTGGCTGTGGAAAAGCCAAATGTTAACCATTTGAAAAATATTATTAAAAATGGAGTGAAAAAGAGTTCGTGTAAAAAGATATGTGGTTTGTCCAGATGGTAATTGTCCGTTAAAAAAGTGTCCAATGAAAAGGAGATTTTGAAGAAGACGAAAAATTTTTTTTCGTAGATGCAGTATGGAGAAAGTGTTCAAAGTGAAGTAAATCGAATGGTGAAATGTTGAGTTCAAATCGTAGATGGAGAAAAGTTTGTAGAGTTTTATCTTTGAAAAATCATGGTTTAAGGATTAGTGTAACTCCTTGCATCTGAACTTTCGATGTAATAACATTTGTATCAATTTTATGTAATGTTATGTAATTTTATGCAATTTTTTATCTTCATCTTTCCTTCTTTAAAATTGACTGCTCTACTCAACGTATTGAGCTTTACTTTATCACGATAGATCACTTTAACGATACTTCACTTATCGTTAATTCTATCATTATATGTATATATATATATATATATATATATATATATATATATATATATATATATATATATATATATATATATATATATATATATATTTGAGAAAGCCAAGAACGATATATGCTTTTTTTTAAAATAAACACTTATTCTAAAGTGTTCATGCTGCAAGCTTTCGGTTTAAAAAAACATTTTAAAGCTTTAAATTTTTTTTCTTTTATAAATCACTGTTTTTGTTGCATTGGAGATGTGGACATTTCTCGGGGATGTCTGTTGAAGTGTTGGGTGGATGATTTTTAAGTCTCTAGTGCCCCACGTGACTCGAGTGTAAAATGTTTATAAGAACTATTGGCACTTTTTCATGAGTATCTTTTCGTATTTGAATATTAAATTTTGAGAAATCCAAGAACGATATATGCTTTTCGTTCTTGAAAATAAACATTTATTTACATTGCATCGAATAGTTTAAAGTAAAGAAATAGTTATTTTAAAGAAAATATGCACATATTGTTCTTGGATTTCACAAAATTAAATATTCAAATACGAAACGATACTTTTAAAAAATGCCAATATTTCTTTTAACATTTTCACTCGAGCATCGTGGCGCACGAAAGACTTTAAAATCGTTCAGTCAACACCTCAACAGACATTCACAATAGATTTATACATCTCCAAAGAAAGAACACCATGATTTATTTAAAAAAAAACATTGCTTGAAAATGTTTTTTATAACCGACAGCTTGCAGCATGAATACTTTAAAATAAGTGTTTATTTTAAAGAAAATAAAGAACATAATTATATATTGTTCTTGGATTTCTCAAAGTTTAATATTCAAATACAAAATAGTACTTAAAAAAGCGCCAATATTTCTTATATATATATATATATATATATGTATGTATATATATATATATATATGTATATGTATGTATATATATGTATATGTATATATATGTATATGTATATATGTATATATATATATATATATATATATATATATATATATATATGTATATATATAATAAAAAGGGAAAAATCAATCGGCTGATTTCACGTTCACTTTTGTATGTCTTTATTTTTCTTAATGAGCTTATATCCGCTAGACCTCTGTATTGTAATCACCTCTTATAAATTCTCTCTCTCTCTCTCTCTCTCTCTCTCTCTCTCTCTCTCTCTCTCTCTCTCTATGTATATATATATGTGTGTGTGTGTGTGTGTGTGTGTGTGCAAGCGTGTGTTACGATAATGATAAATTGTGTTGGTAAATTATGCTGAGCATAGCAATTTGATCCTCAAATCTTAGAATATTTTTAATAACATTTATACGTTATATTTTAAAATATTTATTTTCGTAACTTTCATGCAATTATATATACAATTCATTCTATTTTTATTTATTTGCTGTGACTTTATTCTTCCTGCCCACAGCTTGTCGGCCATTTTGATTTTCACTGATTGCTTCGTCACCTCGGCCATTTTTCTCATTGTAATCTTTACGCATACTGCTTTCTTTTGGTTTGATAATTTTGTCGCTTTGCTCTATATATACTCTCTTTATCCCACCCACCTCCTCTGTCTCTCTATCTGTCTCCCTCTCTTTCAGTAAACTCAATACTTCCTCCTAACCATCTATTCAGCTCGTCTGCTTCTTCAGTCGATTTTCTTTATTTCAAAGAAATTATAGATTTTCCGAAACAGAAGATTTGTGTCCGGCTGGCCAGAGAAATGGCGTCTATTTAGGGCGCATCTTATCTACAAGGTAAGATACTGGAAATATCTTGAATGTACCCGAACTTTTTTTTACCACTATCGAATAGAAAGGAAATTTAGCATTGCAAAAAGAGATGAAAATAATTTTATCAGATCACAGTAGTAGCAGTAGTAGTAGTAGTAGTAGTAGTAATAGTACAAGTAGTATTAAATAAAAAAACAAGAAGTTAACGAAAGAAAAGAATAATAGTAAAGGAAGAAAGAAAAAAATTGAACCAGAGAGAAGAAACAATAGAATATAGAGGAGGAAGGTTTGTGTAACAATAGAACAATACTCTAGAGGAAAATTTGGTTAAAATTGATAAAAAATAATTGTAAATATAATCTAGAAAGAAATGAAAGAAAATTGAAGGAAATCACGTGGGAAAGGTACAGAGAAACACAATTTTATACGAAGACAACAAATAGAGGAAATGGGTGAAGGAAAAATTATGATTAAGTAAAACAAAATTTCAGAGATAGATGTATAGATAAGAAAGAAATGAGGCAAAAATACATTTAAAAAATGAATAAAAATTCCGAATAAGAGGAAACAAAAGAAAATGTGAGATGAAAAAGTCAGTTATGGACATTTCGGACTTAACTCCTTAGGTAAGAAAAAGAATGAAAAGCGAATGAAGAGAAAGAAGGAAAATGGAAAGAAAAAACAAGGATAAATAAGAAAAATAAAAAAAATTATTAAGAAGAAGAAGACACACATAATAATAAGAAAAAGAAAAAGAAATGGGAGGAACAGAAATATATTAATAAAAATAAAAAGAAAAAGAAGAGATACATAATAATAATAAGAAAAAAAGAACGAGAGAAAAGTAATATTATAAGAAAATAAGAAAGAAGAAGAAACAGAGAAACATAAGAAGAAGAGAAAGAGAAGCATTATAAGTAAAATTTAAAAAGGAGAAGAAGAGAAACATAAAAAGAATAAGAAAAATAATAAGAGAAACATAAGAAGAAGAAAAAGAAGAAGAAAAAGAAAAAGAAATAGAAGCATTATAAGTAAAATTAAAAAGGAGAAGAAGAGAAACATCAAAAGAATAAGAATAATAATAAGAAGAAGACGAAGAAGAGAAACATAATAATAATAAGAAAAATAAAAAGAAGGAGTGCGAGGAAACAATGAAAGAAGTGAGGAATGAATGATGGAAGGAAACACTTGATGAATGCACGAATGAAGGAAGGAAGAGAGAAATGTAGGACTGAATGAAATGAAGACATTCCAGCAATGAGGCTAATTGCTCGAATAAGACAATCGACCCAACGACCTTCGCTCAGCAGAAGCAAATTCGATTGGTTTCGTCTTTTTCTTCCCGCTTTCTCAGAGACAAATTTATTCCATATCTGAATCGTATTAATTCTATGAGAAACATTCCTGGAATTAATGGTAAATAAATCAACGGCGAGAAGAAGACACAATAATGCAATCTTAAGACGAAACGAAGAAGAGCGGCCATTTTGTTTTTTTTTTGCTATAAAAAAACTAATTGCCTTCCGCTGTTTAAAAGTCTTTTACGAAGTCTGACAAAAGGTTATGGCTTATTTTGATCAACGACTATTTTGTCGACGTGCGAACCATATCAGTACCTGCAACATGCCCAGTTTTAAACATGGAACACCAATGAATTTCAGTGCTTATTGAAACAAACGAAAAGTACTGAAGATTTGTTGTCACTCAGATTCCAGGGCAGACAATCTGTTTTATCAGCAGTAGATCTAGTTAATAGATAAAGTAAATAATAATAATAATAATAATACACTCTAGAGTAAAGAGCAATGTGTCTTTAAGTATATATATATATATATATATATATATATATATATATATATATATATATATATATACAGTACCGTCCAAATTAAGGAACAAAAATAAAATCTTCCTAATCTCAAATAAATTATATTTTAACATTTGTGAAAATTTCACTACATATATAAATTATGTAGTTGGACTTTTACCGAGATTTTCAGATGAATTAAAATAATATTATTAAAGTTATACACCATTTTACATATTTCAAGTGTCCAAAATTAAGGAACATTAAGGAAATATAATTGTTTAAAGTTTAAAACAGTAGGGTGTTTTTTTTGTATAAAAGGATGAAAATAAATATTCTAAACTTTAATTATCATCACTGTTACAAGTCACGCAATATCAATCATGTCAAAAAGTAACAAAACTGATTTATGGTACAAAGCTGAAAAGTTGATAATAGAAGAAATCGGAAAACGTGTGAAACGTTCAAAAAGTGTTTTAAGCCGAGTTCTCAAACTCTATAAAGAAACTGGAAGGTTAAGTAACACAAATAAACCTGGTAAACCAAGAAAGACAACGGCAAAAAAGGACAGAATTATACAACGCCTTGTGTTAAAAGACTGTTTCCTTACAGCTGGCAAAATTTCTAACCAAATGGAAGGTGTCACGAATGTTTCACGACAAACTGTGTCCAGAAGTTTGAACGAAATTGGCGAGCAATTTTGCGGTTCTTAGGTGTTAATTGGTATAATGTGGCATCGATCGATGTATCATAAGCCGTCTTATAGAGGTTGTGTTTTATCGTTAGTATCAGCCGTTTTAAATGCTTATTAGGTGAAACTAATTCGAGCTCCTGGCACTTGCAATGTTTACATTGAGATATTACTTACATTCAGTCAGTGTCGTATGATAGCGTAGGGGTAGGAGCGCCGACTGTCAGCTCGACGGTTGAGTTTCAATCCCGGCTTGAGGCACTAACTTGTCTAGCTGCACTACAGCATAACAGTCTGTATGTGGATGACTATATATATATATATATATATATATATATATACATATTTATTTATTAATAGATTTTTTGGGCACACGACTATAACCCTCTCCCGACGCCTTACACACCACCTAAACGATACCAGTGCCATTCAGCGACACATTACCACACACAAATAAACTATAAAAGTAACAGAACTAAGCAACATATTAACAACCAACACAACGATCATACATACTCAAAATCTTCGAAGCATTACAAATATCAAATACAACCCACGATTAATAGAATAGCATTAACAATTAATATACATATAAACAATCCATATATATATATATATATATATATATATATATATATATATATATATATATATATATATATATGTAAATGAATAATTATATGGATGAATAAATAAAAAAAATATAAAAAGACTGATATTTGGTCAGGGTTTACTTGTAAGGATAAATATTCTTAGGTCAGTGGTGAGGCCTCCATTTGGGAGCTGTGAGGTATATAGAGTTACCCCTTAGTGACCATTGCTTCCAGGTCCACTCTGACCCGGAGTTGTAGTATTGTAATGACCCCATCTATGGGTCATATAGGATGTACTGGCTCTGCTAGATCAGGCTGTCTGAAGTTATTGACTTCTTGACTCAAAATGCACCAAACATTGATGTTTTATTGTTTTTTTTCTTTTTCTTTGCAAAACTCAATCATGTTCTGCAAAATCGAAAACCAAAAAATAAAACGAACAATTTCCTTTCCTTCCCCTTCTCCTCTCCCCATCTCTTCCCCCTTTTACTCAACCAAACACCATGAACAAATATTTGAACATATAAAGAACTTGAAGTATAAAGATTTTCACCAAAAAGATCGGATCTGGCATGAAATAACCTGAAAAGAGTTGATATATCCTAAAACAAAACAACCAAACCAAACCAAACCAAACACCATGAATGAATACTTGAACATATAAAGAACTTGAAGCATAAAAGCTTTCACCAAAATGGCCTTATTTGGCATTAAATAACTCGAAAAGGGTTGATATGCCGTAAAACAAAGCAACAAAACCAAATCCTAACCCTAAACCTTTGGATAGAGAAACTGAAGACACTCGAAAATGGTGTCTTGTAGGTAATTCAAACTCTATAGATTAATATGTGTGTCTTCTCAATTTTTAAAAACTGAGCTCACCCCAAAGAAGGCAAGTTACCACTGTAGATGTAAGGGGCTACTGAGAAATAGGGTTACATTTTGGGGGATCATCTTAAATGGGGAGCTGTGCAGCGAGATGCTTTTTCACATTAGTTTTAAATTTCTGCATGCTGGTACAGTCGGAGAAACAGAGAGCAGGGAGGGAGTCCCAAAATCCGGTAGCTCGAGTAAATAAGCTATTTGAGTAGAAGGCTCTCCGGCATCTGGGGACATCCACAGTGAATATATGGGATTTAGCTGATTTTCGGGTTGGTCGAGAGTATTTACGACAAGTTGGGTTCTAAAGCAGCAAGTTCATACGAGCACATTCCATTGAAGTACTTGTAAAACAAGCACAAGGATGCACCATTGCGGCGATGGGACAGGGGCTGGAGCTTGGTGGATAGTGAGGGACCTATTAGATTAGAGACTCTTTTTGTTGGGCCTTGTCTAAGAGGGAGAGACTAGTGGATAGTGCACCAGCCCAGATGTGACTACAATACTCACTCTATGCATGGGCGGATGATGGTTTTGTAGAGATATGAGATAATATCAGGTGTGAAAAGTTGTCTACCACGGTAGAGGGAGCCCACCTTCTTTGCTGCAGCATTGATAATGTATTCTATGTATTTGTTCCAACTTGTGAATTTTAGGCCGAGGAATTTGAACTTTGGACGGCGTAGTTACATTTTATTTAATTGCTTTCAATAGCAACGACTGTGAAAAGACAATTTTCAGTTACAGTAACTTGACGCTTGCACTCATTCTAACTTTGTCTCAGTATGTGTATATTGAGTCAAAGTTAGAATCAGTACAAGTGTCGAAAGTAATTCGCACGTGTTGAAAGAGAAAATATTATGGCCAAATATAAGAAAGAGCGTGTTATATGGGTTTATAGTGCAATAGTGATACCTGAGCTGATAGTAAGGAAAAGAGAGAAAATGTATTGGTTAAAGAGATGGAGGCAGAGAGAGAGAGAGAGAGAGAGAGAGAGAGCGTGAGAGAGAGAAAGAGAGAGAGAGATAGAGTGCCTCAAATGAAGTGTCCGAATATATCTGGTTATGCGGATCTATCTCCAAAGCTTTTATAAGGGTCTTCACATATTTCCATTCTATTGACGTCTGGCGTAAACATAGACCTTACAAAATTATTGCAACATCTTTGTACGGAACAGACACTACGCTTTGATCTAAGTATTTTAGTTCGAGTCTCACCTACGAAACAACAACGAGATCTGATGAAATTAAAAAAAATATATATTTTTATCTTCGGCTATCGTGTGGTACCACATTTTAAAAATGGTGAAGGGTGATAACGTAGTACCGGCATAGGATTGTCTTAGTATAATATTATATAGATAAGTAGACAATAAGATGTATATGTGTACAATAAACATGCTAATAATTCTTTTTTCAAAAGTAGTTTTTTTCTTTTCTTCCTGTGAACATTTCAGGAGGTCTAGTTAGAAAAATATTTTGCGTAAAAAGTTGTCATCGTCCTACATGTATGCATCGACCCCTCTGAGAGGAACTTCCTAGAAAACATTTTTACTCCCGGACCACAAAAAACATACACACACCTATTTATTATACAAGGTTACCCTCCCCAAAATGCAACTCATGGAAGCGTTAATAACATTCACAATATTTTCTGCAATCCAACCATATTTGGAGCAACTCAACTTCAGTCCATCACTGACTTGCTCGCCAAGTTTCAGTCATAAATGTTGGGTTATTTAGAAGATAATGTCTTCCCGAATAATCGTCAGACTCTTTTTTAACTTTTTATGGCAATTGCTCCAGACAAGACATGAAGCCACGTGATGTAAAGAGCTAAAAAAAAATGATCACCTCAAGGTCAAAAACTAGTCAAAGATAAGTGTTATAGTGATAGATTCCGACCCAGAAAACAGCAATTATTCCTCCTTTGTCAGAAACATCGCTCATGAAATGTGAGGACTAAAGGACAAAATAAGGGAACCGAGAGTTACGAGGTTGCCAAAAGTAGACCCAAGGTCCACTTTCGACACTCCTAAAAGAGATCCATCACAGCCGGAATTAGGACAGTGCCAGGACAAGAGTGTGTCAGAGAATAATTGACGATTTTACACGGCGTATGCAGGTGTGTTTAAAATTGAATGGCGATAAAACGAAGACTGTTGGGGTTTTATGCCTGAAACTTGGTGGACAAGCCACACATAGACTAATGTTTATTTATATCAAATATGGTTAAATTGAAGATAGGCTTGAGTATTTTATTAACAATCTTATAGAGTGACATTTTTTAGGGGAGTGCACCCTGTAGAACATATCGTTGCTGTCAAATATGCTTTTATGCCAAATGTAAAAGTGTCTTGCGTATTTTCTAATATGCTCCCAAATGGGAACGTTACCAGGTAAAACGTTAATACCGTTCAGAGATATAGTTTAAATGCTTAATGAGATTCTAATGGCGGACAGACCGTCTTCTTTGATTACAACGCGTGACCATAACTTCTGTGAGACTAGCGGAAACGAAGACTGAAGGCGTCGATAGAGGCGTGGTTGAAATCGATTTGGAAACTGATTTACTGATTTGTGTCATATTAAATGAAATAAACAATCGATCAGTCTCCGCCATAAATTAACTCGCAGATGAGTTAACCTTTGGAAATAGACATCATTTAATATGTGACTTATAAGCACTAACTGAATGCCCAACGTAACCATAGAGAGACACACATTCAGATGTAAGTGCTGACACATACCACCATAACTAATTATAATGGAGATTATGTGTCTGTTTATTTGTAAGCGAAACTGCGTCACTACTTACACAGAAATCTCCTAAAGCTTTTTGCTTCTTATTTCAGATGGTTTTACTTTTTTAATTTGCATCGTAAAGCGATAATGTTTAATATCATTGAAACCGATGACCATTTATTGTGACACGCAATTAAATTCATATATCAAAAAAATCACGGTTCACCGAGTGATGGTCAAGTTAATTGATATATCAACTTTTAAAGCATATTTCATTAAATAATGTCAGTGTATTAATCATTTCTAATTTTTTTTTCTTTTATTGGTGAATATGAAAAGAAAGCAATAGAAAGACTACTGTATTATATGATTTATTAAATTTAATCATAAGATTCAGCAAATTTTACAATGAAATAGCAGTAAATAGAAAACAAGCGTTTTTATTCTATTAATCTCGTAAGTTGAATAATTAAAAAAGGCATTACTATTTGATAATATCCTTTCAAATCAAGTAATTAGTAATGGCTCCTTTAAGTAGAACATCTGCCTTAAGTTAAAAAAATATATAATGTGAATAAAGCATGAAGATGCGTACTTGACTTTGGTGATGTTCCTTACGAAAGAATTAAACACTTTGTTTAGCATGTCAAACTCTATTATAACTTCTACTACAGAGATTTATCTTAATTCGTATAAACCTTAATCTTATTATTCAGCGTATTCATTAATTTATATTTTATTGAGATTTACAGTAGGTTATATATATATATATATATATATATATATATATATATATATATATATATATATATATATATATATATATATATATATATATATATATATATATATATATATATATATATATATATATATATATATATATATATATATATATGAGAAAAGAAGGATGAGATTAATGACACGTAATGGGAAATAAAAAAATAAAAAACAAGAGATATTTTTTATGTATTCATCAACGTATCATCTTTATTGTAAGACTTTCTCAGGATGATAGTTTTAAGAAAAATGTCATGCAAGTACATCGAAATATTCGGTTGACATGATGGGTTTATAAGGAAAAGTAGTAGCGGTAGCTACTAAGAGCGCTGGACGAGGGTCCAGGCTACGAGAAGTCAGTAGTGGCAAAGCGTGAAATGAATATGGAACGCTTTGAGTGGGTAACATTAAGGTAGCAGTGAAAAAGGGAGGAGTGAGAGTATTAGTGAATTTTCCTTTGGGTGGGAGAGAGGAAAGGGGGTCTGAGGTTTTTGTCGTGGTGAGGTCTGGCATGGATTTTGAGGGTCTGGGGGAAGCGGAGGGAAGGGGTAAACTGTGTGTTTGGTATGTAGGTGGTATCATAGTTTTAGAAAAAGATTTGAAGAAAGGAAGATAACTTGAAAATGTGCGGGGGTGGGTAAGAGTATGAAAGAAGTAGTCGAAAGGGTCAGATAGCTGAGAAGGGAGAAGAAAAAATGTCACACCTGACCATAACAAAATCTCCCCTCTCCCCTCTCACTGCTATGTTTATTTAGCTACAGCCTGGTCTTCCATGGATTGTGTTTAAAGATTTATTTTAAATTAGGCCAGATGTGTCTACCACAACCGGTGGAAATTTCATTTCTTTTAGATGCCATGTTCTTTTTTAACTCATTCTTGAGGTACTGATATTTGGTAATCTTTTCGCGTTCAGATCTATTCTACTTTACTTTTGTGGAAGTTCTCAAAAATCAAGGGGCCTCTTCATGAGACAAACATTTGATTTCCATATGACATACATAGATATTCAAATATTCCATTAAAGTTCTCCTCTACCTGTCAGACGTTGAGTTAGTAAAGAAGTTCGGAATATTAATTTTCCTCTTCCCAATTGAAGAATTTACTATGTTATAGTATATCTGTCTTGTTGCCTATTGGTCTTACTGGATTCCAGGACAAGAATTCATCTAGTCTGGTGGAGTATCCAGCTAAGTGCTGTTTTTTTTAGGTAACATGACTTGGAGAATGTGTACCATTCCTCATATAAGCCAGTGTGTAGCCGTGTCAGGAGGATCTTATTTGGGTTTTGAATAATATGTTATTTTGAATATTTTGTCAGCGTTTACTTGTAGGGTGAAAGTATCCTCATGTCAGGTTGTCCTGACAAACCCTTGTACAGAGAGAACGGAGACACTCGAGGATTGTGTCTAGTAGGTATTTTTTCCATTGTGTGTTCGCGTGTGCCTGTTAATATTATTTTAGTGTTACAATCTTTATTAAACGTTAAGTTTATCTGAAAACAATATCTAACGGAGTGTACAACGCATACCACCCTAAAGATGTTAATTAACATTTTAGACGCAGTGAGAAATATCAAAACTACGTAGATGAGTGTACGTTATACTTACATTCAAACTAACCTGACATTTTTCTATTAAAAATGCCTTAAAATCTTAAAAATTCAAGCGTAACTAATAGTTATTCCGAATAATTACAAAAAGAATTCAGTGTACACCGGTATCGTTACAGTCGATTCTCAAGATAAGGTATAAAATAGTTAACAGTCAGGATCTCACAAACATAAAATAAACAACAACACATAATACATTGCAAATGTAAGATAATGAAGAGTGGCAAAAATGAATCGTGGGCGAGTCCATTGTGGGTGGGACGTCGAGAAAAAAAGAAATCGACTTGATAATTGTTAAAAAGGAGAAGGTTCCGCAGTGAAAGCGAGACTTGAAAGGTGGCGGTTTCAGAAACGCGAAGAGCCTGCGCGCTTGGTGATCGGAGTATCGAAGTACCGGAAGAATGGGAGTTCACCGATGTTTATGGCACCAATGAAGCTTTATTGGCTATGGTACCCAAGCACGTCTTGCTGTTAGGCTTTTGTGTCTGCTGACTACAAATGCGACTGATAAGCAAGTTAGTACAGTGAAGGAATCCCCTGACTTTTATTTCATCAAACAGACAATTGGAAGCGCTTGTGGAACAATTGCTTTAGTTCACGCTCGGATAGACAATGAAGAGCCAATTACTTTCCAATCGTATGTATATATGAACGAGTTTCTAGCGGAAACCAATCTGTGACCTCAGCAAGAAAAAGACTTTCATGAGACAAAAGTATGTTAAAAGATTTTTTTTTATATGTGTGTGCGTAACCGACGTAAATCATCCGGTGATGGGAAATAAAGAAAACCAAAGTTTTTCCATATACGTTCTGTTCTTTGTCATTCTTGTTGGATCTTACCCGGTACCCCGAGAGAACGGATAATGCAAGACAAACGCGGTAGAATTAGATTATCAACCAACCTCAACACCTTTAAACTGGTTTTATGATCTGGATTTCAAAATTTAATTTTGAGGAAGGCGTCGCATGAAAATTAAAATGGCGGTCGAGATGTAACTAACCTTCGCTCACATAGGCGATTACGTTTGGTTTTCCGAGTTATGTTTTTTTGGGGGTATAGGATTTCCACTCGGACTTAGGGTTAGTGGTAGGGTAGGTATTTTCTACTATTCTTTTTAGTATGAAAACTGAAGTTTAGCCATCATTCGGCTGCCGTTTTTTTGTGTGTGTCGATAAGACATCGTTCATCGAAATCAAATTCTGAATTTTTAAAATTTTGCAAACAGTGTCCACACGTTTAAACATACGAGTCGTTAGATAATTTATTCTACTGCGTTTACTATTAATTATTTGTTGTTTATTTTGTTGTTGTTTATGATTTCTCGACTGTTAACTATTCTGAACCTGCAACAAATCTTTGTTACACAGGTAACCAGTTAACAGCTATAATTTTTTGACACACTGGCAACAGCTCTGTTACTAGATGCCCTTATGTAGCCTTGCCGTTCATTTGCAGCAGTTGCAGCGATGACCGTTACGGTGTGTAGAATTGGTCTGTCTCTTTTTTCGTTGTTACATACAGTCGTAGTTGTAGCAATTAAAAAAAAACGCCAACACAAAAATTTAACTTTTGAATTGATATATTCTTTTGATTTAGTTTATTTTTGCAAATACATTAGTTCGTATTACACAGAACGTCTATTTGGATAATTGCATAATATTAATATATTTCCGGTCATGTCCTATAAGGGTGGTTTGAAGTGTCAGAACTAGACCTCCGTATGATTAGACGTCTGACATCCAAGAGAAAAATATTACTGGCTTTTTTGCCACGTTAACTTTCTGTCACAACGTTATTTCCTGAACACGTCATAAATAAATATCCAACTTTTAACTTATAGTAGAAAATTCCTATATACTTAATCTTGTTAAAATCAGAATTTTCTTTTTTATATCATTCTAACGTCAAATTATTACTACACCCCCATGAAAGGTTCTATCCTTAAGATGATTTTTTTCGTTTGTTTTTTCTTAATTTTATGAATATACATTTACTTTTTATTCAATCTATTCATTAAGGTTGCAAATGCAAGTCAATGCCACTGGGGTCGAACACATAATGAAGGGGGGAAGTAAACATATAAACACGAACGCAAAGAAACTGAGTTTCTTAGATGAACTCTTACGCTATATAAGAATCAAGGGAGACGCGAGAGCGCTCTATCCATTAATAGACTTAAAACACGGCCTATGCTAGAAATCTCATTTATGTGATAAATCATAACTCAAAAACCAATAAACCAAATTAGTTAAAACTTTGCACAAAACTTTTATTTGATAGATTCTATAAGTGTGTAGAATTTCAGCATCATTAGTCAAGGCAACCCAGAGATCCAGAAAGGTCAGGCATTATTTTGTGTTATCCGTGTGTACGTACGTACGTATGTGCCACCCTGTATCTCATCAACTATCTGATGGATTCAGCTTATTTTTGGCAGAGATAGAGGTTCTAGGGTCTAGTTGATGGCATTTTAATTTCAGTTTACCATATACCTTAGTTTTCTAGAAAATTGGAAAAAAAACTTTAAAAATGACCATTATATTGAGGCATAGCCTTTACAAAAGTAGTGATATTCAATGATAAATGCCAGTATACTGAAATAATATACCCTTAAAAGGGTTAAGATGAAAATTCATATACACTAAATGTACAAAAGCAAAGAAATCCCCAAATTTTTCCACTTTTATTGTCATTAAGGGCATGCGAGCACAACAGGGCTATGTATTTTACTGGTAGGAATTTTTTTTCATCGCACCTCACACACTCTATCCACTCATGCATAGAGATTTCTACTGCAGTGATGTGATAATGAAATGGTTTGGTTAATATGTAGTCATACCCTTAATGACAATAAAAGTGTAAAAGTTTGGGAATTTCCTTGCTTTTGTACATTTAGTGTATATGAATTTTCATCTTAACCCTATTAAGGGCATATGATTTCAGTATACTGGCATTTATCATGGAATATAAGAATATATTATAAATTGATCACTCAAAAATAAAAACGCAGTTGCGCGAACAGTCATAATTTTCATGGACATAGATTCTGTACAAGGGATTCCGGTCTGTGGAACACATTAGTGCGGGGCTGTATCCCTGCTCATTACAAAAATGTCTTGCCACAGACAGCCCGATAAACAATCACACGCAGTCCATGCCATTGATCACGTTTAGTACTCTTATAGTGTTCCTCATCTTTCGGTTAACAACCATTCCATCTCAGTAACTCATCCTCGAGTGACTCTTGACGCACTAGACGAGCCGCGACTCCAATATAACAAAATACTTTGATTCACAAAAAGGCCATTCAGAGTGTGCGATGTGATGATGAAAAGACTTAAGAACGGTAGCACTATCCAGACCTCGACTGCAGGTGTACGCAGAGTATTGGAATCCTGGAGAGACTTCTTGTCACTCAAATTCCATAGAAAGTCAACTACTGTTATCAGTGATTACTCTATGATAAACGGCTTGTGCGAAAACACCAAGTCAGTTGCAATTGTGATGAACTGTGGATCTTGTAGGCTTCTTGCCACTCAGACTTAGGGAACATCATAAGTTTTTACTAGTTAAAGGTTGCTGGAACAGACTTGTATGAGAACAGGTTTAAGGGATAAGACCCATTTCGTAAATCTATTTAAAAAATTAAGAGAGAATGTTTTTAGTATAATTCTACAACCAAGACCGATAAGTCCTCCAACAAACACAGGAGTTTTAACTTGATTTGAATGAGATATCAACTGTTAAAGCCTGAAATTAATTAGTATCCAATAATCATCTCAGAAGAGTAATTTCAAATCCTGAAAACAAATCGATTAGTTTTCCCGAAAAGAATAAGGTTCGGTGCAAGTGGTCAGTTTGACGTCACAATGACGTTAGATCAGCCTATTCTAGTGAAAGCTATCTCATCTTCCTACACATTTGCGCACCATGTTTTCTGGGGGAAAGCAGGATTGGTCCATTATTAAAATGGACCCATTCAATCTGCGACTTTGGCGATAGAAATGGTATTTCAAGGTTTAGTGTGACAAATCAGCATAAAACAATTATAATGAAAATTAATTGACTATCTGAAAATTATATTTGTATTGTTAGCCTGACAGACAGAGGGAAACAACAGTAAGAAGAAAATACCATCTTAAAAATAAAACGTTACAGACAGACAAAAATAATGTTTTAAACTTAATTGTAACAGTAAAGAGAAAATACCATCTTTAAAATAAAACGCTACAGACAGACGAAAATATGTTTCAAACTTAATTGTAACAGTAAGAAGAAAATACCATCTTAAAAATAAAACGTTACAGACAGACGAAAATATGTTTCAAACTTAATTGTAACAGTAAGAAGAAAATACCATCTTTATATAAAAGGTTACAGACAGACACAAATAATGTTTTAAACTTAATCGTAACAGTAAGAAGAAAATACCATCGTTAAAATAAAACGTTACAGACAGACAGAAATAAAGTTTCAAACTTAATTGTAACAGTAAGAAGGATATACCATCTTTAAATAAATGTTACAGAGACGAAAATAATGTTTCGAACCTAATCGTTACAGTAAAAAGAAAATACTATCTTAAAATAAACCGGTACAGAGACAAAACAATTCTATTTCAACCTTACTCTTAACAGACAGGCGAAAATCTTAGCCTGACAGAGTAAAATTCTAATTTAAACTTTATCGAAACAGTAAGAAGAAAATACCATCTTAAAAATAAAACGTTACAGACAGGCGACAATTCTATTTCAACCTTAATCTTAACAGATAGACGAAAATTCTATTTCAACCTTACTCTTAACAGACAGGCGAAAATTTTAGCCTGACAGAGTAAAATTCTAATTTAAACTTTATCGGAACAGAATGAAGAAAATACCATCTTAAAAATAAAGCGTTACAGACAGGCGATAATTCTATTTCCAATTTTAGCCTGACAGAGTAAAATTCTATTTTAAACTTTATCGAAACAGTAAGAAGAAAATACCATTATAAAAATGAAGCGTTACAGACAGGCGATAATTCAATTTCAACCTTAATCTAACAGATAAACGAAAATTCTATTTCAAATTTTAGCCTGACAGAGTAAAATTCTATTTTAAACTTCATCGTAACAGTAAGAAGAAAATACCATCTTAAAAAAAAAGCGTTACAGACAGGCGATAATTCTATTTCAACCTTAATCTTAACACACAGACGAAAATACCATTCTTAAAATTTAAATAAATGTCATTTTAAACTTTCGCATGACCGACAGAGCCTCTTATAAAAATGCTTGGAACGATAAAAACAAATTCCTTTTTTTTTTAGAAGTTTAATTAAAGTTCAATTAGCAGAAGGAAACCGAGTGAATTGATTAAACCCAATGTTCTGGAAAAGCTTCCGAAATACCAATTGCGCGTGTTTTATTTTCTAACATAAAAATAATGAAAAACTAATTAAAAAAAACTTAAAATTAAATGGAAAAAGAATATTTTGAATTAAATGAAAAAGAAAAGTCAGTTTTGTTTTTCGATAATTCAATTTGCCGAAAGACAAAACAAGCTACGGTCAATTAGATAACATTGGTCGGCCATCTTGTATGCGAAAGGGGAGGTAATTCTTTTCTATCACTTGCCCCCTTTTTTATAATGAATTAAGAGTATTTAACTGTCAGCGACAGAACATTCTTCAATGTATAGGCAAATGCAAAGTCATTACAGAAGTAAATAGACAAACATATAGATTGTGGAATAGGCTCGGTAACAAGCAAAATAACAAACAGGATGCACAGAGTGCTATAAGTATATATATATATATATATATATATATATATATATATATATATATATATATATATATATATAGTGTGTGTGCTAGAGTTAAATCAATCCCAGAAGGAAATCCGAGTATGAGAGCTTAATGTAATAAACAGAGCAAGAATAAAATAAAGTAACACGGACTCACATAATCACCGGTGCAATCATTTGTTTCGACCCTACGGCCTAATTCAAGCATCCAAGCAAGGCGATTATATTTTTGAAAATGAAAAAAGAGAAACTCACACTCACTATTCAATACACATAGAGAGAGAGCGACAACATATTTAATACATATATGGAGAGAGGGGGAAATGAACTATTTAAGACGTATATTGAGGGGGAAAGAGAGCGACAACATATTTAATACATATATGGAGAGAGGGGGAAATGAACTATTTAAGACGTATATTGAGGGGGAAAGAGAGTGACAACATATTTAATACATATATGGAGAGAGGGGGAAATGAACTATTTAAGACGTATATTGAGGGGGAAAGAGAGCGACAACATATTTAATACATATATGGAGAGAGGGGGAAATGAACTATTTAAGACGTATATTGAGGGTGAAAGAGAGTGACAACATATTTAATACATATATGGAGAGAGGGGGAAATGAACTATTTAAGACGTATATTGAGGGGGAAAGAGAGTGACAACATATTTAATACATATATGGAGAGAGGGGGAAATGAACTATTTAAGACGTATATTGAGGGGGAAAGAGAGCGACAACATATTTAATACATATATGGAGAGAGGGGAAATGAACTATTTAAGACGTATATTGAGGGGGAAAGAGAGTCACAACATATTTAATATATATATATAGAGAGAGAGGGAGATTGCACGATTTATAACGGAAGGCAATACAATGAGGGGGAAAGAGAGCAATACATATATATATATATGGATAGAGAGGGGTAAATTGTATGATTTAGAACGGAAGGTATATAGGGAGGGAGAAGGAAGTCGAGGTATCATAACCAAATCAGTTTGTCTAAGTCCCCCCCAAACCGCCTAACCCCAAGTTCTTTTAAATCGTCTATGAAAGCCGGAAATTTAAATTACAGCGTCGTCAAATCCTCCATTCATAAATAAGTTTATATATATATATATAAATATATTTCTTTAAGGTACTATTATAGAGAACGCACCGTGTTTCCGTGACTTCGCGTCGTCAACGTTCGGGCAGGTTACGGAAGCGCCCGAGCGTTGACGAGGCGAAAACTGCCAAACAATAAATTCAAGACTGACAGACGATAAATTCATACAAAGAAAGTCAAAGTAAAATACATATATAAAAATAAAGAACGAACAAACCATAGCTAAACAACTGTTATTAATTAGATGTTTATTTGTTTGTCAAAGGAACTATTGTTAATCAAATGTTTTTAAATATCATGCTTTTGTGCACCGAAAAGTTTCAAAAGATGGTTTGCTTTTAACCAGTTTTTTGTTTGTTTCTTAATTTTTTCTATGTTTTTTCCTTTTTAACATTTTCTGGGTTGGGTTTAAGGTTAGGGTTAAGGGTTAGGGTTAATTATTATGGTTATGGCTTAGAGTTCAGTGTTAGGATTAGTCTTTCGCTAGAAGTGACCGTTGCTGACAGAACTCAATGAGTTCTTCGGGAGATTCAATTCACTGACACAGATCGTAGAAATTCATTTTTTTAACGCGCTGCAGATCGTAGACATTAATTTCTTCCAAAAGTTATCGTCTGCTTGCTTGCGACCTGATTGTCTAATGCCTGCTGCAACCTGATTGGTTAATAGTTTCGTCAACTCCCGGGCGCTTCCGATCCCTCTCGAACGTTGACAACGTGAAGTCACGGAAACGCGATGTGTTCTCTATAACATACCTACTTTAATAAAAAAAACACACACACAAGAATAACATTAATACTTTTATAACTATAAAATGAAAAGTATAACTCTCTTCAAACGAATAATAATAAAAGAAAGGCAAATGCTAAATTGCCTTTTAATAGCGCAGACAATAACAATGGAACGGAACCTTTCAGAAACCACAACATCCTGTATTTGGACCAACATCAAAATTTTATCGATTGTTCAATGAACGACCCACCTCCGACCCACCCCACAAGATATATATATATATATATATATATATATATATATATATATATATATATATATATATATATATATATATGTATGTATGTATGTATATATCAGAATCCATTTATTACTGTTTGTATTTCTCCAAGATTAATAGATTTCGCAAATATTCAGGAACGTCCTTTGATGAAGTGTTTTTGAAAGAAGGTGATGTTAGATGAGGGCAAAATCGATTCTATTAATACATTGGCAGTAATCCCGATCACGATATACACATACGGATACAGGCATTTTTAACGGATTATTTAATTTGCTGTTGTTTTATAGCAGCAAAGAAAAAAGAGTGGTCTCCCTTGCATCAATAAAGTATCATTTCATATTTATTGCTACAATCGTCTGTAATAAATTTACTTTTTGCATCTATTTATTGCGCTTTCGCTCTAAACAAGAAGTCGAAGTCACTTTTACGGCTACATTTATTTGGATAAGAAAACGATTAATGCTGTATTATTAGAGAACGTGAGACGAGATCTCGTGAGTGGCGTACCAGCGAGAGTTGGCATACGACGATCAGTCCTTTTCCTAGCACACAGAGTCTGATGGAACTCTCCTCACGACTTGAGAGAAGGAAAGTTGAATATAATTAAAATTCAGCAGTTTTAGACTTTGTCCCGAGACTAAGAAGATTCTGGCCAGGGTTTAATAACAAAATACTGAACTGCTTATCCTTGTCTCACGTTTGCAACCATGTTAGGTTGGGTCTGCAAGGGACGTAATTAAAGATGACTTTGACTAAGCATGAAAAAAGGACAACATAAATTAATAAAAGGCGTACCAAACTGTCCAAGGTTCGCCTTGGCATCTATCTAACAACCTAGTTTTGTTCTGAACAATCAGACTTTTCTTTCTTGAGATGAAACGCGCGCAAGCGATAAGAATGAATATTAAGTTCGAATTCATTACTTTTGTGTGTAAAATAAGAAATGCAAAAACTCATCGAAAGACAGAAAAAAAGAAGTTGTAAAAACCAATGAAAAATAAGGTTTTGCATTAATTCACCATAGTCTATGGAATGCACGTATATATATATATATATATATATATATATATATATATATATATATATATATATAGTTGTTAGAGTATATATATATATATATATATATATATATATATATATATATATATGTATATTAATTTTAAATCAATAACCTTAAATTATTTTTCCCTACATACGCCAGCGTTTCAAACTTTCAAGACTGACTAAAGATTCTACGAACTTTGTCGGAATATGCCTTATAGCTTTAATCTTGTTAAAAGGGCTTATAACAATAATAATTTTAAATAAATAATATTGAATTATGTTTACCTACATACGCCAGGGTTTCAAGATTTCGCTCTCATCAGTGTAGTCATGATAATCTCAGACGGTCACACGGTTCGAACTCCTGCCACAGAATCAACGTAGACTCCGTAATCAATAGAAATAGGGTATAAACATATAATACAAAGTACAGATTTAAATGAGTGATGAGTGCTGCTAATACAGCAACCTCTAAATGCTTCATATACACACACACACACACACACACACACACACACACACACACACACACACACACACACACACACATATATATATATATATATATATATATATATATATATATATATATATATATATATATGACTAGTAGTGAATAGTTATATCTCGATGCTGATGAGTCCCGATTATAAAAGGACGAAACGTATCCGTATATAGGTAATAAACGAAACAAATATTTATTATGTTTAGCTCCTAGAAAACCCGTCTAGATGGGCACTGTAAGTGTAGTATTAACACAGCATGACGTCGCTAGCTATACATGCATCGTTCTTTTCATGAAGTTAAACGCTCTAATGACGTCAAGCCGCCGGATAAAGTGTTAACATTATCACTGTTTATTCGCTATTCAGCGGTGGTCCAGTGGTTCTAGATGTTGGGATTTGAATTGTAAAATACTCGGAATCTGGGGTTTCGAATCGCATGACCAGTAGTGAATAGTTATATATTTATGCTGATGAGTCCCGAGTATAAAAGGTTAAACGTATACGTACAAATATAATAAACAAAACACACACACGCATATATATATATATATATATATATATATATATATATATATATATATATATATACATATATATATGTGTGTGTGCATGCATTTAGAGGTGGCTGTATTAGCAGCTCTCATTACTCATTTAAATCTATACGTTTTATTATAGGCATATACCCTATTGTATGGCTGGTCTAATATTATTAAACTAATTCAGTGGCTAGGAGTGATAGAGAAAAAAGTCTGAGTTATTTTAGCTATCCTTGACTATTCAAGTCCGATTTTCATTTAATCGATGCTTATAGAAATTGTTAATAGATTGGAATAGTGTCCAGGGAAGATGGAGTAAGTCATTTGACTTATCGTTTGTATTCATTATGATATTTCCCTGGTGCATATAAACATAAGAAATACATTTAAAGAAATATAATAATCTATTCAAATAGACTCCAACGTGAAGTATACCCATCACAGGAAGAGTAAAATTTATCTCACGGAAAGAAAAGTTATGCACCATTTTTATGTCCTTTTAGGCAGATTAAAACCAACATATACAGCTAAAAACTTATTTCTATGATGAATATTTTACTTTGTGTCAAAATCTATTAGATCATTTTGATTCTATAGAATGTTTAAAATTTAATGTTTAAGCTTAAGGATGTTTAAGTAGAAATTTAAATCATTGGAATCTTGCTTTATTGGTGTCTAATGATTACACGTTGAATTTAAGGCAATTATTAAATATTTGAATTTTAAAGTGAAATGTTATTCTCACACGTTGCTTTATTGGTGTCTAATGACTACATGTTGAATTTAAGGCAATTATTAAATCTTTGAATTTTAAAGTGAAATGTTATTCACACACGTTTTATTGGTGTCTAATGACTACATGTTTAATTTAAGGCAATTATTAAATATTTGAATTTTAAGGTGAAATGTTATTCTCACACGTTGCTTTATTGGTGTCTAATGACTACATGTTGAATTTAAGGCAATTATTCAATATTTGAATTTTAAAGTGAAATGTTATTCTTACACGCTTTATTGATGTCTAATGACTACATGTTGAATTTAAGGCAATTATTAAATATTTGAATTTTTAAGTGACATTTTTTCCCACACGTTGTTTTAGTGGTGTCTAATGATTACATGTTGAATTTAAGGCAATTATTAAATATTTGAATTTTAAAGTGAAATGTTATTCTCACACGTTTTATTGGTGTCTAATGACTACATGTTGAATTTAAGGCAATTATTAAATATTTGAATTTTAAAGTGAAATGTTATTCTTACACCTTGCTTTATTGATGTCTAATGACTACATGTTGAATTTAAGGCAATTATTAAATATTTGAATTTTAAAGTGACATTTTTCCCACACGTTGTTTTAGTGGTGTCTAATGATTACATGTTGAATTTAAGGCAATTATTAAATATTTGAATTTTAAAGTGAAATGTTATTCTCACACGTTTTATTGGTGTCTAATGACTACATGTTGAATTTAAGGCAATTATTAAATATTTGAATTTTAAAGTGGGATGTTATTCCTACACGTTGTTATTTAAACCATTTAAAATGCATTAAAGAAACTGAAATTTAGGAAATACTAATTCATTGACATCTAATACCAAATATGTGAGAAATTAGAATTTTCACAAATGGCTTCAATTTTTATTTTAGCCGTTTGAAAAAAAAACTAAATTAAACTTAATCTAGCCGACATTATCTATTCGCTATGTCTTGCAATCGTGTTCCAAAAATTAATAATCATCACTGAATTAGTTAAAGATTGAATAGTGTACATATAAATATTATAGATGCATACACATTCCAAACTTTATACAAATAAAGATTATAGTATTCATTTCGGTCAAAAAGAAATCAGTGAGGTATTGATCAAATGAACACGGTTTTCATATTACAATAACATTTATTTACATTCAAACAATTAACTATTTCATTCACCTGTTTTCCTCTAATGGTGTTTAGTAAAACTTACTTCTTTTTTTTTTACTGATGAAAAAATATACTAAGCTGTATAGGGAGCGAACTCACATCCTTCAGATTAGCAGACATATGTGTTAAATACACCCCTCGTCCTATTCATCTTCACAAATTCTCGCTAGGACAGTAAGACGCATAGAACCATACACATCTCGCTATTATAAGTAACTGCATATATATATATATATATATATATATATATGTATATATATGTAGAAGGATGAAAAGGAATTAGAAAAGCAAAAGTCAAATCTTTTTTCAATTCAGTTGCTCATAGCAAGGTATATTTCGCAAAAAGGCAATATTCAAGTTAAATTTTTCCGTAAGCCAGGTTTTTCAAAGATCAAAATCTTATCATCAGAGGAAGACGCTGGGATAGATAAGTTGGCAAAGGCCAAAATTTAAAATTTGAGAAAGTAAAATAAAAATTGTAGGGGAAAAAACACAAGGCAAAACTCTGCCCGAGTGCAAGCAAATGTCCGATTGCAAAAAAGTCCGGTGTCAAAAAGTCCAGCGGAGAAAGTGAAATGTAGATAGGTAGGTCGTTAAAAGGCTCGAGAAGTGTCAAGAGAGGATTCAAAGTTAAATTAAAAAAAACACATCTTCAGGTGCGGCGAAGATAGGTAGAATCCAGAGGGTAAAAGGTCCAATAAACGGTACGTTCGTAGATGCAACAAGGCTTAGTAAAACGTGAGGTGGAAAGTATTCGCCATTTAAAAGACTTCCTGGGCTAAAATTCATGGAATAGGAATAAATAGGAAAAAATACAGCCAATTAATATTAAAAGTCAAGCCCGTTGAAAAACAAGACTATATATATATATATATATATAAACAATGTCATAATTATACATATTCATTGTTGATTTCCTTTAATGTGTTTAACTGAAAGAGTTACAGCCCTTTACATCGGGACATTTCGAAACTAATATGTTTATCTTCAGAATGAGAACATTATGTAAAATACGAAATGTTATATAGTAAGAAGATGCTGTAAATATTCTTTGAGATATAAATAGAAAAATAATTATTTAAAAAGGATGGAACGTGTTTGAAAAAGTTTTAAATAATTTTGAAAAAGTTTGAAGAAAATTGCAATATTGTGCAATATTAAGTCTCTATGATAATGTAAACTAATGATGCAGACATGTTGACTAAATAGATTGTCAATTAGGCTAAAAGAACAACGGAAATGAATCGGTGACCTTTGAACGAGCCCAAGTGTGAGATCGACGAGTTCATTGCGAAGTTTGACGTCGTAAAAAAACGACTCGGTAATTTTAAAAGAGTCATGGGCACGAGGCCAGAAGTAGAAGGCACGCGAAGTGCAAAGTCAGAAATTAAAGGGAGAATTAAATAATGGATGAAAGAAAAATGAATGAAAGAAAAATGAATGAAAAGATGAATAAAAGAAGGAATGAAAGAAGGATTAAAAACAAGACTAAAAGGAGGAAAGAATGAATGCATAAGAAGGAGAATAAAATAATGAATGAAAGGAAAAATGAATGAAAGAATAAAAAGAGGGGAAAAAGGAATGAAAGAAAGATTGAAAACAAGAATAAAAGTAGGAAAGAAAAATGTAATGAGAGGGAGAATTAAATAATGAATGAAAGAATGAAAGAAACATTGAATGAGAGGGGGAATAAAATAATGAATGAAAGGATGAAAGAAAAATTGCATGAGAGGGAGAATAAAATAATGAATGAAAAGAGAACTGAAGGGTGGAATTAAAGAAAAATTAAAAATAAGAATAACATGAGGAAAGACAGAATGAATGAGAGGGAGAATAAAATGAATAGAAAGAATGAATGAAAGAAAGAATAAAAAGAATAAAAGGATGAATGAAAAAGAATTAGCTATAAAGGTAAATAGTTAAAGAAACAAATATATAAAAAAAAACAAGAAAAACACGAAATAATTTATTAAAAAAGGCAACCGAAAACCTTAGCGTGATTGCTCAATTAAGGCCCCAGTTATTCATCGATAATTAACAAACTCTTTCGCATAATGAAATATTTTCCTCATTTTCCTGTCAGCAAAGATCGTTCATGACTTTACGCATTTAGTAACGCGTCACTAGTTTTGTTCTAATTTCATCATGACGTAGCCGATAAAGAAGAAAAAGAAAATGCATGCGTCTTTGAATAAGTTTTATATATATATATATATATATATATATATATATATATATATAGAGAGAGAGAGAGAGAGAGAGAGAGAGAGTAAGAGAGAGATACATAGAGAGATAAAGAGACAGAGAGAGAGATACATAGAGAGATAAAGAGAGAGAGAGAGAGTAGGAGAGAGTAATAGAGATAGATAGATAGATAGATAGATAGATAGATAGAGAGAGAGAGAGAGAGAGAGAGAGAGAGAGATGATTTAGCTTATTGATTTATTACATTGTACCTGGTTGTACGAATTTAGTTTGAACAATGTGTTGGCCACGCTAGCACATATTAGGATTGGTTTGATTTGTCCGTTTTCTGCTAAATCAACGCGTTCTAGGTAATTTAACGATTCAAAGTGTATGGTTAGGGTTAGGGTTGGGTTAAGTCAATACAACGTGGGTTTTTTTTTTACCTATAGTTAGATAATGGAATTTTGCATAAATGTATGACAGATCCAATAAGATAACTATACATACGTCATTCCATATTTAGACAAAAGGAGAGTTTGAATTACCTACTGGAGAGTTTGAATTACCTACTAGACATCATCCTCGAGTGCATTCGGTCTCACTGTACAAGGGTTTGTCAGAACAATCGGAAACAAATATACTTTCCCCTACAAGTAAACCCTAGCTAAATATTCAAAATAACATAGTATTCAAAGACCAAATAAGATCTCAGTATGGCTACCCCACCTCGGCCTTTTGGCTAAGATCAAAGTGTAGTATCTGTTCCGATGGATACTGCACCCCATAGACTGGTATTGGCTTGGCCTTCGGGGCTTGATTTACGCCGATCTATGGGTTTGTCCTGTGCAGTTTTAGGACGTCAACCCTCCCAGGCTTCGCCTCCCCTCTTTGGGGAGGAGTAAGTTTATTGCTTACTGCCTGAGGCGCCCCTACCGGGAATGCCGACGGGGCTGCCCAGGCAATTTTTAAACCCCACTTTCCCGACCCGGCCTTGGGTCACATCTTACTTGTGGGAGTAAGATAAAAATTGGCCTTGTGCCTAACTCCTGGAGAGCAGTAAATCAATACTCCACACTGGCTTATACAAGAAATAGTGCACCTTCTCCAAGTGAGGTCGCCTATAGTAACAGCAGTAAACTGGATACTCCACCAGACTAGCTGAATTCTTGTCATAGAATCGTTAAGCCTAAGAGACCATAAGAAAGATATACTATAACATAGTTAACTGGACAATTTGGGAGAGGAAAATATATATTCCTAACTTCTTTAATTATTCAACGTTTAGGTAAATGATAACTTTAATGGCATATTCAAATATCTATGTATCTCATATATCAAGTATTACCAGGAAGGGGCCTCTTTATTTCCGAGAACTTCGACTGAAATCAAATAAAACAAAAAGAAAAAGGACATTAGGTCAATCATTTACATCTGTAGGATTGTACGAACTATCAATTATGTATAAGCAGGGTTTGGGTTAGTAAACACCCGTCGCTTGTGGCATCTGTCAGAATAATATTTCAAACGGTTCGAGATGATCTTGAACGCGAGTTTCCCGTACAATTAAGAATGCTTCGTCTGTTTCCGGATGGTTCCGGAAATCTGCATCGGTAATAAGTCTGTTTAGATGGGTTTGTATACTGTAGAAGTATCAAAATTCGAAAGCAAAAGGTTCTCAAAATGTTACAGCTGTTAGAAAAGAAATTGAAGAATGGTATATTAAATGACGTCATTAATTCTCATAATTGTCGGAGTCTGGGCGTTCTGTTAAAAAATACATCTCCCCTCTCTTTTCAATACATTTCGTATTTTCAAGAGAATTGGTGGCATTCAGCATCGGTTTATCATCATTGGCAAATGAAGGTTTCGTCTTGGTAGTTTTGAAACAAAGAAATAATTAAAACAAGCCGCGCATGCGTGGTACCCCTCTGTATGTGACTCGATGTGGCGAGTGTAAAATGCAATAAATTTGGGCAATTTGGGACAATTTGGACCCCCCCCCCCCTTTGACCCCCTGGGGGCGCGAACCAGAATGTTTCTGAGGTCAAGGATGCTCATTTTAAATCCAGAACAATTGCCTCTACATTTTGGCCAAGTTTCAGAAAAATTGAATGGATGGATCAAACTTTATGGGAGAAAAGGGTCATTTTTGCCATTTTGGGGGCTTTTGACCCCCTGGGGACGCGAACCAGATGTTTTCCAAGGTCAGCGATACAAATGTTCTATTAGGAACAATTGCCTCCACATTTTGGCCAAGTTTCAGAGAAATTGAATAGATGGATGAAAAGTTATGGGGCAAAAAATGTCATTTTTTGCCATTTCGGGTCTTTTTGACCCCCTGGGGGGCTAACCAGATTGTTTTTCAAAAATCGGAGAATGTCACTTTCTAACCTGACCAAAGTTACAACTTCATGCAAAATTTCAGAGAAATTCAATGGATGGTTGCGGAGAAAAATCCGGACGGACGGACGGACGGACGGACGGACGGACGGACATGCCTCAAAACATAAGTAAAAAAAAACATTACTTGCTATCGTCGTCTGTTTCTCTATCCTTATACTATAAGTGAATTTATAAACGTTTATTTCGTAAGGTATTTTTTCTGCATATTTAAATAACACAACATAAATGTTAAAATCTTCCTTGGTTGTGGGATTGAGTTATGTTTTAAAAACAAATCTATTTAAATAGTTTTGATTAATCGTAATTTGCATTTTAGTCAGAAAGTCACTCATCTCTTACTAAGTTTAATCTATTATTCTCACCCGCTCTCACTCTATGTTGTTTGCCCTCCCCCATACTTTTATTTATACAATGTTTATTCACTCTCGTATCTGTCACGTTAGCCGACTTTCATTCCCCTTCTCTCTCTTTCGCTCTGTCTGTCTGTCTGTCTGTCTGTCTGTCTGTCTGTCTTTCTATTATTTAACAGTTAAAAGTAATAAAGCTAACCATAAAACAAAAGATTGGAAATGCCCATTATAAACAATATGGAACATTATCACAATATAAATACTATTTACCCCATAGCTGGAGAGAATAAAAAGAGGACACAGGGAGGAATGTTTCGCGAGCAAGAAGAGACTAATATTTATTTTTAATTTTTAATTTTTATATTTTTAATTTTACTGACGTTGAAAGTTTGTATTTTCTTGAATCAAACAGCATAACCCGAGCTCAATTGGTTATCCAACTGGTCGCGTTATTCTTCGTCAGCCTTTTAACATATATTCCGTATGGATCCTTTTTGAATACATGTGGTATTTGGAATACATTTAGTGTATTCAAAATACCACATGTATAAAAAAATATGTGTTGCTTGTTGATTTATCTCTTGCTAAATACAGATTCAAACTGGATACTTTTAAAACACACTTTCTATTTTGAATAAAATTAGTTTCATCCAATGTTTCGTTAATATCTTAGCAAACACACATTCAATCTGGATACGTTTTTCCATAAAACTAATAATAAAGGAAGAAAACTGACTGGGTATTATTTGGCGGGAGAATTCTGGTTTCCCTAAAACGTCTAATATGAGGGACAATGACTAAACGTATTTTGCAAATATAGGAATGTGCTTACTATAAATGGAAAAAAAACAGACAAATTACAATATTTCTTTACATTTCTTAGTTTTCTTTCTTCTCTTGATCCGATTCATTTATAAAAAATAAATCTTTGTAGAAGGACTGAAAAAACATGGCCACCACTGTGATTTTTAGCATGTAAGTGACAGAGCGTCTTTAAATAACGAACGCTTAATGTGTCCAAATCGTCCAGGGAGTCTGCGTTGGTCCTTCGAAAGATTTCGCTAAATAACGTGAGATTAAAATCTCGGACAAGTAATCTCGCGCGAGTTTATTCTAAATTCATAAGATGTCGCTGTCTTTTACATGTGAATATCGATCCGTGCGGCGATTTCCCTTTGCACGGATTCACACCGCAGATGCCCCGATAAACCGAAACGGAAACAAAGCGCGCAACCCTAACCCTAACCCTAACCACCACTCACTCTTCTCCTTTTAGAATATCTGCCAGTACTTTAAATCATAAGAGACCACTGACTGGTCGATATATCGTGACAAGAAATAATAATCCGGGTGCTTATGGGATACCATTCTAATGTGCTTCGTGATGATCTAAATAATCTGACGAATCCAGATCGTTAATAAGGCTTGCGTCGCATCAAACATTTTAGCCTTTTATGCACTGATGACGTGCTACTGGTCTGCCTCTACGGTTTACCAAATGGACGCTCTCAATTAGATATTAAGGGGGTAAGAAAATAATATCGTTTATTAACCTCTAATTGAAGGAGATGCTGAAGTGGATTACGACGCAGACTGACAACCTGAGTTGTAATTCAGTAGAGATTACCACTCTTGTAAGTATCTGATTCTAGAACCGTTTAAAAAGTTGTACCATTTGGATTTATACAACTTTAGTCAGTTTATATTATATTCCAATAACCATGGTTTTATTTTATTATTTTTATTTTTTCACATTTCTAAAAATATAACATTTCCGTGAGATATATTTTACGGTCCGTTTCGTTTGTCCTGTGCCAAACAACATTTTCATTTCAATATTGTCTCTGCAACACTACAAAATCATCAGAAAAATTCACAAAGAGTAAAAAGTTCTTGGATTAAAGTGTCTTGAAAACACCTACACTATACAGTAGTTTCATTTTAGGGTGAAAAAAACCCAAAAAACAAACAAAAAGAGAGAAAGCAAAAACTTACACGTGTGAGATGCAATATATATATTGCATCGACCTTGTTTCTTACATTGTGTTGTCTTTTTTAACTTTATGTTTATAATCATGAGATATCACACAAGCGTCTTTGTAAGGTAACACATTGCAAGAACTCAAAGATTAATGTTTATTAAAACCCTGGCCAGGGATTCTTTTTGATTGAGCCGAAGTCCCAAACTAACGTTTTTATTTGTACCCGACTTCACAACCAGGCCCGCAATACGCGTCCGTATCAGGCTACTGCTTACCGCGAAAGAGAACGTTCGCTGGCATCCAACTCACACTATGACGTCATCCACGAGATATAGTCAACCCGCCTTTCATTATACAACATATTAATGGAAATAACATTCAGGACAATCAATAAACTAGTGTATTTATTTCAGTTGCAGCAAATTCCGACATTTGGTACTCGACAAACTCTGAACTGCCACATCCGTTCGCATCTTTTTGAAGATGTTACTCTCAAATAAATGGTTAAAGTAGTCTGTGGGCGGGAATATCGGTGAATATTCTGAGTGAGGCAGAATTCATGGCTCAATTTCTGAAAAAGGATTCTCTGCATTCTCTGGGGCGCGAACCAGAATGTTTCTGAGGTCAAGGATGCTCATTTTATATCCAGAACGATTGCCTCTACATTTTGGCCAAGTTTCAGAAAAATTGAATGGATGGATCAAACGTTATGGGAGAAAAGGGTCATTTTTTTGCCATTTTGGGGGCTTTTGACGACCTGGGGGCGCGAACCAGATTTTTTTCAAGGTCAGCGATACATATTTTCTATTAGGAACAATTGCCTCCACATTTTGGACAAGTTTCAGAGAAATTGAATGGATGGATGAAAAGTTATGGGGCAAAAAATGTCATTTTTTGCCATTTCGGGGCCTTTTGACCGCCTGGGGGGGGGGGGGGCTAACCAGATTTTTTTTCAAAAATCGGAGAATGTCACTTTCTAACCTGACCAAAGTTACAACTTCATGCAAAATTTCAGAGAAATTCAATGGATGGTTGCGGAGAAAAATCCGGACGGACGACATGCCTCAAAACATAAGCCCCCCGATTTTATAAATCGGGGGACCAATAAAGTGTGTTCCTACTTTTACAGAGGTCGAATCGTACCCGCATCCTAATCCAGTGAAGACCAGTCCTCTTACATGATGACATTTGCTATCTCTGGAGAGCGTGACGCGCCGAAGCCCAACTGATTCAAATTTTGACACGGCAAGAATGATAATTTGGTTTGTCATTTGTTTAGATCGTAAAATTTGTCGGCGGCTAACACTATCTCGGCGAAGTTGGCATTCGGTCCACCTTCGTATGGGTCTAATCTAATATCAGCATCAATATCAATTGGCAACGACGGCACGACGGTCCTTGCTTGTCAGAGCAGCGAGGCACGCGCGCCTAGTATTTGTCTACGCTCGTCAATGTTCGTGCGTAGATAAGCAATTTAGATCTATTAATGAGACAGAAAGGGCAGATTAAATAACCGTACACACAAATACACACACATAGGGAGAGTTCGAATTACATACAGGGGAGTTTGAATTACCTACAGAGGTATTTGAATTACATACTAGAAACCATCCTCAGGTGTCTTCGGTCTCTCTGTACAAGGGTTTGTCAGCACAACCTGACATTATGATACTTACACTTCCAAGTAAACCTTAACCAAATATTGAAAATAACATAGTATTTGAAGCCTAAATAAGATCCCCTCAGCACGGCTATACACTGGCTCATACGAGGAATAGTGCACCTTCGCTTAGTGATGTTACCTCAACTACTCCACCAGACTAGATGAATTTTTGTCCTGAAATCTGGTAAAACCAAGAGCCTGCAAGAATGATATACAACATAATTAACTGGTCAATTTGCGAGAAGAAAATTAATGTTCTTAACTTCTTTACGAACTCAACGTTTGAGAAATAAAAGTAAATGTTAATAGAATATTCGAGTATCTATGTATCTCATATAAAGATCAAGTGTTAGTGCGAGGAAGGGGCCCTTGATTTCTGAGAACTTCGACTGAAGTAAAATGAAAATTATATATATATACACACACAAACAAACATACACATATATGCATATGCATGTATCTAAAACACTTATATATAAAATATGTGGCTAATCTAATATTTAGATGTAAATACACATACACACATATATATGTGTGTGTGTATATATATATGCGTGTGTGTGTGTTTATCTATACATATATATCAAATATATAATTAGTACAGTTAAGCAGTTTGAGAGTTAAGGAATAGAGTATACAAATTTAATTACTGTAGACACCGTATTAAATTTCACACGTCAAGGGAGGTGAGCGAGCGCTCTATCCCTTAATAGACTTTACGAATGGCCTATGCTGGAAATCTCATTCCTTTGATCAATCATAACTCAAAAACCAATAAACCAAATGAGTTAAAACTTTGCACAAAATTTTTATTTGATAGGTTCTATAAGTGTGTAGAATTTCAGCATCATTAGTCAAGGCAACCCAGAAATCCAGAAAGGTCAGGCATGATTTTGTGTTATACGTGTGTACGTACGTATGTGCCACCCCGTATCTCATCAACTATTTGATGGATTCAGCTGATTTTTGGCAGAGATAGAGGTTCTAGGGTCTAGTTGATGGCATTTTAATTTCAGTTTACCATATACCTTAGTTTTCCAGAAAATTCCCCAAAACCTTAAAAATGACCATTGTATTGAGGCATAGCCTGTACAAAAGTAGTGATACTCCATGAAAAATGCCAGTATACTGAAATCATATGCCCTTTATAGGGTTAAGATGAAAATTTATATACACTAAATGTACAAAAGCAAGGAAATTCCCAAATCTTTACACTTTTATTGTCATTAAGAGTATGCGAGCACAACAGGGCTATGTATTTTACTGGTAGGAATTTTTCTTCAGCGCACCTCACACACTTCATCCACTCATGCATAGAGATTTATACTGTAGTGATGTAATAATGAAATGGTTTGGTTGATATGTAGTCATACCCTTAATTAATGGCAATAAAAATGTAAACATTTGGGAATTTCCTTCCTTTTGTACATTTAGTGTATATGAATTTTCATCTTAACGCTATTAAGGGCATATGCTTTCAGTATACTGGCATTTATCATGGAATATATATATATATATATATATATATATATATATATATATATATATATATATAAAGATAGATGAAAGAAGAGGGATAGGCATGTACGAATGACAAATTCATTTCAACTTCGATTGTTACACGCATATTTTCACATTCCATCATTTCATATTTTTCTCAAATTTTGAATTTTGGCTTTTCCACTGTCAACTTATCTATCTACATAATTCCTCTGATGATAAGATTTTAATCTTTTAAAAGCCTTGGCTTAAGGAAAGAATAATACACATGTTTTTACCGAGTACACCTTGCATTGAACAATCGAAGTTGAAATAAATTAGTCATTCGTACATGTTTATCCCTCTTCTTACATCTATATTTATAATTGCTCTATCTCGTATATTGAGCTTAAACCATTTCACTATAGGTTCTATCTGCTAAAAGTATACTTTTAGTTTCAGATTTTATACATACACGCACACACACACACACACACACACACACATATATATATATATATATATATATATATATATATATATATATATATATATATATATATATATATAC
The DNA here is from genome assembly GCA_963556195.1 of Sepiola atlantica. Lineage (NCBI taxonomy): Eukaryota > Metazoa > Mollusca > Cephalopoda > Sepiida > Sepiolidae > Sepiola > Sepiola atlantica. The sequence goes on from OY744529.1 coordinate 99,303,936, forward strand.
ATGCGACAGTGTATGTATTCGCGCATGTGTACGTCTTCTCTACACTGACGATTCCCGTAAGGATGAAACGTATACGTATGTAGATAAAAACCAAATATTTATAATTAATTATTAGTCCTCCTACCAAAAAAAAATCTAGGCTGGGCTCTGTAGCGTGTAGTCTTTGCACAGCCGTCATTGTGGCTTCAATGCAATGTTCCTTTCAAAAGACGAACTCTCTACGACAGCTACCTTTAAATAGGATAAATCTCTCGCTGATTTACCGAGTTGTTGACAACGGCTGTGGGGACAAATACATTAGAATTTGAGATTGAAATATAACTCGGATATCCGCAGTAGACCGTGCTTGCCTAAATCTATACTGATAGTCAGAAAAAAGTCTAGCATTAACGAGGTAACGGACTATCGATAGATTGATTAATGGTTGAATCATTTTAGCGAAGATCGGGAGTAAACTGATGAAGTGATAATTCTGAGGGTCAGTTCTATCACCAGAATTCTTGAAGACTGGGACCACAGGGATAATCTTCCAGCTATAAGGGAAGCATGATTCGGCATGGCATTTATTGTAGAGTTTAGAGAGGGCAAGACTCAGTTCAGCAGAGCATTTCTTCTTTACTATTACTGGTATAAGATCAGGTCCACATGCTTTGGAGGGGTCGAAGTATTCTATGATGTAAAATACATGAGATAGGGGTGATTATCAGGTCATCATGTGCGGCTTCCGTCGGCAGTGGGAAATTAGGGACGGAGTGGTTTGCTGATAATAAATTTAAAATCTTCACTTTTTCTGAAGAGGTTCGTTGATCCGAACGAAACCGATAAAATCTCTCGTTTCTTGATGATTTTTCGTGTATTTTAAGTTTGTTCGTTCCGTCTGTCTCTTCCTACACATCTTGCCTTTCAAGGCATTTCATTTTCATGATATATCTTGCATTTTATCTTCCTATATATATATATATATATATATATATATATATATATATATATACATATATATATACATATATATATATATATGTATATATACATATATACATACATATATATACATATATATATATATATATATGCATATATATACATATATATATATACATATATATATATATATACATATATATATATATATATTGAGCTAGTACTGCATGACAACAAAACACAGCTGTTAAAAAGACGAAAAAACACGCAAACGTAAGGTATCATGTCAATCATACTTAAATAACCTAATGCATTTGCCAAAAATCATTTTATTAATCAACTATTTTGCCATTTATTGAATAAATGTTCGTATATAGTGATCAAAAAATATTTACAAGTGAATTAAAATTATATTCTTTTACATAAAGAAATATTAGATATTGTACTTTGTTTTGTGTAAATTATCATAATAAAATCAGGTATACCAAAAAATTATTGGCAAATCATATCCATAATTAGCCTGAAAAGCAATTGGCTCCCAAGTAATAGGAAACTATGTTTGAGAATATAATATGCTTCTAAAATTATGTTAGTTCTCTTCTAACGACCTTTTGTGAAAGATTAAAGGTTCGCTTTTCAACGATTTCCGCTTTTTATGAAAAAGCTGAAAGTCAAGGCCGTCCTTTTTAATGTTTGCTGGATTTTGTGGACAAGAATAAGTAAAAGAGAAGGATTTTCTTGAAAGACGTGAGTCGATTGGATCGATTGATATTCGACCGGGTTTCGATTTCTGAACCAAATCCGTGTATTAAAACTGACTCCACATCAAATTCCAAGGTTCCTAGAGTGGGGAAAGGAGACAATGAGAAGATGTTAGCGATATACGAACCCAGCAGGTGGCAAGACGCATTTGTCAGTAACATAAAGCTGAAAGGTGTGTTTTTTGGCACACTACACTGGAAAATAAACCATACGCCAATACGGATATTTTTAGGTGTAGAATTTAATCTATATATGCAATGTTTTCAATTACATGTCTGAGACATTGGGTACGTTATTTTTTAAAAATTATTTTCGTTAAATATGTGAGATAGATAAAGAATGACTAGAGGTCAATTCTGAGGTCACGATATTTGGATGTGTGACATTGAGGTCAATTCTGAGCTCTGAGTAAATTTTATAGATACTGAGGTATAATAAAAAAGATCATATGATATTATTTTAGGAAGGAACATGAAGATAACATGGTTCTCTAATAATAGAGTGTCTTTAAATAATAATTTTAAATATGGTATATTTAAATGGTTACAGGCGCGGACTGTGGGCTCGCTGCACCGGGTTCGATTTCTGTTGAAGCGATTGCATTAATTTCACTACTACCCTTAGGAAAGATGTAAATCCTAATATCCTCTATCCAGCTATGGGTTACATATTAGAATAATTTAATTAATTTTGATCAAAATTGGAATAAGAATTCTTAACATAAGGTTTAGTAGCATGAGCTGTATGTCTTGATTCTAATTTTTGTAAGTCAATTCATTTTATTATAAATTAGAATTAACGGAAGTGACGGTGGTTAAGTGGAACCGACGACCTGTGTGTGCAAAGTTCGAATCCAGTCGGTTCCATAGCATCAATTTCAAGTAAGTGACTGCCAACCTCCACGTAGTCCCGGCTGTAAAAATGCCAACAAAAGAATCAAGCCGGTCAACAAAGTAAATTTACTTTACTAATTATAATTTTAATTAAAAATAAACATGAAATAACAAGTAATTTTTATCCGAGCGATATTGGGTATCCCCGCTAGTTTTGAATATAAAAACACTCGTTGTCGCTGTTTTAATATTTATATGTATAAATACCTATTTCTTTTTCTTTGCGTGTAACACTAATGGAGAGTAATTCTGTATATATTAAAGCGAAATTAAGTATTAGGAAAAGCTGATTCAACGTATTACTAAAGTTTGCAATATAAATGAGACATCAGCCGCTTTTACAGGTCAATGTAATCCCAACATTTGTCGGTTAATTAACGAATACATTTGTAGAGATTCAATTCCCTATCTAGATATGCACGTACCATTTTTAGTGGTAAATTACGTCTGTTTATGTTGCTATGTGTATCTATTTGTTTACAGAGCAAAACCATGCCAAGAATCAGCAGCCTCCGTGTTGTTATATTAGTATTGTTTGCAAAGAAGACGACAGTTGTTTTTTCCACGTGTCTTAATTATAAAAGTTGTAGGTAACTTGGAAAGGGATGAAAGATTTATGCGCTAATTTTTCAGAGCACGGGTGTTACGTTATGCGTTACTTATGGGTGTATAACTCCTTTATATTCCGTCCTCGCCATCGTCGTTGTGAACCCAAGCTGATTTTTGTCTGTTGATAAACTCACGCCGACACTTGTTGCTTAGTTTATAAAACGTTTATCCAAAGTACAGAATAGGTGACAGACTGACTTCGCATACGCACGTGCGCGTGCGCGTGTGCGTGTGAGAGAGAAAGAGAGAGATTTTACAACATTTTACTACATCAGCCGCCCAAGGGCAGCGCGCGAACACTTCTTTTCATCGTTCAAGTCTCGCCAGCTAAGAGAGACAGAGAGAGAGAGAGAGAGAGAGAGAGAGAGAGAGAGAGAGAGAGAGAATGAGAGATCATAACCTCTGACCCTTGACCTCTAATGTTTTCCACTCTAACACGACTACTACTATGTAACACGGACACATTAATGTAAAATGATGTGATTTATAGATTTTTGTTTGTAATGCCTGAATTATTTTTATACTAATGAATCACCACTTACCAAGTCGAAAAGCCACTGAAGGATAAGGATTAATGAGATTGCTATTGGATGATGAAGAATAATACGAGAGGATTGAAAACGATAAATGGGCAAAATTAGATTTCTGGAGATTACAGCTTGACAGGTATTTGTTGACATTAGATTGAAGGCGACCATTTTGTAGTCTGCAGGGAAGCAATCCCGTGGTAAAGTGTTCCAAAGGTAGAAAGTTCTTGGAAATAAACTTTGTTCATGGAATTTATTTGGAATTTAAGTGGTTATGTGTAAAAATTGTTAAAGATTTTATTCTGCCTAAAAATTTTCATCGCTAAACGCGTTTACTTTACAGATGTCTCGGCGCATCTAGAGATAGTATTTGCCAATTTGTCCTCAAGTCTGTAGATATGTGTAATAAGATTGCGTCGGGCAATCGAAAAAGAAATATAGTAAATAAAATTTACAACCTAAATGGTAATGAAATGTAGGTCAGGGTGTATGTAACCGTCTCGATTGGATTACGACTGTGATTGTTTCGATAATTCCAAGGTTAGAACGAAAATTAAAATATGAATATTGTATTGTTTGTTTTTAGAGGTGTGTCAATTTGAGGAATATGTTTAAAAATTGCAGAATTACATCACAGGTCGAGAGAAGAACATGCAAGAAAATCAAAATTACGTTACAGGTCGAGAAAGGATCGGTGAAAACAACAGAGCTAGACTTATGATCGAAGTGAGTTAGCGTTGCGCGTTTTGTCTCCCTCTAGCTGGAGATGGCAAGTAAACTAAATCTGTAAAATGGAGTTTAACAGGAGAATGCCACTATTCTACTACAATAAATTGGAAACTAAAAGAAAACCCTTCTTGTTCCGATTCTTCATTTCTGCTTGAACACCGTTCGTATTTCGTGACCACGATTTAGATTGAAATAGTATTTTCATCGGTACATAGAATCATAGAAGAGAATTTTAAAAGTAGCAAGACACTAAAAAAAAGTTTTCATGACGTTTTTTAAAAAAAATCAAAACCAAATATCAACAACAACAACAACAACAACAACAATAGCGCGCAGTCGTGTTTTGTAATTTTTCGCGTTCTTACTTTTACTAACTACAAGAAAATGAATATTTTAGTGGCTCTGGATTTTCATGGCTCTGGACAGCCAAAATTCGCTGGTTTCATGAGGTTGTTTAAAAAAACAAAACAAATAGCAACAACAACGGCGTGGAGACGTGTTTTGAAGTTTTCGCTCCACTTTGAAAACAAGAAAGTTAATATTTACCGGACATTTCTCCACTTACAGTCTTCTTTATAAACGTTAGTGTTTTGACTTTAGGTTAGTGACTTGTAATGAACAATTACGAATTACTTTCCCTGTTTTGAATTATCTCCCCTTTGGAGAACTCTCCTGCTTTTACTAAGCAATATAAATTTGTTTATTTATTTATGTATTGTTAGCCTAAGGTAAATTTTATTATGTACAGGCAGCTGTTTGCTATGTCACTTCTACAGTTTAATAGACTTTGGGGATCTTTAAAGTTTAGCATTTCAAATTACCCATTTAGACATAATCTACACGGGTCGTCTAAATTTCTATATGTACTTGCTTGTCGTATTATTTGGAGAACTCTCCTGCTTTTACAAAACAATATAAATAGAAGCACTAATAGTGTAGGGACATTGTATACCGAATAAAGCTTTCTCAAGTTACGTCTGTTCCCGTTTGTCATTACACGAGTGTCCCTGTAAAATATTCTTGCTACGAAAAAGTCAAAAGTAGGCCAATTCAAATTCTTATGAATACGATGGATCACTATGGCTGCCTCATGTGACTCAGGGCATGTGAGTACGTAAGTCTAAGTAAGTCTGAACACTATTCTCTTCAGTTTCCCTGTACGGATGTTCGTTAAGTAACTCTTGCATGAGGATACTCCGACTAAGAAGTTAACTATGAAAATATATTCAAATAAAACATAGCAGTGTATTCAATGCTCTAATAAGCTTCCCTATCGATACACTGGGTCATACAAAGAAAAGGAATGGTGTACCTTCTTCTAGTGATGATACTACTAGACACGGCATTAAAATGGATACTCCATAAACCAAGTACAATTCTTGTTTTGAAATCCAGCAAATCAAGGATAAGGTGATAAGAAATACAAACTATGACACAATTGTGGTCCATTAAGATCAAGCAGTTTTTCGTCATTGTTTTACTTACCTAAGGTTTGAGAAATGGTGAATATTTTTACTAGAGCACTCGGATATAAATGGAATCCATAAAGAAATCAAGTGTTTGCACCAGGAAAGGTATTCCTTGATCTCCAAGAACTAACTGAATTAAAATAGACTGACATAACATATTTTAAGAATATCTGTTTTTTTATTTAGTATATGCTAAAGTGATACCATATATACTTTTTTCCACCTTAAAATGAATCAACTTCACAGAACTTAAAAATAAATAATTTGAAGATGCGAATTCACATTGCACGAATGTAGTACGCCATGAAAGAGAATGCCTAGGAGGCAGGGGCCGAACGATGAGGAGATGGGTAACAGCGAACTCACAGAATTGGCCATTGATGTTTTCTTTCTGGCTCGTCGAGTGAATATCGACAGTTTGCAAAGTTGTTTTTCTTTTTCATTCTTCTGCTGCGCAGTGGTGAATACGTGTTTGGCGTCTGGGAGAATGCTCTCGAGGGGATTAGTGTTTGTCAGACGCGGTTCGTTTAGACAAAGCGGTTTTTACGTTCGACAAGTCGGATTAATGTAAGTTTCTATTGAAAACATTGCGAAAAGACATTCAAGAAGAATAAAAGAGAAGAGGTAAACTATGGAAAAAGATGTACACATATTATATATATATATATATATATATATATATATATATATATATATATATATATATATATATATATATATATATTACTATTTCATGTAACCACATTAATTTATATAAGGAGGTATAATTTTTTATGTATCAATTTTCATTTTCAGTATTTACTTCTACAGTGCTCGATACGTAAGTAGAGCTAGGTAGTAAGTTATGAAAATAGTTCAATGGTAATTAAGCTGCACAGAGGCTACGCGTTTCATTCCCGAGGGAATCTTCAGGCTAAAATGCATGGAGTTAGTTTTGCCGGGTTTTTTTTTATATATACACGGCTAGCTAGTTGACCAATCAGATTCTTTGTTGTTCTCTTATTTTATCGTTGGGCTTCTCACTGACAAAGGTCCGGTTAGTTTTACTTCCTATTTCCTGTTATATTCTTCTGTTTTCTATAGAGTGGACTATATCCTGTTTCTTTGTTGTGTCAATATAATGGGTGAACTTATTTTAACACGCGGTTCCTTTCTGTTTAAGGTTTTAGTTTTTGAGTTGTTAGATTTTAGTTTAGTTTAGTTTTCCTTACTTATTTGTTTATTTATTAATGTATTGCTAGCCTAAGGTAAATGTTATTATGTACAGGCAGCTGTTGGCTATGTCACTTCTACAGTTTAATAGACTTTGGGGATCTTTCAAATTTCTCATTCAGACATAATCTACACGGGTCGTCTAAATTTCTACATGTACTGGTCTGTCGTATTATTTTCCATTCAATTATTGGTGAGCGTCCATTTTCTTTGAGCTCCAAATAGTGGTCTGCTAGTGCTGTTTTTATTCGACGTTCTCTGTTTTTAAATGTGCTTTTGTGGTCATAATATCTGGATATACAATTTAGGGAGGTCATACCCACGTAGAACTTCTTGTTATTCGGTCTTTCCTTGGCAAATATTGTTGCTTGGTAAACAATACATTTGGTTAAGCATTTATTTTGTAGTTGACAAAGTGTACGATTTATGCAGTTACATCTTTTCTCTTATAGCGTTCCGTGGACGCACAAATAAATTCTATTTCAGGCGAAAGTCTGATATAGGGACGAAAATAGTCTCTTATAGAGTTTTGTGAACGCACTTATTTTTTTTAATATTTAAGGCCTAAGTCTTACAGGCGGACGAAAATAGCTTTTGATAAAGTTTCATATATGTAGCTAACAATTATTTTTCACACTTAAACCTGACAGACGGACAGAAATAGACTCTTAGAGCGTTGCGCGGTCGCACCTACACATTCTCGTTACGTACCTTTGATCCGGACCCACATAACAATGGAATTAATTTGTACGTTTCAAGCGTAATAATAAACAATATTACTAGAGTCAATGCCTTGTGCCTGACTAGAAACACCACCGCCCATAACACTGACAGAAACAATACCGAAATAATTACCAGTCAAAGCCACGGAGTAACAACCATGTCTTTGAATAAATCATATTTCTTTCGTCGTTCGCTTCCATGGGGAATCTTGCATCGACCAAACACATGATTGTTTCTAAAGATGAATAAAGAAACTGAAAATGTCGAACGATTCCATAGGAAACAAAAACTAACACACCAAACCTTTGATGCATACCAAATACAAAGATATTTTAGCGTCCATTAAGACGTAAAAATCAGATGACGAAGGCAATAACTAAAGCTATTAGTGTAACCGAAGCTACAATCCATAATACTACGAATAATATTAATACCACTAATAATACTAATAATACTTATACTGCTAATAATACTAATACTACTAATACTACTAATACTAATAATGATACTAATAATACTAATAATATTAATACCACTAATAATACTAATAATACTTATACTACTAATAATACTAATACTCCTAATACTAGTAATAATACTAATACCACTAATAATACTAATAATACTAATAATAGTGATACTACTAATAATACTAATACTACTAATAATACTTATACTCCTAATAATACTAATACTACTAATACTAGTAATAATACTAATTCTACTAATAATACAAATAATAATAATAATACTGATACTACTAATAATACTTATACTACTAAAAATACTAATACTACTAATACTAGTAATAATACTAATAATACTAATAATACTAATACTACTAATACTAGTAATAATACTAAGATTACTTATACTACTAATAACACTAATAATACAAATAATACTAATACTACTAATAATACTAATACTACTAATAATAGTAATACAACTAATAATAGTAATACAACTAATAATACTAATAATACTAATAATACTAATACTACTAATATTACTACCAATAATACTAATCATACTAATACTAATAATAATACTAATAATACTAATACTTCTCCTAATACTACTAATAATACTAATACTACTAATAATACTAATAATACTAATCATACTACTAATAATACTAATCATACTAATACTATGAATAATACTAATAATACTAATACTACTAATAATACTAATACTACTAATAATACTAATCATAATACTAATCATACTAATAATAATACTAATAATACTAATACTACTAATACTACTAATAATACTACTACTACTAATACTAATCATACTAATACTACTAATACTACTAATACTACTAATAACACCAAAAGTACTAATACTACTAATGATACTAATACTACTAATAATACTAATACTACTAATGCTACTAATACTACTAATAATACTAATAACACCAAAAGTACTAATACTACTAATAATACTAATACTACTAATAATACTAATAATACTAATAATAGTGATACTACTTATAATACTAATACTACTAATAATACTAATACTACTAATACTAGTAATAATACTAATACCACTAATAATACTAATAATAATAATAACAGTGATACTACTAATAATACTAATACTACTAATAATACTTATACTACTAATAATACTAATACTACTAATACTAGTAATAATACTAATACTACTAATAATACTAATAATACTAATAATAGTGATACTACTAATAATACTAATACTACTAATAATACTAATAATACTAATACTACTAATACTAGTAATAATACTAATACTACTAATAATACTAATACTACTAATACTACTAATAATACTAATAATACTAATAATAGTGATACTACTAATAATACTAATAATACTAATAATAGTGATACTACTAATAATACTAATACTACTAATAATACTTATACTACTAATAATACTAATACTACTAATACTAGTAATAATACTAATACTACTAATAATACTAATAATATTAATAATAGTGATAATACTAATAATACTAATAATAATTATACTACTAATAATACTAGTACTACTAATACTAGTAATAATACAAATAATACTA